>QLOH01000012.1:3000000-3595071 GCA_026901365.1 Sesbania bispinosa
TTTATTTAAGGTGTATTCACCTTCTTCATCAGTTCTTCGGTACTTGATCACTCTGCCACTTTGTTTCTCAACCATCACCTTGAACCTTTGAAAAATTTCAAACACCTCATTCTTGGATTTTATCAAATACAGCCACATCATCCTGCTTTTCTCATCAACAAATGAGCAAAAATATCTATTTCCTCCCAATGAAGGAACCTCAAAGGGACCATACACATCAAAATGTACTACATTCAACAAATCAGTGGATCTTATAGGCAAATTAGATTCAAATGAGTTTCTTGGTTGCTTACCCATTAAACATTCCTCACAAATCTTCTCTGGTGTGTTGATCAAGGGAAGCCCGACTACCATCTAATTAGTTGCAAGCTGCCTCAAGCTTTTGAAATTCAAATACCCAAACCTCCAATGCCACAACCAACTCTCCTTTTCTGACACAGTGGTTGCCATGCACACTGCACTTCAGCAGTATGTAGATTAACTTGAAAGGTTCTATTGCTTGAAATGGGACTCCTTAAAATCAGTCTTTGGCTTAGATCAAATAGTTCAAGGGAATCATGTTGCATCACAACAGAAAACCCCTTTTGTATCAATTGTCCAATGCTCATCAAGTTACATTTCATACCGGGCACATAGAGTACATTTTCAATCACTACAGGCTTTCCATCCTTTCTTCTAATGACCATGTTTCCCATTCCCTCTGTAGTCACTGTTCTGCTGTCAGCAAAATGAACTTTACTCTTCTTTGAAATGTCCAAATCTGAAAGCCATTCCCTGTGACAGGTCATGTGCAAACATCCTGTATCTAAGTACCAAGACTCGGTTTGGGGACCTTCATCGCTAGTTATCATCATCAACAACACAAGATCTGAATCAGAATCATCTTGGGCCATGTGGGCTTCATTTTCACCATCCTTCTTGAATTTACTTTTGTCGAGCCAACAATCTTGTGCATAGTGGCCCCATTTCTGACAGTTGAAACATTGAATCTTCCTTTTATCAGTTGATCCTCTCTTCCCTCATTTATTCTTGTGGATATTTCCTCCTCTATTTCTATTTGAGGATTCAGGTTTATCTCTATCTCCTTGTTGATCTTGAGAATGAGACCAACCACCTTTGTTGAATCTTTCCTTCCCTTTACCTTTCTTGTTCTTCTTTTGATCACCTCCTTTTTTGACCAACTGAGCTTGTAAAGCTTGATGTGCTGGTTTTTCAACATTCCTTTCATTCAAACACAACTCGTGTACCTCCAAAGAACTTTGGAGTTCTTCAATTTTCATTTTTTCTACATCTTTGCATTCTTCAATGGCTACAACAATATAATCGAACCGTGGAGTCAAGGTTTGCAAAACCTTCCCTATCACCATCTGATCCGTGAATTGCTCACCACACCCTTTCATTAGGTTGATGAGAGTCAACAATCTAGTGAAATACTCAGACACTTTCTCTATATTCTCCATCTGCAGTAGTTCGTATTGCTTACGCAAAGATTGAAGCTTTACTTTCTTGATTTTTTTCCACCAGTGTAACATTTCTCAAGTGTTTCCCACGCCTCCTTGGCTATAGATGCACCAACTATTTTCTCGAAATTGCTAACATCCACGCATTGGTGTATCAAGAACATGACCTTGCAGTCCTTCTTCTTAGCCTCTCTGTATGCAGCTCTCTGGGCTTCGGAGGGACCATCTCTTAACTCCTGGTAGCCATTCTTGACAATCTCCGTAACTTCTTGGAAGCCAAACAACACTTTTATCTGTATACACCACCTATCCTAGTTCTTGCCATCAAGAATTGGTAAGTTTCCAGGGAATCCACCATTGCCATTAGCCATTGATGCTACAAGATTTCAGTCTCACAAATTCTCAAACTATTTCTCCTCAAGGCTCCTGAATCGTAAAAAGCTCTCGACACCACTTTGTTGGAAAAATCCAAAGTAAATTGAGAATAATGATCACAAAATGTATTTTGGAGTGAAACTCAATTTATGTTGTTATTGAGATCATAACTGATATTTATACAATGGAGAATCAATCTTATTTCAACTACTGATGCAAACTATCATGTTAACCAAACTAACAAACATTATTAACCACTCGTTAAAAGAAATAGCTAACAAACATTTGAATTACACTATGACATCATTGTTATAAATTAATCTCTTTCAAGTATAGAGATTTAAAATTTAACGCAGATTTTATTTCTTCCCACAAAACATTTTGCTTACATATGACCAAGGGTTGATAAGGATCGAACTGAGTTCCATTAGAAGAGCCCACTAAACTTTGTTAGTATTAATCTATGCTCTTAACATGTTTATTTTGTGCAATTTTCAAGATGATCTGATTTTAATTTTATGTATTCTCTATAAATCTTGGTCATCTTCTAACATACTCCCTCCATTTCATATTGATAGTCGTTTTAGGAAAATAAATTTTTTTCATAATATGAGTCATTCTCTAGTTTCTATGTGAGTATTAATGTTAGTTTTCCATTTTTACCCTCCCACTTTTATGGGAAAAGAAACTTAAAAAACTATGCACCACACTACTCATTAATATATTTAGGTAAAATGAAAAAAAGTGTGTAGTAATAAGGGTAATTTAGTAAGATTACAATGTCTTTTAAGTCATTTATTATTGTTCTTAATTTGTGTGTAGAAACCTTAAACGACTGTCAAAATGGAATGAAGGGAGTATATCATATATGTCATTTATTGAAGAGAAAATAAATCCCTCTGAACCAACTAAACTTTGTTTGTATTAATCTATGCTCACATGTTTATTTTGTGTAATTTCCAAGATGATCTAATTTTAATTTTGTATATTTTTCTCTATAAACATATACATATGCCATTAATTTAATTGAAGAGAAAAGAAACCCCTGTATGTATGTTCTTCCCTGTGATGGCTGGTTGTGTAGTTAATTATCATATCATTTGAGTACTTTTTTTTCTTATCACAACCAAAATAAACCTAACAAACATAGACACAAGTCAATTTTGCAATAAAACAAGTAGAAGTGTAGAACATACATAGGTGATCTTGACTTATAATCAAGACCCAAATCAAGATCATGTACATCCAAATCCACACATAACAAGTTTTAAATTAATTGCTCATAATTTATTTAGCAGGCAGAAAGTGCTAGCTTTAGCCTTTGACAATCAAGCAAGTAAGCAAAACCATAAGCCATGTTCTTCAAAGTAGCCTCATGAAGATCCTTATCAGAGGTAGCCGTAGCATCTGTGGAGAAGAACACCCTAAACCCTCTAATAAAGGCCTCACGCGCCGTCGTCTCACAGCACAAGTTAGTCATGACCCCTGTCACTATAACCTCCTCCACCCCCATCTCCACAAGCTTCTCTTGTAACCCCGTGTTTCTAAACGCGCTGTAAGTGTTCTTCTCCGCCACCATGTCCTCACCCTTGCGGTCCAGCGCCGCCATGAGGTGGGACTCCACCGTGCCGTCTATGATGAGGTCGCCGAACCACCACTCCTCGAGCATGCCGTGGTCGGAGGGGGACTTGTGGCGATGGCGCGTGAAGATGACGGGGATGGAAGCGCGTCTGCAGAGGTTGATGGTGGTGTTGAGGTTGTCGAGGATTGGGGTGGCCATGGAGGAGAAGTAGTTCTGCATGTCGATGACCAAGAGTGCACATGATTTTGGATTTGGGTCTCTCTTTCTGATCTCGTATTTCTCGTAAGATGAACAGGATTTGAGAGAAGAAGACATTGATTTTTTGTGCTCTGCCTCTGAGATTGTTCTTTCCTTCAATTTTTGGATTGGTTTGTGGTTTTGTGCAATTTGCAATGCTAAAGGGGCAATAGGTTTAGGAAGACAACTATTCAAGTGACGTGGATGCAAGATTAATCTCTATGATTCCCGTGACTTCTTCTATCTCTTTTTTCTTTATTATTATTTTTTTTTACTTGCTGTGAAATGGAAAAAAGTATCCCACATAGTATAGTGCTTACACTCATTGGTTAAAAACTATATTCTAACTTACATCAAAATTAACGTTATATATTGATAATTTATTCAATAAATTAGACCAAAATTTCTTTTAAAAGTTTATTTAATTATTTTTTTTAAAAAAATGACATATTTTAAGTCATCGAAATAGCACCAACACATGAATCTGCCACCATCTGATTTGGATTCGGCCCAAAAGAAAAAGTCGTTCCAATTCTACTTTGTATCCACTTCAACCCACTCGAGTGACCCACAACCTAACAAATCTTAGGCTAAAAAAAAAAATAAAATGAAATCAACCCATATTTCTCATAGGTTCATATTTTAGAGATTGGACTTTCAGGTTGGAATCCAATTAATCTCGACTTTTTATCAACCCTATACCTAAAAAAAGCTTTTAAACCTATCAAGTCAATTTATTTAAATAAATATAAATACATATACTAATATTATATTTTTTTATTATAATGTCTTAAAATATATACTTATAGACTTATTTAAATGTTTTAGCATGTTGTTTTGTATTAAAAAAAAACTTCAATATATAAGCATATTTGAAAGTAGGTTTATGGGCTATTCGAAAATTTTATTATAAAACAAATTTTAAAATAGACTTTCAAGATAAATTTTCTATAAAAAAAATTCATGTTAAACCTTAAAAAAAAAAGTCTATGTCAAATAAATAGTTCGGGTTCAAATTAGGGGTGTGAGCAGGTCAGGCCGCTCGTCAGGGGCCTACTACCCGGCCTATATCAGGCCCAGGTCAGGTCAGGCCAATTTATTAAATAGAGCAGGCCAAGGCTTTTTCAAAAGCTTATATAGCAAAATAGGTCAGGTTTCAGACCATCGAAAAAGCCTTTTTAGCCTATCAGGTCGGTCTATTTAACTAAATATAAATAAAATACTAATATCTTTTATATTGCTATTATTATTATAAAGATTTGTTATTATTTTTCCTTATAATTATATACTTATTAGCTTGTATAAACATTTAAATATGTTAAAAACTTGAACCTATAAGTCTATTTATATATATGCTTATGATATATTCAAGTACCTTACTATAAAACAGGCTTTCAGGCCTTGTCAGACTTTAAATAGGCCAGCCTCAGACCATAAAATAAAGCCTATGTCAGGTAATAAGCCAGGCTCAGGCATTGGAAAGCCTATCTTGGCTCTGCCTATTCCCATCCCTAGTTTAAATCTTAAATTTAGGATGTAAGGGGTCAGTCTCTAGAAAGCCTAACCTAACCTATTTTCATATACTTTTATTTACCTATTGATCATTTAAATTATATCATACAATAATTTTGATTTATGTGAAATCAAGCTTTTATATATTATTACGATCAAAGTATATTGTAACATATAATTCAAGAAAAATTTTTCTTACTTGGTATTACAATTAAGCTTTTTAATTATATAATAACAAATAATTAGATGATAATGCATATATTATTTTTATATTGGTAATCTATTAAAATTAATGTTTATTTTAGAAGATTTCAAGACATTTGTATAAATTAGTATCTGTTTATTTTGTCATAGAATCACATTTCACTAACGGTAATTAGCTCAGGTGCTACAAAATTGCCTTTTGTGGAGATTACATGTGGTTTAAACTAAAAAAAAATCACATTTCACATGACAAAATCTCAAACAAAAAGAATTGTAAATGGTTCGTTTGATTTTTTATCTGTTTAAAATTAATTTTGTGGTGAGTAAAATTGATTTTGAGATAACTAGACTTTTTCATTGGATAGAATTTATTACGAATGTGCCCACATTTCCAATCATTCCATGTAGATATCATCCTCTTCCTAGGGGTAAATACAGGTAGGGTTGGGTCGAGCCTATTTTCAAAATGAAAATGACCACATGCACCAAGTTGGGTTGGATTAGGTGTAGTGTGTTTTTGTGGATTGAGACCTAACTCGACCCAAGCTGAATGTGTATAGGTCCAGTCGGGTCGAATTCGAAATAAAAGACCAGGGAAAGAGACGAAAAAAAGGAGGAAAAAACCCAACATATTCAATTCTTTAAGATGTTTCAGTGTCGACTTCTTCTCCAAAAACCAAAAAATGCTAATCCATCTCTATTCTTCCCTTTCCCCTAAATTATGTCTCAAATCTACACATCATACAAGCGGTGTGCAACAATGACTGGGCTGTTGGGTGTAACGGCACGACAGAGAGGTTACGGCCATGGAAGTCGATGCATGGAGGAGGTGATGCAATTGCGAAGGGGGAGAAACTATGAAGGTGGCTAGTTTGTGGGAGATGAGGTGCATAAAGCTATAAATAAAAGTTTAGAATACACAGTAGGATCAGAAAGGTATAAATGCTATAGAAATGGAAGACAAAAATTGCATAACTAAGTTGCCACAAGCCTTAACAAGTTGAAGAACGATGGGCACAGACACGGCAAGCGGATGACAAGGTACAGACGATGAATTAACGACCAGAAGAAGGATGAATGAGATTTGCAGTGGACATTACAGAACAACCTATTCTCTTGTAGCAACGCTGAAATTGAGACTCTTGTGTGTTAGGTTAACTTGAGATTAGATTAATAGATTGCCACAATAGCTGCAGTTATTTATTTATTTATTTGTAATATATACTTGGTTCTAGTATGTCAAGTCAAATATCATAAAACTCATTACCCGAATTAGTTAACTCAGGTTCACTTCTTTTTGAACCGAATATACTCAACATATCAAACCGACCCAGTGAAAACCATTTGGGTCAGGCCGGGTCATTCGTGTTGGTCGAGTTGACCCAACCCATGTTCATCCCTACCTTTTCCTTTACATAAAGTAATATCTTTTTTGTGTCCTAACATGGACAGACAATTTTATAAAAATATTTCATTTATATGTAAACCCGCTCATTGTATCTGTAAGTTTAAAATAAATTTTGAGATGAAACATTTTTAAATTATCAATATTAATTTATTAAAATTGTTATAAAATTACTTATTAATAGACTAGTATTTTAGAGATCTAAACACCAGTTTATATTTAATAGGAGGAGAGATTTGTTTTTAGGAAAAAGTATTTATAGCTATTAATAAAGGATAATGAACATGTTATTCTAAGAGTAACTCTTTTCCAAGTTACTCTACTTAGCAACTCTTTGTCAATGTTGAATTTCATCAATCCAACCATCAGATTGAAAATTCTATCTAAATAGATCAACTCTACAAAATTTTATATAATTCAAAAATTAATTGATGGACAACTTTAGTTTAACATATAATATATTTTTAAAATATAAGTAAATATTAAATATAAGACTACATACTTATGAATGTCTAATTTATTTAAAACTATGTTAATAACTTAATATCATATTATTCAACGATTGAATTTTTTAGATTCATATTTTTATAGAGTTGTTAAATGGAGTAACTATGAGAAGAGTTACTCGTGATATAACTTTGAGAAAAAGTAACTCCTAGAAGAGTTACTCATAAAGTAACTATATTCCCACCCAATAATAAAATTATTATAATTTTATTGAAAATTATTTTTGAGTTACTTATAATTAAAATTTATGAGAAAAGAGGAAACTATAGCAAGATAAGTAAGAAAAGAGAAAACCATTCCTTTAGGAAGGACGAAACTTATATACAGTACCATATATAACGGTGGTTCTGTTCTCCAATCAAATCATTACATGTGGGTTAGTTTTTCAAGTATCAAATCCCACTACGTAATAACTCAAAACACTGTTAACTCCTTATTTCCTTTGTTAATTCCTTTTTGCCCTAACTCAACTTCTTCCCCCCTCCCCCTCTCAAGAGCACACAATGTAATGGAAAATTTGTAAGCCAACCCACTCTCACATGAAATCACACCATTCTCATTTGAAGACATTCCAAATATAAATATCCGAACTACATTTCCAAAAAAAAGGGCAATAGTGGTCGATCATCCATGTTGCCCTCTTCCCTCATTGAAAAGTAATCGAATTAGAAAGTCATAACACTGATTCTGAAGATGAGGACAAAAACAACATGAGATTGGTTTTGAGCAGCGCCAATCAATCCCTGATCATGGTCGAGATCACAGGTGGTGGTCCGAGATTTTGGTAGTAGGCGCAGGGATGCCCCGATGGCTGCTCCGACGCGGGGGGGCGCGGTGGGGGTACCTGCAGAGGCACTCCGACACTCAAGTTAGGAGGAGAATGGGTGAGTGAGTGGTAGGATAGATGTGTTACCTTCTCCTTGTGAGGGGGAGTCTCCTTATATACGCATCTCCTGTCCTGGTAGGAGGGGACATAGGTGTCATAGGCAGGAAGGTGCAGGCACGCCTCCGCTGTAATTCTTCTGCTATGGCCGTAAATCAGGGAGGCGTGTGTCAGTGTCACTAGCTTTATCGGGGGTGACATGGGGCGCATTAAATGCGATGAGACTTGGTAGGTGGCCTACGCCTCAGCCCCTAGGGGCTGAGGTTCGAGAGCATCATCTGATACCCGATCGGTACAATGGGAAAGGCCAATCCCTAAACTAACGGCTCGAAACCATCATGTCCCTTGAGGAGTGAACGAACTGTGACGACTGAACAGCGCTCGGTCCACGGGATGACGATCGTTTCGGCTCTCTTGTGCGTAGCTTCGGCTGGGGATTAGATCAATAGCCCTCCAACGTGATAGTGTGCGATCGGCTCACTATTGACGGTGTGGAGTCCGTAAGAGTAAGATGGCGTATGGTCCGTCCGGAACAGTTGCCCCTCAGCGTGATATGAGCGATCGGCTTACAATCGACGGTGTGGCGTTCTTGGTAAGGATCGGACGATTCATCCGGGGGTCTTTAGCCGATCCCAGCGTCTTGTCCAATCGCCTGTCCTTTTGTCTGTGCCCGTCCTGTCGCTGGCTGTTTATCTTCTGACCGTTTGGGTATGATGCGACACGTGGCTGTTGCTGTTTGGAGGCTTTTCCCTTGAGACGTGCGCCCTTAAATGCTCATTATTGTGGAGACGCGCGTTACGCACGTCTCAACCATCCTTCCTTTTTTGCCCCTTGGGGCTCGTGTGAAGTTCCCTGGTTGCCCTTGGGTTAGCGTATTAAACCCCTTTTGTCCCTTCGTGAAATGACGGGGTTGCCCCTTCATTTTGCTCTTGACCTTTGGTTTGGGGGGTGAAAGGACTCTTTTGTCCTTTGTTTAAATTTATATCAGGAGGGAGGCGTTAACCGCTCCCTCCATCTTCTTCATATTTCACCACTTTCCTCCTTCTTTGTCTCCATTTTTCTCTGAACTTCCTTCTCAGGTTCCCTTCATTGCTGCGCTGTGAAGCATCAGTTGTGCTTTCTGCTCCGATTTAAAGGGATCTCCAGGGTGACGGTTTCTCGTGGCACATTTTTTCTTTATGGTGGCTGCTTCATCAAGGGAAGCTCATTTTAGGTCATTTCCAGAATCCGGTGCCGTGCTTCGCCGCGTCTCCACCGCTGCTTCTTCGCAAAACTCAGGTACTACTCTCTATCTTCACCATTTCCCTTCCATTTTACGGTGTTTTGGTTTATAATGATGCCCCCTGAGGGAGGGGATGATGGAAAGGATAGTGGTAACTCTCTGGAGGTGCTTCCTGCGGCTCCAGAGTCTTGGCCGACGTCGAGACCCAAGAGGAGGCGGGCGACCGTCCAGACTGTCCATAGTGCCCTTACTATCCCTTCTATGATCCGCCGCTACGAGAGTACGGCGGCTTCGGCTCGTGAAGAGGTTCACGGGCTCTCGTCGGCTGAAAGGTCGGCCTTTGTGAGAGACCTTTGCGCATCCTCTTCAGAAACCGAATTAGATTCGACTGATGAGGGTGCCGAAGTCTCTAACTTAGGCTCATTTTCTGAAGGTGTTAGGTACTGCTACATGGACGCTGCAAGCACCAGCGGAGAAGTTACTAGTCGTGAGATGAGGATTCAGGACCGTTATGCCTGGGTCGATGCCGAGGTACTTGGGACTGTATCCCGTTATTATGGGGAGTTTGAGGCGACTCTTCGGGCGAGCTTATCTGTGTTGGACCCAGATTATGAAGAGTTGTATACCGTCTCACCTCCACAGGCCTCAGACCGGGTATGTCACCGCGGGGAGATGAATGTCAGGTTCATGTTCTTGTATGCCTTCGTCGTCCATCGAATGAAGGTGAGGTTGCCCTTCTCGGAGTTCGAACGGTCAATTTTGAAGCATTATCGCCTTGCGCCGACCCAACTCCATCCGAATGCCTGGGCATTTGTCAAGTCTTTTGAAGTTCTCTGCGACAACCTGGCCATTACGCCGACCGTTCCGCTCTTCTTTCATTTTTTTGATGTTTGTCCGAGGAAGGCTGGGGAAAGAGGATGGGTGAGCTTTCGTGGCCATAATGGTCGACCGCTGTTGACTTTGTACGTGGATTCGGCGAAGTCTTCAGGAGTTTCTTTTAAGAGAGATTTTTTTAAGGTCGTCCCTAAGGGCGGGGTTCTTCCATTTTAGAGAAGTTCTTGGGAGGAGCAGGAGCTGACCTTTAGTATCTATTGGGACAGTCGTCATTACGACTGGGGTCCGATGACGTATGCTACAACGTACGAGCGACTGACTCCTTCTGAGCAAGAGGCGTTCTACCTTCTCCAATAAGCTATTAAGGAGAGAGGCGGCGAGCGTTTTTCATCTCGACTGTTAATAGATACGTTGCCCGGCCAGCTGACGGTGGCCTCAGGTCGGTTGGGGCATTATTTTATTTTATCTTATGTTTTTCTTTCTGGATCTATCACTTATGTTTTTGCTTTCTGTTGCAGAGGAAGAACAGATGAAGATTTCTGATCTTTTGAAGAAGGCCAAGGCCATTGGGATTGATGACCCGAAGGCGAAGGATTCCAAGAAGAGGAAGGTTGTTGAGGGGTCAGCCACATCACTTTCTAATAGCCAGAACTTGCCTCCTCCTCAATCGGCCGCGAGGCCTGTCAAAATTTCGGATCCTCAGGCCGATCGTGCATCTGCTTAGGTGGAGGGCGATCGGAAGAAGAAGAAAAGTAGGGCCATTACAGTAAAGTCCCCCGAGGGTCCTAAGTCCGATGGAGGATCTTCGTCCGGGGTTCCGGTGCTAACCAAAGCAGTGATCTTTGAAGACAGTTTTACCCCGGACCATCCTGTCGTGGCCTCTCAATTTTACATGGAAGAGATCCGGCAGAAGTTTGTGAAGGGGGAATTTGATATTGATGCGGTCGTCCGGGATGCCCAGGTCACGTATCTTCAACATATTAGCTTGCTTCAGTTTATTGAGAAGGACATGGTCCCTGCGGCTAGGAAGGCAAAAGAGCAGTATGATAAGGCCTTGAAGGCTTCTACGTCGGCCTCTGAGGAGTGTGCCAAGCTGAAGGCCGAGAAGGAGGCCCTCACGGTTCAGTTGGGGACTGTGGGGAAGGAGAAACATGATCTGGAAAAGAAGGTAGAGAGCCTTGGCAAGGATCTGGAGGCGGCTGAGGAAAAACGGAAGGAGGATCTGAGGAAGCAGAAGGAAGAGCATGATGCGGAGGTTGCTGAACTTAAGAGGAAGCTGGAGGCGGCTATAGAGGGTGAGCGTCAGTCGGTTGCTGACACGTTTAAGTATGTGGGGAAGGCCTTTGATGTTGCCATCGAATAGGTGAAGGCCCGCAACCCTTCCTACAACCTCGACCTTCAAAGTCTCTCCTATGAGTACGAGGTTTTTGATGGTGTCATCGTCCTAGATGATGGCAAGGGGAAGAAAATTGAGATTCCTCCTGAGGGTCTTCCCTCTACCACCGCCGCTCGGACTGACGCATGATGCTGCTTCCCGCTTTCTTTTCTTGTTTAGGATTTTCTTTTTGTACCTTTTGATCGGTTGCGGCCTTAGTTTGTAATGACATTGGTCTTTTCTTATTATCACTCGTCATACATGTTTTTTGGCCATTTTATTTTCCTGCTTATTCTGCGTGGTTCTTTGTTTTTCGGATTAGGGTTTATGCAACTGTCTGCACGCGTATTGGCGTGGCATCATGCCCATGCGTGTCTTTTATTTGTCCGATCGTCTGCGTGTCGTATATTGTTGTTTTACTTCCGCGATCGCTTTGAATCAAGGGACCCTCGGTTTTCAAGCCAGGGTTTTAACTGTTGATATAGAGACCCTCGGTTTTCAGGTCGAGGTTTTATTGTTGAAAATTTATGCGGAAAGGCGCTTCGGCCAATTCATTAAACTGATCATGGACAAGTTTACAATGCTTCGGATCACCAGATCCGTGTGTTTAACTGAAGTATACTCGTAGGTTCTGGGTATTCCAATGTCGCGGGATCTCGTCCCCCCGAGCGTTTCCAGGCGGTATGCTCCTTTCCCTGTTGAAGTAGTAACGTGATAAGGTCCTTCCCAGTTGGGTGCTAGCTTCCTTTGCTGCGCATTCTTTCCTCCGATGTCGGCCCTTCGTAGGATGAGGTCTCCGACCTTGAATTTCCTTTCAATCACCTTCTTGTTGTATTTGGCCGTTGTTCTCATTTTGGTCGCTTCTTCTCGGACATGAGCTATGGCTCGTCGTTCCTCCAAGAAATCTAACTCTTCTCTGAGTAGGCGATCATTGTTGCCTTCATCATGGGTGATGGTTCTCCAAGTAGGCTCTCCTATCTCGACTGGAATAACGGCCTCAGCCCCATGAGCTAATCAAAAAGGAGTTTCTCCGGTGGACGAGTGTGGGGTTGTCCTATACGCCAGAGGACGTGGTCTAGTTGTTCTGCCCATTTTCCCTTTGACTCATCCAACCTCCTCTTTAGTCCTCGCAGAATGACACGGTTTGCTGCCTCGGCCTGTCCATTTGTCTGTGGGTGTTCCACCGATGTGAAGTGTTGTTTTATTTTCAACCCCTCTAGTAGCTCTCTGAAGCCTTTGTCTATGAACTGAGTGCCGTTATCGGTGACCACTGCCTTTGGGACCCCATATCGGCTGATGATACTTCTGTAGAAGAACTTCTGAATCCGAGCAGAGGTGATGGTTGCCAGGGGCTCAACCTCGATCCATTTGGTGAAATGGTCAATAGCCACAATCAGGAATTTCACTTGACCTGGTGCTGAGGGAAAAGGTCCGAGAATGTCCATTCCCCATCTGAAGAAGGGCCATGGGGTTGAGGTGGTGGTCATTTCTTCTGCTGGGGCATTGTGAAAGTCTGCATGTCTTTGGCAGGGGCCACACTTCTGGACATGTTCAACTGCGTCTTTTTCCATCGTGGGCCAGTAGTAGCCGACCCTTAATGCCTTCTTGGCCAACGATCGTCCCCCGAGATGTTGGCCACAACTTCCTTCATGGATTTCTGCCAAGACATAGCTTGCTTCGCTGGGGGATAGGCACTTGAGCATGGGGCATGAGAAGCCCTTTTTGTAGAGGCGATCGTTGACCAGTGTGTACCATGCCGAGGTTCGCTCGACCTTCTTTGCTTCTTTTCGTTCTTCTGGCAGCGTTCCATCGCGCAAGTAGTTCATGATCGGGTCCATCCAGCTGGTATCCTGGTCGACCTGCATGATTTGCTTCCTTTCTTTAATACTTGGTTCAGCAAGTGTTTCCTGGATCACTGATCTGTTGTTCCCGGCTTTCTTAGTACTTGCTAGTCTTGATAGTACGTCGGCCCTGGTATTCTGTTCCCTCGGCACATGTCGAAATTCGATCATCTTGAAAGCGTCAGATATCTCTTTGACCTTATTCAGGTATTGTTGTAGGATGGGTTCACGAGTTTGGTATTCTCCGTTAACCTGGGAGATCATGAGCTGAGAGTCACTGAACAAGATAACTGCTTCGGCTCCGAGGTCTTTGGCAAGGCTTAATCCTACCAGACAGGCTTCATACTCGGCTTGGTTGTTCGAGGTTTTGAACTCGAACTTAAGTGATTGTTCAATGGTCACCCCGGTGTTGTCTTCCAATACCACTCCCGCTCCAGCTCCTTTGGTATTTGACGATCCGTCCACATATATGGTCCATGTGACCCTAGATTTGTCCTTCTGATTCTCCGTCATCTCTAGGATGAAATCGGACAGGACTTGCGCCTTGATAGCTGCTCGTGGTTCATAGGAAATGTCATGTTCTGAAAGCTCGATTGCTCAGGTGATCATCCAACCGGCTAGGTCGGGTTTGTGTAGGATTGACCTGATGGGTAGGTCTGTTCTGACTGTGATGGGATGGGCTTGAAAGTATGGTCGGAGGCGTCGTGCAGCTGAGATGATTGCAAATGCCGCTTTCTCCAACTTCTGGTGCCTAAGTTCTGGTCCTTGAAGGCTTTTGCTTGTGAAGTACACTGGGCTTTGGTTGCCTTCTGATTCTTTTACTAGAACAGAGCTGATGACCTCTTCTCCTACCGACAGGTACAGGTACAGTCTTTCCCCAGGGTGGGGCTTCACCAAAATCGATGGTTTAGTTAGAGAGACTTTAAAGTCTTGAAAAGCCTCTTCACATGCAGGGCTCCAGTCGAACTGCTGTCCTTTCTTCAAGAGTTGATACAAGGGAAGTGATTTGTGTGCCGATCGGGCAAGGAAATGGGTTAGGGCTGCTATTCTCCCTGTCAGTTGTTGTACTTCTTTCACCGACATTGGGCTTTTCATCTCTAGGATGGCTTTGCACTTCTCTGGGTTAGATTCTATTTCTCTGCTCGTCAGCATGTATCCGAGGAAGTGACCGGCTGGAACTCCGAAAATGCATTTGAGGGGATTTAACCTCATGTTATGTTTTCTCAGCCAGTGGAAGACCTTCTCTAAGTCGGCTACAGGATCTGCCCCTTCTGGGGTTTTTACGATGATGTCATCCACGTACATCTCTACGACCTCCCCGATCAGTCCTTCGAATACTTTTGTCATCATCCTCTGGCACGTTGCCCCAGAGTTCTTTAGGCCGAATGGCATCATGGTGTAGCAGTAGGTTCCATCGTCCGTAAGGAATGCCGTTTTTTCCTCGTCATGAACGTACATGGGAATTTGGTTATAACCAGAGTAGGCATCCATGAACGAAAGGAAACGGTAGCTAGAGGAGTCGTCTACTAACCTGTCAATGTTTGGCAAAGGGAATGGGTCCTTTGGGCATGCTTTGTTGAGGTCAATGTAATCCACGCACATTCTCCATTTGCCGCTCGATTTTTTGACCAGGACGACGTTGGCCAGCCAGGTTGCATACCGGATTTCTCTGATGAACCCTGCCTTTAGCAACTTGGCCGTCTGTTCCTTGATCGCTTGTTGCCTTTCTAGTCCAATTCTCCTTTTCTTCTGGGCAACCGGCTTCAACCGGGGGTCGACCGACAGCTTGTGGCAGCAGAAATTCAGGTCGATTCCCGGCATGTCGGCTGCTGTCCATGCGAACAAGTCGGCATTGTCCATCAGAAGCTTCTCCATCCTGTTCTTGAATTCTGGTGGGAGGTGACATCCCATCTTGGTGTTTTGCCCCTTTTCTTTCCCGATGTTTATCGGGACAGTCTCTCCCTCTGGGGAAGGTCGTTCCGCTCCTAGGCCTTCTTCCCCGAAGTCAACCCTCGGATCTAGATCAATGAGGGAAACATTGTGTCTTGCTTGGCGGGCCGGGGGTTTCGTACTCGGTGGGGGGTTTCTCTTCAAGCTTAGGTTGTAGCAACTCCTTGCCATCTGCTGGTCTCCCCTGACTATTGTCACTCTCCCATCTCTTGTAGGGAACTTCATTGTGAGGTGCAAAATGGAAACTACTGCTCCCATCGCATTGAGGCTTGGTCTCCCCATTATGGCATTGTATGAGCTCTTACACGGGACCACAATGAACTTATTTTTGATTGTCTTGCTTCCTTCCTTACCTATCAGAGTGACAAGTGCATCCATGTAGCCGAGGGGCTGAATACGATCGCCTGAGAAGCTGACAAGGTCACTGTCATAGGGTAACAGGTCACTCCGATCCCGATCTGTTCGAAGCAGTTCTCATAGACGATGTCGACCGAGCTTCCCTGGTCTATTAACACTTTTTTTACCTCGGCGTTGGCGATTACTGCAGTGATCACCATCGGGTCGTCGTGTTCGGGCACGGTGTCCCCGAAGTCACTGCTATCAAATGTGATGGTTGGGATTGGAGGGGGTTTTTCATGTCGGCGGGATCTGCGGTGGTCGTCCTCCACGTGTTGTACCTCTTTTAACGCCTTTTTCCTGGAATTGGACGAGCTTCCGCCACCTCCAAAGCCTCCTGCAATCATGTTGGTGGTGATCCGAGGTTGGGGTTGGTCCTGATCCTTATGCGGAGTGCCGTCCCGAGGCTTCTTGTCTGACGCCCCACGACTTCTTGGTGATCGGGAACGGTGTCGTCTCCTTTCATGCCCCGGGGGGAGTGTCGGTCTCTTTGTCCGCGGCTGCTCCACTCAGGTTTGTCTCTTCTCACATACCATCCCAGATTTCCCTCTCGGATTAGTTGTTCAATGGCATCTTTGAGCTGGTAACAATCATCAGTATCATGTCCATGGCCTTTATGGAAGGCGCAATATCGGTTCTTGTCTCCCTGGGGTGATTTGATAGGTGGGGGGCGCTTCACTTCAGCTAACTCTGCATTGTGTACCTCCTGCCAAATCCTGGAAAGACTACTGTTGAGAGGGGTGTAATTACCCTCGTAGCGCCCCCTGAACTTTTTCCTTTCTTCTTTCCTTTCCTTCCTGCTCCTTTCTTCTTTTTCAGGCCCTCGGCCCTCTTTCGGGCTTACTGACTTGCTCGTCCCTTCCAGATGCAGTTCCTTATTTATGAATTGGGCCGCTCGTTCCCTAAAGGCCGTCATGTTGTGAACTCGAATTCTTCTGAGTGAAATGTCAAGGGGTGTTCCTTTTCGCAACGCTTCGACCGCACAATGTAGTTGCACTTCATCTGCGACATTGGGCGTAAGGGCTACC
This sequence comes from Sesbania bispinosa, assembly GCA_026901365.1. Taxonomy (NCBI): domain Eukaryota; kingdom Viridiplantae; phylum Streptophyta; class Magnoliopsida; order Fabales; family Fabaceae; genus Sesbania; species Sesbania bispinosa. Next base: position 3,016,812 of record QLOH01000012.1, read on the forward strand.
TCCTTGTAGAAAAGGGCCAAGAAATCTCGCAACGTCTCGGACTCCCTTTGCTCGATCTTCGCAAGAGTGTGGGAATCTCGGGGTATTTGATTGGTCATACTGAACCTCTTAGCGAATGCTGCCGCGAGGTCGTCCGATTTGTCCACCGAGTTCTGGGGGAGTGTTCTGAACCAAGTCAAGGCCTCTTCGTCCAACGTTCGAGAGAAGCTTCTGCACATGATGTCTTCTTGGGCGCCTAAGAACAGCATCTCGTTGAAGAATCGGTCTAGGTGTCGGCCCGGGTCGATCTCTCCAGTATACAAACTGATGGTGCTGAAGGGACGGAGGAAACGATCGGGTATCTCGACCTGGGCAAGTCTCGCCGTGAAAAGGTGTGTAAAGGGCCGATGCAAAGTTATAAAATTCGGGATTCCTGATGCTGTGACCACAAGTGTGGCCGTGATGGGCGTTCCAACAACTGCTACCGGGGTTGCCTGGGGCGTGACTGGGGTGACAGTCGGGTTTGCCTGTACCGCAACTGGGGTGGCTTGTGCTTCGCCCTCAGCTTCCTTGATCGGACCGGGGGGTGATGGCTTTTGGTGTTTCTTCCTGGTCCTTTTTGGCCGATGATCCATGGGTGTCGGCGTGCACTGAGGGGGTTCCACGTCGACTACGTCCGCGCGTCCGGCTCATCCGCTCGGTGTGATACTCGGACGACGAGACTTCGCCCGACGAGGGTTCAGTGGAAGTATAACTTGACTCCTGGAATAGCAGGTCCCTGGTGTGGTATGTCCTTCTGGAGGTGGTACTCCTTCTACTCACTTCTCTCCGGCGGGATTTCCTTCGTGGCGCAGCAGGGAGCAGGGATTCAAAGTACTTGATCCTTCTCTCTAGTTCTTTCACAGTTCTATCCTTCTTCCTTCTCATTGGGGGGGAGAGGGTCTCCTCCCTACTGCCGGAAATGGCTTCCTCCTTTCTCCTGGTTCTCCCGGAGTGCCTCTTTCTCCTGGTGATGTCTCTGGGAGGCTTCAAATGATATCTCTCAGATGAGGACCCAGTGGTATGCGCAGATGGGGGTGGTTCCTGGGGGGTGGCTCTCAAGGTGTGACGGGGGTCCGTCAAAACCTCCGCTCCTGTCTCTGGTGCAGCTCCGGTGGCTGATTGTTAGTGGTTGCGTCCATCCTTGGTTTTTGGTGGTATAAACCTTGATCTCAGCACAGGTGGTAGAGTTGGTGGGGTTTCTTTTACCAGTTTTCCCACAGACGACGCCAAATGATCGTGGCCGAGATCACAGGTGGTGGTCCGAGATTTTGGTAGTAGGCGCAGGGATGCCCCGATGGCTGCTCCGGCGCGGGGGCGCGCGGTGGGGGTACCTGCAGAGGCACTTCGACGCTCAAGTTAGGAGGAGAATGGGTGAGTGAGTGGTAGGATAGATGTGTTAACTTCTCCTTGTGAGGGGGAGTCTCCTTATATACGCATCTCCTGTCCTGGTAGGAGGGGACATAGGTGTCATAGGCAGGAAGGTGCAGGCACGCCTCCGCCGTAATTCTTCTGCCATGGCCGTAAATCAGGGAGGCGTGTGTCAATGTCACTAGCTTTATCGGGGGCGGCATGGGGCGCATTAAATGCAATGAGACTTGGTAGGTGGCCTACGCCTCAGCCCCTAGGGGCTGAGGTTCGAGGGCATCATCTGATACCCGATCGGTACAATGGGAAAGGCCAATCCCTAAACTCACAGCTCGAAATCGTCACCTCCCTTGAGGAGTGAACGAACTGTGACGACTGAACAGCGCTCGGTCCACGGGATGACGATCGTTTCGGCTCTCTTGTGCGTAGCTTCGGCTAGGGATCGGATCAATCCCTATGTAGGAAAAGGGAAATGTGTTTTTTCTTCCCTTGAAGTAACTGAACTATGACGTCTTTGAGTTACTAGAATTTAACATGATAAAAACTAATCCACATGTACTATTTTTATTGGAGAACAGTACCACCGGTATATATAATATTGTATGTAAGTTCTGTGCAGGAAAAAGAAATACTTAATTATTATTAATAGAATAATATTTACAGAGGTATAATTATTAATTTTTAAATTTTGGTTTTTTTTATAATACTATTAGTAAATAAAAAAAATAAACGGGGCTAAATCAATGGACTTGCTCTATTTCCCTGATCAATGATCATATGGGAAAAGCTGCGAGAAAGTAGTAAATTTTAAATCTCAAGTTGTGTTAATATTTCACACCTGAGTTCAAGAATAAGCTGAATCAGGGAATTAATCAAGTATGTTATTATTCTTACTGGATAATTTGTAATACATCATCTGCTGCTATTAATGTTTTTCTTCATATACCTTACTGCTTATTATTACATTACATGTGTGTATATATATATATATATATATATATATATATGTATATCCTATCTTTGCTGGTAACCTTTTAATCTTATGTTATGTACTTCTATTCTATCTATTTCTATTTCCAATGAGTGCCACAAGTTCTATAACTGCCATTCCAATCATATACCATGTAGCTGCTGCCAGTATACACTGTAACCAAGGGCTGTTAACAATTTCCAAAGCTAGAGAACCACCCACATGTTGCCTCAAATCAGGTGTTGACTCTACTTCATGTAATCTAACTGTAGCCACAGCAATCAATGAAGTAACCAATGGAAATCCCCACCTAATAGGGCTATTTTGATTCTCATATGCTTCAAGATCACTACTTTCATTTGTTTCTTTCTGTCTTGCAGTAACTGAAGGCTTCTCAACTGGTGTTGGAGTAGAAGTACTGCTAGTTGGAGAAGGAAGTGCAGAAGTTAATGGAGCCCAATACTCCTCAGGATGTATGCTATTTAATGGGGTTTGATGGTTTGTCCTTCGCCTTTCTCTGACTTTCTTCCTTGCAGCTGCATCTCTGAGCTTGCCAATATTTGGTTCAGGTAATTTATACACAACTCTTGTCATGCTTCTTTCATATCTTGATGAGCTACCACTTGCACTAGGTGATTGCCAGTATAGCCAATTGGAAATTGATCTTATGGCCTGAATAGCTGACATTCTTGATTCTCTTTGGAGGTCTGTTTCCTGAAAGAGAGATTTTTTGGTTAATACACTTCTGCAAAAGAACTTCTAGAAGATAAAAATAGAATAAAAGAGGTCAAATGAATTTAACTTCTCCATAAGTTGAAATTAGTTACTCATAGAGAAGTTAAATGGGAGAGCTTTTGGAGTAGGTGGACTACAAAGACTAATTTCAACTTACAGAGAAGTTAAATGCATTTGACCTCTTTAATTTATTTTATTTTTTTCACCTAGAAGTACTTCTGCATAAGTTTCATCCAAACTGGCCCAAAGTAAGCTTGGAAGATTTAGCATAATGAAGCCAACTTATCCTCTTTAGATGTTGAACTAACCTTAGAACGCTTAGAAGCTTTTTCCATTGTCTCTTGGAATCTAGTTTGAAACTTCTCCACATCTACAAATATGTTAGAGACACGAACACCAGCTGTATTACCTGCACCTATTCTTACATTGCCACGTGGCTGCTTGGACATCAAGAACTCCAGGGCTGCAAGGTTGGACCTCTCCACAGTCCTATTTTATTCAAAAGAGGGGAAAGTGATGATTTTTAAGTCGTAAAAGAAAAGGGAGAGTTGTGTTTGAAGAACTTTTGACCAAAATATTTCCACAAAGTACTAGTTCTTAAGTGTTAATTCTTCTTAAATTAATGACAATTCTGTAATGCCTACACAAATTGACAAATCTTGATAATGTATTTTTCTGAACACAATGAGTACTATTCTTAATCCTGTTTAGCTATCTTTCACAACTCTGAGCATAGTGAATGTTATTCTTCATTTCAATATCATACTATCCAACAAATACGGCTGGCTAATTGCTTAACCTTTTCCTTTATTTAATATCAGTTACTAATTATGGAATTACAAATTGGAAAAAGAGGACAGAAAATCTCTCTTTATGATAACAATTCAACTGTAGAGTAGATGTTGTAACTTCTTAAGCTTAAACAAGAAATTTCACACATAGAAGAGAGAATGATTGCAACATGGTGGATTATTTCAAGAAACTAAGGAAAGAGAACTTCCAAGAAATCAGGGAAGAGGATGTTAATCTTGTAATGTCAAATCAAAATGAGCAGACAGAAGAGAGCCACTAGAGGAACATCATCATGAATCCAAAATAGTATCTTATCCTCAAATAACTGAAAAAATGAAGTTCAATTTTGAAGTTTAAAGCACTCTGTTCCTACCAATGTAACATGTTTTTTTTTTCTAACATTGCCATCCAAAGAGATCATCCTGTCCTTACTACTTGGAGGACTCCTAATCCTAAAACAATCAACATATGCTCTAAGTTGTGCACAAGCTAAACACTGGCAGCACAGGATACCAAACAATCAAAATTTACTAGATCAGAAAGTTAAATCCAAGAGAACCTTAGCCCACCAAATATGACTGGAAAGTAAGAAATAACTAGATCACATGGGATCCAGTATGTAAGTTTAATAGTCTTCTGTCTAAATTCCTAAACAATTGTAAGTCTCCAGATAGCTAGATAGTAAATAAATGAAAATTCCAAGATTTGTATGATCAAGAGCTTACCTGTTAATAGTAGTTTTGTAAACAGTTGGCAAACAGTAAAGATGAATAAAGCAGCAGAAAAATGGCTAAACCTGACAAATATCCTTTTTGAAGCAAAATAAGGAATTATCAAGAACCTTGTAAGGAACCAGAGATAAATAAGTAATATACTTGATAAAATGAATTTTAAAGAGCTAGCAAGTGAAATATCAGATCCAACTTTCATCACACAGCTACTTATTCAATATGTTTTCTTGTCCACTGATGCTATCTAAAGGAAGATTGCATAACCATGTCCTGGCAAAGGCTATATATTCAGATAACAAATTACCAACACCTAGGCATTTGTACAGTCAGCCTTATATCCATAACAAACCCCCAACAAATTATATATAATCCCTCTTCCAATCTCCCATTTTTGGAGGAAGGGATGCCTCTGAACCCTCTCATGTTCTTTGCAACTCAACAACTAGAGATATTATAAACATGCTAGGCCCTTACAATTAACTGTATTAAAATTTCAGGAGAGAACTTTGCACTTACCAAAACATGGAATTTTAACTAATAAATCTATTCTGTTTTTTTTCACTTAGTAATGTAGAGAGTCTAGAACAATCTGTGGTGGGGCCTTCAATTGCTAGATTAGAAGTTGAAGGAATGGTGCAGTGTTGATCAAGAGAATGCAGTTTCTCTTTGGAAAGTGATGGCAATTTAAATGAGGACAAAATTACTGAAGGAAGGTTGAAGCATGCATCAATCTAGCACAAAATCAGTCTCTATGGTAAGTAACAATAGAATGTTGTATTGTATCATATCTAAAAATCAAAACAAATAAGGCATTTTGCAACAATGAAGTAATAGAGAATAGAGATGATGCATTGCCCATCCAGATCCTTTGAAATATGAAGCCAAATTGAGAATGGTATGCATGCACACTTACGAAATGCAATTGACAGGACAAGATTGTATTGCCTCTTCAATTTTGTGTTCAGAATCAGCCCACTGAGCAACAACCCTTGCTCTTCCATAAACTGATTCAATAGCAAAAGTCTTTTCAGCTAACAAAGCACATTTCAGGCAACCAACACATTTGATTTCATCAACAAATATTGCCCTCTGCTCACTTTCTGACCCATACCAAACCGAGTATATGGGTCTGCCAGTGAAGCCTTTGAACTCTGAACTCTTTGCTTGCTCCTGCACCATATTTTCTCATACTAAGCAGCTAACCAAAACAAATTGGCAATTAATTTCACTTGAAATTACTATGCCAAAAACCTAGATTATTAGATTCACTACTGTTCATTTCAATCACTGACATAGTGACATATTAGATTCACTAGTATTCAATTGAATGACACTATAATGTCTAGTCATGAAAAATAATAGAATATTTAAATCTAAATCATAGAGGAGGGCCAGCCAAGAGGAAAAGTGCTTGTTTGTTATAAATTTGAACGGTTAATTTTAAATCACTTTTGTCTAACTTGGTGCAGAATCAATTCTACATAATTAATTTTAGGAAAATGCTAACGAATGCTCTAAGGGCACTGGTCAACATATAGAAAGTTTTTATTGGAGTGTGTAGCCTTTAATGTTTACATATGCAGTCAATGTCTTGATTTCTAACAAAAACCTTCTATACGTGGATACTTAATCAGTGTCCTTGGGGCACTCGTTAACCGGACCTTAATTTTAAATCACTTTTGTCTAACTTGTTTCGTAACGTCTGCATACTCATTTTCAACCATTGATTTCTAAAATCAATTCTGCTCAACTGTGAATCAAACGGAGGGAAAGAAGAGAAATTAACCTTATCATAGAGGAGGCGTGCATATGGGTCAGAAAGAATGGCATAAGCTTCGTTGAGTATGATGGCCATGTCATGGCCAGAAGGGCCAGCAATGTCAGGGTGGCAGCGCTTCTGAAGAGAGCGATATGCCATCTTGATCTGTGATTGATCAGAGGAGCTATCAATGCCTAGAAGGTCATACAAGTCCAAGTCTGACAAAAAAGATGTTGTTGGTGATGATGATGATGCTGCTTTGCATGTGAAAGTGGAGGAGGCATTAGATTTAGAATAAGACTTGTTGTGGAGATTTGAACAAGGGTGAAATCCCAGTGTTGTGTAGAAAGGAAGGCATGTAGAAGCAGCAGCACAAGGTAGTATTTTCATGGTATGAGACAGAGTTTGAGAGGAAGGTGAGGCAAAAAGAGGATAAGACATCATCATATCATATGGTAGAGTTTAATTTCCCTGACCTGAGCCTGTTAATATATTCTTATTATATGGGTATGGCCTACAACAATGCAAGATATTTTGCTTTTCTTATCTGACTTTTTCCTGAAAATGATGGAAGATATTTTTTAATCTAACTTTGTATGTTTTAGTATATGAAATTGAATTGAAAATTATATATCACCCTCCTAGTCCTAGACTTGGCAGTTCTCAGGGCAAAAGAACAAACAAACGACACCGTTTCATTTTGGTGTTCAGTTCCCTCGAGTGGAGTGGAAATGCGAGGAAAGGGACGGGGCTTCAGGAGACTGATATTCCACAACAGAGTTCGATGACGATGCATGGTACTCAATTGGCTGCATGTTTTTGTTAATTAATAATATAAGGGTGTTACTGATAAGTAATTAATATATTTTCATCAAGGTAATTTCATTTTTATAATAATAATAATAATGTACATATAATATGGTATAAATAAATAGATAAGAAATTAAATAAAAACAAATTATTCATATTGAAGTGACATTATATCCAACCTAGAAGTTTGGAGAAATTTATTAGGCCGTTATTTTAGAAAATATTTTCTATTTTTATTTTCTGTTTTTGTTTAGTTTGGATTACAATTTTTTTTTTTTCAGTTTTGACTATATAAACAACACAATTTTTTTTTTGTTTTATTTCATGTTTTTAAAGTTTTATACAGAAAAAAATGATAATAATTTTGTATTGATTTTTCTAGTTTTTGTACAGAAAACAACTTTGTATCTATTTCTCTATTAATGTTTGTCAATTCAACTTATATCATGATGTGGTATATTATTTTCCATGTCATATGTTATGTGGTATTTTTTGTTATTGCCCAGTTAGATTTATAGTATTTTAGTTAACATGAGAGACCAAATTGAAAGATAGGAAAGAAAGAGTAACATTCAGGGACCAAATTGAATTTCTTAGGGAAAATCACCAATGGTCTTCCTTTTCTTCCCCAACTTTATTCTTCTCCATTTAGCTAGGATTTTTGCATTAACGCTGTTTGTTTGTCTGTTACTAGGGTTCACCGCCTCCCCTTGAATGAAGGTCTCATTCTCACTGTCACACCACCATTCTTTGTAGGTTGACTATCCACACAACCATCCTTCATCGGCTGACTATCAGAGGCACCATTTAGGTTGCATGTGCGAGCTACAAGTCCATAGTGACCACAGTTAGCACACAACAAGTGCAATCCCTCATACTCAACCCAGTACCATTTTCCTCTGAGCCACACCTTTCCAACAACCGGTTGATCTAGAGGGCTTTCTACACTGACACGTGTAAATTTCCCTCTTGTCACATTCAACGTCATCAAATCTACCTTCACAGGTTTCCTCACCGTTGTTGCCATGACTAAAAGTATACTTTCATCATAACACTCTAATCCCAAACTGGGAAAATGAATCAGTGCCATTGTTTTGTTGATCTTAGTCTCCGATGAAACAAAATCCAGAGTCTATTCTCGCAATATCAGGTAGTGATAAAAATCATCGACGACCCTCCATGAATTACCTTTTCTCTATCTTCTCTATTATCAAACTTAACAACAAAGAACCCGTGTCCTACGTCCATCATTTCGAACTCCATCGTCGTATGCCAGATCCTGTGGACTCCATCCTTCATAAGATCGAAAGCCTACATATTTACCCAACAGTTTGACAATAATGGCATCCATCCAAGGATTTTGTAGCTCATTCAGAACGCTGTCATCAACGAAACATTTCGGCTTCAATTTATTGTCTTCTTCCAATTGTATCTTGAACAACTTCTTTTCAAAAAAATCCACACGTTCCCTTCTAGGAATCGACTCTTTTTGTCCCATTAGCTTGTCTCTAAAGGACACTTTGTTAACTTTTGATTCCCCATCTGGTGGCTTGGGGGAATGTGCCTGGGAGCTCTTCTTTCCATTCTCCAAATTCTCCTAAGAATCTGCAGTACTACCTTTAAGTGTTCCTCATGCTCCTCCTTAGTTTTGGAGTAAATTAGTATGTCATCTATAAAGACAACTACAAATTTATCCAAGCAGGGATGGAAAATTATGTTCATGTGATCCATAAAAATAGCAGGAGCATTAGTCACACCAAAAGGCATTACAAGATACTCATAATGTCCATATCTAGTCCTAAAGGCAGTCTTAGGTATGTCATCTTCTCTAACTCTAATATGGTAATAACCCGACCTAAGATCAATCTTACTAAACACACAAAGCCCCCACGGAAGGTAGGTGGATGGTTCCTCTAAATCCGAGCAAGCCAGTCCACCTTTTGATGTTGGTTCAGGTTGCCTACTGCCTGAGCCATAGCCATTAAGGCTTCAGCAATAACACGATCGTTTCTACCTCCTCCACACATCACTCTTCTGACTCACAGAAAAGTAGAACAACCAAAATAAAATAGTTAGATCAAAACAATTCATCTCACTCAATCAACATCACAAGTTAGCACAACAGGAACATAGCAAACACATAACTCAAGGCCGATGAATCGACCTGCTCTGATACCACTAAATGTGACACCCTTCTACCCCAAATAATAAAATAGATACTAAGTTAAATTATAATGCAAGTACAGTTAACTCCAAGGTAAAAAAGGTTCACAAAATCCTCCCTTTAACAAATAATCATTCAAAATCCAAGCTGTCTCCATAAAAGAATATAACTAAGGTTTTCAAGAATTTAATTGCCAACATAACAATAAAATAACTTGGCCATATAAGGTCCTAGGGGTGGGCAAGAAGGCCCGACCCGCATTGCACCCGAACAACCTGTAGGAAAAAAGCAAAACACAGATGGTTAAAATCTGGTTGCGGGTTCGATCGGTTATCTTTATCAGTTTAACTCGGATTGAGACGGTCGGCTGCGGGTGGATGAAAAATGATCCGTCGAAATCCAAACCGAACCGAGCATTATACATTACATAGATAAACCAGAGTGCAAAATATATTTCTTATTTTCCAAATTTTTTAAGGAAGTTACTGGAAAACCTTCTTAAGCAACTTCACCCACCCTCCTTGTTGAGAGAGTCCCATAAATCTCACCCTTTCAGATCACTCCCGCATGGTCGCACCCACCCACCAAGAAATTTGAGTTCCTTCCCTCCCTTTGTTTTATTCGTCACTTGGCCTCTCCCATTGAAATACTCGTTCTCTTTTCTCCTCTTTTATCTCTGTTTTGTGTGTCTCCCCCTTGATTCTAGAGGATGTGAACCCTTCCTCCTTGGATCTGCCATGGTTGGAGTGTTGTGTGTGCTTCTGTGGTATTGCTATCGTGCAACTGGGACGAGATGGTGTAGATAGGGACATGCAACAATAGAGACCGCACGACGGAAGCGGTGGCTACGCAACAGAGGTGGTGACCGGAGACAGAGGCGATGGTCGTGCAACAGAGGTGGTGATCGTGAACAAAGGCGGTGGCTGTGCAATAGAGATGGTGTCTGTGCGATAGAGGCGGAGGCCACGGTTTCACAAAAAGGGGCTTTTGAGAGAGAGGAGCAATTTTTTTATTCTCTACCCTTGCGACGGAGGCGGTGGCTATGCTTGGCTCTCGGCGGTGGCTGTGCTTGGCTCTCGTTGGCGCAATTTGTGACCGGTTGTGTTAGAGTTTCTTTTCTTCTTGTTTTTTTTTTGGTCGAGCTTTTCTTCTTGTTTAGAACATTCCTCGTTCCTCTCCATATCCCTTTGTTTTGTCATTTGTAATTGGTCCAAAACTCCTAATCCAGCCTATACCCGGATGAACTCGACCGACCCACCCGGTGACCCGTTGACCCGTCACCCGAAGAACCCGTTTGAAGGTTTGGTCAAAATCAGCTCATTATATGCATGTTATGGGGCTGCAGCGGTTTCGGATTTTTGGGCCCGAACCCGCCCGAATCCGACCGCTGCCCACCCCTATAAGGTCCTTAGGAATAAATTTTTCTAAATCTTTAAATAACAAAATAAAAGAAATATAAGCTCCTAGATACTAGCCCCGATGTCACACATATCAGAGCGAGACCCTTTCCCTTCAAAATTCAGCACTTTGAGTGCCCTCTTCATCACCTAAGAAAACCACAAGAGAGAGTACGGTGAGGAATGAAATACAGACATATACATGCAATACAGAAGGCTACCCCAGTTCCCACCCATCACCATACACAACATCATTTATCTCAATCCACATACTATACATTCCACATATTAGATTCACATAAATATAACTTCAAACTTCTCGCACGATCACAAGATAATGTATATGCTCACACTATGCACATGTACAACACCTCTCCTAAGAGTCATGATTTGGAATTCCGCACAATGGGCGCACCTCATCAATTCCCTTAGTTGTTACCAATAATGGCCCTATCGTTAAACACCCTTACGGCCGGTAGGTTGCATAGTTAAACACCCCCACTTGGGCCCGTGCAAAGACATTTGCCCCCTCCCACCCACCTCTAATGGGCTGGTGAGTCGCATAATAAAACACCCCCTCTTGGGGCCATGCATCGAATGTCCCCCATCATGGTCCACCCTGTTCATCACCCCCTCTTAGGGCCAGGATATTTTTAGCCACGTCTGGCTTCTCATGCATCTCGTGTGTCTCATACATCATATGCTCATGCTCAATGCATCATCATCACTTCACATATCTCTCATACAATCTCCTCTACTCTAATCATTCCACATCACATCATGAATATTATGAACATAAAACATTCACATTCACATTCACATTTATCTCATCACATCCAAATCACACATGATACCTCACAATCACATAGAATAATCACCTAACAATACTTCATGCCACAATTAACACACACTGTACATCCAATTCAATCTAATCAATTCCACAAAATGAATCATATATTAAATAAACACCCATCTTACAAGTAGATAATCACAACATCACATAAACATAACACCCTATTCTCAATTTTGGCCTGGTAATTGATTACCAGAAGGCTGTAATCAATTACCAAAAGCATCATGTGGCCTGGTAATCCATTACCAGAAGGCTATAATCCATTACCAGAAGCATCTGTTTTGGCCTGGTAATCCATTACCAGAAGGCTGTAATCCATTACCAAAAGCATCTGGTAGCCTGGTAACCGATTACAACAAGTCTGTAATCGATTACCAGAGACTTATTTTCACATTTTTACCGAGAAATACCTAGTAATCGATTACAGACTACTGTAATCGATTACCAGCGTCGCGAGACGCGACTGCACATGCGTTTTTGCCCTTTTTTAACCCTCTTCTTCAATCTTTACTCAAATCTTTACATTCCTAACTTGTTTAGGCACATTTTTACCGATTAAAATCATTGAAATCATTAACTACTCCTACAGATTAACATAAAATTAACATCTAGTCAATTATGATATCTCACCGCTAAATCCTATTTCGTCTCCTTTTTCAACAATCTCATTCACAACTTTCAGTCCATCAAGAAACACAACAATATACACCAAACATAACAATTTCCAAACATAATACATGTGAATCATCCTTCAGATTTCAAAGATTAGAGATCCTAGAGGGACTTATGGTTGCCCTCACTACCCAAGCACTCCAGCATACACATATAGTTGCACCCCCCCGGTACCTTAGGAATGACGATCAAAGATGGATGACAGGACTTTTCCGATGATCTACACTTCGGCACCTCCTCCTTTTATAGTCGCTTCTCTCCTTCCTAGAGTTTGGTTGTCTGACGTATGAAAGAAAGCTAGGGTGAAACAGATGACTCATCCCTATTTTTAAATACTTAACTGGGCTGGGCCTACTCCGACCCACCCGTCTCCCTTTTTAATTAAAAATACTGTTTCTGACACATAATAATAAAGATAATAATAGTATTATTATTTCTACATAAACTTTATTTTATTTTATTTATTCATTTATTTTAGAAATTATTAGGATGTTACAAGATGCAATTAACCAAAAATCATATTCTGTTAACCACAAACGGAAACACCATTAACCTGATTTCCTAATATGTTCACCGTTTCTCGATGCATAATTAACCATGTGTTAACAGGAGTTGCAATTAACCAAAAATCATATTCTGTTAACCACAAATGAAACCACCATTAACCTCATTTGTTATATGTTCACCGTTTCTGGACACTTAATTAACATCATGTTAATATATAACTAAAACTAATTATAATAACAAAATAAAAAAATAAAATTATTTAAAAAAATGGGTTTGAAAAAAAAAGAGGAGAGGGGCACATTCAAAAAACAAAAAAAAGGGGAGGACCCGCAAAATAGTGTCTGCGGTACAAATGCGGGATCACTGTTTTGCGGGACACATACATTTATCGTTTTTTATTTGGTCAATAAACCATCCACCCACCCATCATTTTGAAAGTATATGAAACTTCTTTTTGAAAACCCAACCATCCACAATGACAAAGAGAAGAGGGGGTGAAATGGAAGAATGAAGAAAGCACGGTCGGTGCTGCACGAAATTCTCTAAACCCTAAGAATGTATTGCTGTTAGATGAATCATGAATTTCCACTCCCATCTGAGGATCATTCCAAAGAATGTATTGCTCTTGCTCATCAACTCTCATTTTAGCCATGTAGTCTAGCCATGAAATTCACTTCATGAAATATATGGTTAACTAAAACCTCCCACCGGTTAGCCAACATGTGTTTAATATGAGCCAACGTAACAACATATGCATGGTAATAATTTTGCAGGTTAGGTACACTATGTAATGTAAGCGCGTAGACTCTGCAAAATCCATATCACACATGACCTTTTTCATGCCAAGAGCCCAATCATTCTCCAATCACATTTAATTGCTAAAAGTTCAGCTTTGAGAATTTCTCTCGTACTGAGCCTATCATCCCCTGTATCTCCCACTGGTATTTATATATCTTGACCACCTACCTATTGAGAGGGGATTTCCAAATAACCTCCTTGTGGACTAACATCATTTCTTCAACTCAATGAATGTATGAGGTGTTCTAGACCTCAGCCAGGCCGACAACCATCTGAGATAGGTGAAGCTCTGATGACCCTCGTGTCTCCAACAAGCGCATTATAAAAAAATCATGGTAACCGACTTCGGACTAGCACGTGTACCCATGGTTGTTAAACTCGGCTGGACTCAGGCAGAATTGCTCAGAATCGCGAGTCTATGGGCGAGTCAGCCAGTTTGCACTAGGTCAATTTTTTGCACCCTAAATGCCCAAAACAACGTCATTTCAGTAAGGGTTTCTAGTCTCATCTCTATTTTCTTCGATCTTCCACTTTCTACATACGAAAAACACACTCCTCCCTTCGCCGTTCTTCGATTTGCCTCTGTTCAAGCTCCCACGACTCCGTCCGGCACTGTTTTGTCCGTCTGTGCCGTCCTTGCAATTACTGGCGTTGTCCCTACAGTGTCCGGCGAACTGTTCGTCCATTCATCTCCGCGTGCTTCATCTCCATGCCTGGAAAGGTGCTTCATGTCCTCTATTTTTACTCCTTCATCCATGTTATTGCTACTGTGTTATGCTATTTTATTCGAACTTTGCATCCCTTTTGTTCAAATGAATAGGTGTTATTTAGATTGCCTAAACCAGTACACCATGGTGGGTTTTTTTGTTTAATCTTGAAGCCTTGTTTGTTTAATTTCAGGTTTGCTGTGTGTTTATTTGAATTGGGTAGATCTGTTGTGCTGTTTTTCTGGTGTTTATTTTGTCTATTAGTATTACTCCTATGGTTAAGATTTGTATTATGACACTTTATTGTTTTTATTTGACTTATTTCAGATTTAGAATGTTGAATTAGTGATATCATATTGTGTGTGTTCATTATTTAGTGTTTTTTAATATTTTTTTAATATTAGGTAGACTCTTACGATCTACGAGTCGAGTTTATGAGTCGAGTCTACGGGAGCTCCACGAGTTTGCGTAGACTCTCGAGTTTGATAACCTTGCGTGTACCAGAACCGTCTAGAGCGCCGGAACTGCATATTACATGTCCTTGCAACCGCCTAACGGACTTTCCCGGCGAAATCCCCTATAAATATGAAGACCTTCTAGGTATGTAAGAGTTACACAGAATATAATCTCAGATACATCGCTGAGTTGAGCATGGGAATCCTTTTGCAGGTACGCCACCGTGGTTCGTCAATTTCCGTCATCATCCAACTACTTCTGTCGTGCTGAACACCATCAGAAGTAGTAGTACACCAACAGAGTCTCCAAAACCAAGAAGCAGTAGTGCAATAACCAACCAAAAATACTAGTTATTATTAAGATTATCAAAGCCACCAAACTGAATCTGTGAACTCTAATTGTTTTTTTAATTGAGATATAAACTTGAAATCGTCAAATTAAACCAGTCCTTTCTTCAATGGTGACAAACCATTGGTTAAAAAATTATCATGTGACTCATATTCCATTCTTCAATGTGATCTAGCAATATGTACCTTTAGAGCTCATTTGGTGGTCATGATAGGATTAAATAAGAAAGGATATGAGAGTTGGATAAGGAAACAAATGATAAAAACATGATAGAAGAGGATTGTGAGGGAAGAGTGTTGAGAGGCTCGGGAAAAAGGAAAAGTAAAAAAGTCTATCATATCTTGTCAATCTCTAATTCAGACCTCCTTAAAGAATAAAACTTACATTGAAGAAAAAGATATAATTTCCCATAATAGACTTATCGTAGGTTAAGATATGACATTAATAGCATATCATATCCTTTCTCCGCACCACCAAACAAGCCCTAATATATTTATAATAAAGAAAGGAAAAACAAATGAGAAAAATATATGAGACCTTCTGAAAATATCATTTACTATGACAATAAACAAGAGTCAAGGATAGACGTTATCGCATGTTGGTGTGTTTCTTCCACTAACTGTATTCTCATGGACAATTATAGGTTGCAGTATCTCGTGTGAAATCTAAGAGTTGGCTAAAGATATTGATATATGATGACAATAGTGGATTTGGTAGATGTACAAAAAATATAGTCTTTAAGGAGGTTTTCCAAAAAATTTAATAAACCAAATCTTGAATATATCAATATCTTATATATTGTTGCACGGGTCCCCTACACGAGTAATTTTATATCCTCCTACTCATTTTCCTATAGATCCTCCTACATACTAATTAAAAGTATTATTAAATAAAAATTGAATGCATTTCATATCTTGAAAAAATAAAAAAATATTAAATACTTACTTGATTTAGTAATTAGGAGTAACATGTAAGGATTTAGAATTATTCTAATTGAAATTGAAAGTTTACTATTCTTTTTTCTCAAAAGCCTTAGAATTAGATATGCGTTTGGCTAAAAATCTTTAAACAAGCAAATGTTTAAGTTCGGCCAATTTTTTTCTTTTTTTTTGAGATAATTCTCTGATACAAAAAAGAGATGAAAGATATCGAGTGTATATCAGTTAATGTACTAAATTTATAATTCTAATTCGGAGGAATGGTAGTAACACAATATAATTATTTCTTGAAACACTTTGTTATTAGAAGAAACTTTTTGCAGGACCCATTAAATCATGTAGGTTTAATTTTCTATTTAACAAGACTCACATGAAATTTATCAAATAACAAAATGTGTATTAAAAAAAATAACAAATAGTGTATTAAAAAAAATGAGTAGTTAATATTCCTTATTGATGTAAATTATAGAATATATATATTCTTCCAAACTAATATCTTGACCTTCTATTTCATTTTTCTATACCCCTGACTAAGTGTGGAACATATCACCACATCTCTTCAACTAGTTAGAGCCATTTTTTCTTTTCTAAATTACATAGAGCAACTTGTTGAGGGTCCTTCCAAACTGGGATCTTAGCATTACCGGGGAAGGTCCACCTCAAAAACCTCTCCCATGAATAGCATACAGAAAACATAAGAAACGCCCAAATCAATAGTTTATCCCTCAAACCTGGAGGCAATGACACCAACTTCAACCAGTCATTCAAGTCCCTGAAGAGATCAGATGTGATAACAGTGAAGAAACCAACAGCAGCAACAAGGGCATACAAGAACGGTTTGTTTTCAGGAATACTCTGGTTAAAGGGATGGCCCATATAGTTCACAGCAAATGTTGCCACCTGAATAATCATGCTAACCATGTAGGAAACTGTATTTACCAGGTTGGGATGAAAATCTGAATCTGGTTCAATGCATTCATCTGGCATGTATTTTCCAGCTTCTCTAACAGATGATATCAGAAAAAACAGATGAATAGAAAACTGTCCCAAGAGTGAAAGGAAGACATAAGCACAAAAAATGTTAGGGTGAGGGCGTTCAGCTGAGAGAGTGGGAAGAGGGCGTGGATTTGATATAAAGAAGAAAAATGCAGCAGTAAACATATCCCTTATTGTGG
Source organism: Sesbania bispinosa (assembly GCA_026901365.1). Taxonomy (NCBI): domain Eukaryota; kingdom Viridiplantae; phylum Streptophyta; class Magnoliopsida; order Fabales; family Fabaceae; genus Sesbania; species Sesbania bispinosa. The sequence goes on from QLOH01000012.1 coordinate 3,034,010, forward strand.
CTTGTAAATCTCCTAGCTTGACACCATCCAGATACATAACACTCAACACATATGCAGTAGCAAGGCAATTGAGGCCAAGAATTTTAAACATCTGGAGGGTTGTCACTAAGGTACTCCGACCTTGACGAATTATGTCAGTGGTTGGAACAACAGATGCATCCTTTGCGGTGAATGGAGATGCCATTGAGGCATCACCAAGCTTGACAATAGGAGCACCACCATCTCCTTCCTCATTAAGCTCATCAATCATCTTCTTCAGCTTCTGTTGTTGTATCTCAACACGGTTAACAGATGAATGGCGGGTTGAATCTGATCTTGAAGCATCTTTGGCTTTTGAAGTGACTTCTCCAATTGTGCTAACTGTCTTTCCAGATGTTTCCAGTGCAGGCCTAGATTTCTTTTGCTTGACAGATTTTGAACGTTCTTCCCCAGATGAATCTGAAGAGGAGTTTCCACTTTGGGTTGGAAGCATTACATTCAGAAGAGCAACTCCTACATGGGCCTAAATCAGAGAAGTTAGCCTTGACTCATGCAGCCTATTTTTTTTGGTAAAAGATTCACACAAGATAATGCTAATTTATTATGCAAAACTAATAGCATCACTGATTAATACCAAGGATAATAAAATGTCATATTCAACATTCAAGCTCCTTTAATTAAAAAAATGAAAACTCACAGTCACAGCACAGGAGACTCAAATAACATGGCTATATGATAAAAACTGATGCCAATCAGATCATTTCAATGCAAGAGGACATTTTTATAACACAAAGAAGTATTCTCCTTAAGATGTTAGTAAATAACAGTACTATTAAGGTTCCTTAACATGGTTGCTTTTTGATGGGTATGAACAGACTGAAATTTTTTATTTTCTACTGGCGAGTGGTGACTGACAAGTTCAATATTCAGGAAAACAAATGCGTCTAATGATTATTAGAAAACACATAATACCTGCTTCAAAGCTCCAACATCATTGGTTCCGTCCCCACACATCAAAGTTACCCGTCCCAATGTTTTGAAAGTGGTCATGATTAGTTCTTTATGCTCAGGAGAAACTCTAGCAAAAACCTGAGACAAATACTTAACTGTCATTGATTAAGGCAGTACCAGCTTTAATGTTTAGTCATTTAGCATAGATCACAACCTTCACATGAGGAATGACTAGAAGATGAGCTGATGACTGTTGCAACATCTCAATGCAATCACCTCCAACACACAGATCATGAGTCTCTGCCAAAGATTGAACCTTTTTCTCACTAAAACCAATTATACCTATGATCAGTCTGAAGAATCAATGGCATGCATAAGATAGCACAAACTGGGGGGAAAACAAAATAAAACAGAATTGAAAAGAGTAAACTATCACTTTTGCCTCTGACTTTTACAGCATCTTGCAGTTTCGTCCCTGACTTTTTCATAATAGCACTTTAGTCCCTGACTTTATTAAAAAATGCACTTAAATCCCTAAACTTTATTAAAAAACATTCACTTTAGTCCCTGATTTAGGGGCTAAATTGCATTTTTTAATAAACTCAGGGACTAAAGTGCTATTTTAGAAAAGTTAGGGACGAAACTGCAAGACACTGTAAAAGTCGAGGGCGAAAGTGATAGTTTACTCGAATTGAAAACTACCTGTAGCAAATGGTTTCAGTCTCATCAGGGGATACCCAATTGTATCCTTCACCATTTCTTGCTGGGGAAAGGATTAATGTAGGTTTTGATATGATATGAACTTGGCTAGCAACATGGCAAGCTGTCAAAGCTTGGTCACCAGTAATCATCACCTATCAATTTAGTCCAGAAAAATGATGGTCAATTTAAGTAAGGATCCCAAAACCCTCCATCCAGGTCTTCACACCTACCCCCAAAAAATTGGACAGGTCAGGTGGTTATAACAAATAACAAAAACCAAACAAATACACAAGGGTTAGGTATTGCTTGCTAAACCTTCAGTCTAAAAATGAAGTAGGAAAGCTAACACAAACATCCCAAATAATTGATTACTAGATAGACAAGTCATTATGTAGCTAGATATTCTTAAATGAAATTGATTATCCAAAACTCTAACCATAAAACTTCATAATGACAATTGTTAACTTCAAATTACTACTATTACCCAACTGAAAGAATTGAGCATGTCCGAGAAAGAGAAGAGAATGTAGGAAAGTATGAGAAAATGGGAGAGAGAGAGAGAATTCTCTGAAACAAAATGTATATTTGAAACAAAAGACCGGGCCTGAAAACCATAGGGCAGGGAACAAACCAGCAAGCATCCAAGCACCATCCTGAACAGTAGTAGATGCATATTGTTGGAAAGTCTCACATTGACCAGTTATAAGGCCATTTAATAGTATATAAGTCTTGGGCAGTTCTCACCCTATAAGCTAGCTTTTGGGGTTGAGATAGGCCCAGACCCAAAATCTAATATGGTATCAGAGACTATCCTAGATCCGTTGGTATTGGGCCCCCATCCCTTGATGTGTCCACGCTCCAGATGTCCAACCCTGGGCGTGAGGGGGTGTGTTGGAAAGTCTCACATTGACTAGTTATATGGCCATTTAATAGTATATAAGCCTTAGGCAGTTCTCACCCTATAAGCTAACTTTTGGGGTTGAGATAGGCCCAGACCCAAAATCTAATACATATTAAAACAAATACAAGAAGCAGGGAAGAGGTCAAACACCACTGATGCTCTCTCTCAACCTGACCCCACAAGAAGCAGAGAAGAGGTCAAATACAAGAAGAAAATACATAGTCTTTCTTTCTCAACTGTCACCCACAAGCCACAACTAGAAGAACCAACAGATCAAAGCTCAAGGAGTGTGAACAGGTAGTAGGGAAGGGATTAATGAATCAAAGAAGGTTTATAAGGCAGGTATTAAAATTTCAGGCAGGATTCGATTTAATTTTTATAAAGGGACGAGTAGGCCACCATGATGGGATTCCATCCTCCAATCCTACAGTCAATCATGGTGAGCTGGTGATCCCATGGATCCTACTATGCCACAGTTCCCAGTTCCAAAGTGCTTAACATAATAGGTTAATCAAAAACAGTTCTTATACAACCAAACAAAATAGTACATTTTCAACAAAAACTTCAAAGGATAAGCTAAACTTTAGCTCCTAAAAGTAGAGAGATAGAAGTTGTTCTCAGTTCATCCACCCCCCCATAAAGCATTGTGTTTTTAGCTCTTCAAAGAAAAACACTTCTGCAGAAAAAAAAAAAAGTACTCTTGTGTTTGCAAGAGAACCGAATTCAAATGCCACACTCACCAAATCATGCGAAGATCCTTTCAATTCAAATAATACAGTGCCTGAATCTGATCTGATGGGACAATTAAATACCTGAAAATAACATGATACCAACCTTTAGCATCAAGTCAGTGAAGAGGGAAATAGTCTAGAATTGACTAAAAGATCATATGAGGAGGAAGTTGATTATTACCGCAAAACCTGCAAAAGTAAGTCCACTCTCCGCTATATCCCTATCCAAGCTTCTAGCTTCACTGACCTTCAAGCATTTAACACATAATAAGCTACAGTCCAAATGATAAAACACCACTGGAATTTGAGAATAAACACACTAATCAAACAGAAAATTACAGCAGAAACTGTCCTAGAGTTTTAACAGCTCCAACAGAGAATAACTCCGTCCAAAGAACTTCAAAATGTACTCATAACCAGTCTATTTTAGTATTTTCACACCATACACATGATATACGAAAATTACATAACTGCTCCTACAAAACCTAATAACTGACTACTATCAGACTATATAAAAATAAATAACTACTAAAAATAAATAACAAAACCTAATAACTACATATCATCATATTATACATATAATAATTACTACTAAAAATACACAACAGCTCTAACAGATCAGCCACAAGGCAGATTTCTATGTCTTACACCTCTTTCTGGAATTAACCTTCCAAATGGAAGGTTTAATTAGGCTTGGATCTGCCTATGGATCATCCAATCCATGGAGTTTGAGTTCCATCAGCAATCAAGCAAACGTTGAACGTAATTAATGATGCAAAAATGGTAGGGGAAGAAGGAAATCAAGCATTATTCAGGAGCAATGAGGAGAAAACAAAAACCAGTTCCCAGTCTCTTAATAGCATTTGAAGTTAGGAACCGAATTCATTGAAATAATACAAAAGGGAAAACTAACTTGATATGTCAAACGTAGCGAACTACATAAAAATAGGTGGTATTAGAAATTAAAGCCAAAGTAGATGGATGTTAAAATTGTTTTTCAAAACAAAATTTATCCATTTTGAACAACTCAAATGAAAAAGCATGAAACTACAATGATAACTCTTGTTCCCTGTAAATAATTTGAATACATGATGGAAAAAGGTTCATAAAACACAATGTAAAACCCATAATATTCTTACTGTCATGTCAGGAAGAGACTTGTATGCCAGAGCAAGAACACGAGATCCTTGACGTGTATATTTTTTGTAGGTCTCAACATATGAAGGTGGTATATCAGTGAGTCTTTCTTGTATAATTTCTGGTGCACCCTGCAATAAAAGATAAAAAAAAATTGCTAAGAGATCAGTAAAGGAAAATACCAAAGCAACTCTCAAGTTACTGCTGCTTAAAAGTGTTTTTAATCACAAAAGATGCATATGCAAACGTCCATTGCTGATCAGGCCTAAGCCCATGTGGACTGCAGGTTATGCAGACCAGCCATGGACCGTAACCCATGTACCCAACTATAGTTACACCTAAAGGCTAGCTAATAACTGAATCAGTTATGCTAACAGAATTAGTTGTAAAACAGATGTGACTGTACAGCTGAGAGTACAGTAGGCTCGAGTCACTATAAAAGAGGAATATCTAACATCTCACCTCACTTTATACAGGTAGATATCATCCTATTCTAGTCCTATTCTAGAAGCAAGAAAGACATGGCATAAAGTTAGAAAGAAAACCCCAGCAGAAGAGCCAACACTTAAAACACGGAAGAAAGTAAATGGAAAAGCTTTTGACAAACTCAGATGATGTTGAATAAATTTGAACATCAAACAATAAGCTTTGACATCGAGAATGACAAAATATTTTAATTAACAACATAAAGTATTTCAGTCCCAAATTCTTTGTTGATTACTTAATCCAAAAGGGCACATGGCTATTTTAGACAGTTTATTTTCCTTTCTCCCCAACTTAGGACTTAAAATTATTGACCATTTCATAACTTCCAAAATAAAAGCTACTACAGAGTGTTATGTTTTGGCAGTCTAAACCCCTAAGTCATAGTTTCATTAAACTACAAGTCATGATACAAAATACCGTAAGCTTATAAAGAAGAAACTTAAATTAGGAAGGACTTTAATGGGATTAATTAACATGCATGTATTGAAAAATGCACAATGATTAACCAACAAACCTTCACAAAGGCAAAAAATTCCTCCTCAATCCGTACAACAACTGTCATTCGTTTTAAGTGAGATGAAAAATGGTACCGCTGAACAATTTGGACAGGATGGGCATTTCCCCTGAAATTTTATAACAAATCAGGATAAAACTATAACAACATAGAAAGACCGGTAAAAAGTACAAAAGAGACTGGCACATAATCATCAGGGAAAAGAAATAACAAGAACGACCCAAAAAAAGATAGACTGTATTTAGTAACATGTCCCGAAAAGTTGTATATATTATTTGCTTTCTTACTGAGACTTCCTTACCCTAGCAACAGAAAAACCGGAATGTAAACCAGTATGTTGACCAGAAGAGGCAACAATCATATTAATTGTGCCCAAATACCAAAATTTTCCATGTCAAATATAAATTCAAATTGCACATGAATTAAAAATTAAAAGACAATCAATTTATCAGCCGAATCAATAGAGAACATGTGCAGAATTAAGATATTTAAACAAGTGATTCACTTACTTTTTTGGAACAGACTTCTCATCAGATTTATAACTCCAGTCAATTCCCTTAAGGGCAGCCTTCTCAAGAGGATCACCAATCTGTGGGATATTAAGGAATTTATAAGAATATAGTATCAACAAACAACAGCAAAGATAGAAGGAGCATAAAAGCAAGGTCCTTCTAGCTCTAAAGCAAGAATCATTAAGGCCTAATGCTGGAACTTGATAATTATCAAGTAGAAGTAGAAGGCATGAAATTTATTAGGAACCGAGGAAATGTAGGACTTGGAGAGAAAAAGATTAAGGAAACAAAAGGTAAGAAAAGATTCCGTTCCCAAATCCCGAGATAGAACAGTTTTCATTTAATTCCATGGAAAATTGACTACTATCATCTACAAAATTGATTAAGCATGACACCCAAAATAAAGTAACCTTTAATAGTACATCAATCAATCAACATAGAAAAAAAAAACATGGTAACATGGGGGACAAGGGTGTCATAGCTCCTTATCTCACCTTAATGAACAGATACATACAAGACATGTAAACCTACCCTTAAATTCAGTTAAAAACAACGGAATTATTACCTCTCCCTTAGGTTATGATATTAATTATCATGCCTTGCACTAATTTATCAAGAACCCTCTTATACTTTTTCACAAATGAATACAAAGGGGCTGGGCAGCCATGATCTTAAATTTCAGTACCCATTTACCTTGCAAAAATCTACTTTACATAAACTACAAAATATAAGGGTCCGTTCGGGGTGGTTGCGAGTTTTCAGTTTTTTGTTTTTAAAATTTTTAAATCAAGTGGTTTTCAGTTTTTGGTTTTGAGTTGTAAAAACTTGATTCAAAATTTGTAAAAACCAAAAACTAAAAACTTGCAACCACCCCGAACAGAGCCTAAGATAAAGATTTCAGATTTTCATGAGGAAAAAAAAGGTCTGAAGAAAAATATTGAACTGTAATGTAATACTTCATCGTATTCAATACTATTAACAAGGTTTCAAAACAAAAACCGAATTTAACCACCTTCAGAGAGAGAGAGGCAGGAATACCAGCTTATTCTGAACAAATACCAATGCATGGCAAGAAGCCAGGATTTCTAATGTTCGCACAGATACTCTACTCATATCAGATTCCAAATCAGTAGTTCCTGACAACCAAACAACTCCTGAAAACTCCTATCAAGTGGGAATAAAAATGTTATTAGGAAAAATATGGTCTAAAACAACAAGTCAATATCAAGGTCAAATATGGGCATACCATGTCATCAGATGTAAGTGTCCCTGTCTTGTCAAAACAACATATATCAACCTATAGGGCAAGGTATATACAAGGAAGTTCATTAAAAACCTAACAAAGTATTGGACGTATAATTAAGAGTAGAAACAAAGTAGTTGATGTTCAGGTACCTTCCCAGCAAATGGTACTCGAAAAGGTTCTGTGCAAAAAATTCCACGTCGTGCCAGTGCAATCAGAGAATTATTAACAGCTATTGACAATTCCATTGGTAACTCAACTGGTATCACAGAGGTAACAATAAGTGAACAACTCAGTATAAGTTTATACTTGCTCCTTGAAGGATCTTGTAGTCCCTGCAGCATACCAAGGACAATTTACAAAGTCATATCAGAATTTATATCTTTAAGACCAGACCATATCAATGTTTACCATTCATCTGCATGGAACCAGTACCTTAATAAGCACATAACCAGCAGCAATTAGAGCAAATACAACCAAGAATAAAATGAAGAATCCACTTTCCCAGCTATTAGCGGTCACCTATAATATGTCAATTCAGAAAGCAGCCAAATAATAATAATAATAATCACCATCAAAATGAAACAGAAATTACATATTCAGGCTTAATAAGATCTGTATCACTTTACCCTTTCTGTAGAGAATAAGATTGTTCGCATCAACTTTCCTTGACTTGTTTCAAATCCCGTTTTCAAGACAGCAGCCAAGCAGCCACCATCAGGTGTTTTTAGAGGAAAGGTCTGACTCCAATAAGATTGTTAAAAACAAAAAGAATGAGAAGCCTGCATACTATTACTAGCTCATCATTAAACGAAAATAGCCTGAAATAACCTTATCTGGAGTATGCTGCAATATCATAGTTCCACCAAATAAAACATGGCCTTTATCTCGCTTTGCTGACAACTTCTCCTCTATCCCCCTACCGGCAATAGGAATCTAAAAGGATGGTCATATCTAAATGAGAATCATCCTAGAGAACATCATAGCTGCAGGCTTATGAGTTTAGAAAAGCCAGCCAAACAAAAGAAAGATCAAAGACGTCTTATTCTGGTCTTGTCTATTTTTCGTGGGAAAGAGTGGGCAAAGATAATGAATTCACAAAATTATTATTATGTATACAAGTAAACATGGACATGTAAAATTAAAAGTGAATTAAAGAACAAACTGAAATCAGTATTGAATCATATAGTCATCATTGCAATAGCCATATAGTGAATTAAAGACAGTAATTTTTTACCTGAAGTCCCTAATCAAAATTAGAAGATTTTATTCATGATTTTCCCTCTATCACAAAACATTCAACAATATTTTACCTCCTTTCTAAAGGACTTGATTTTGACAAATTTGCTTTTGGTAATGTGTAGTCTATACTGAGTAGCATCACAATCACATGGAGCATGTGGCCATTCTTTTGTTCTCATCGTGTCATGTTTATATGTCACGGACGCTATTGCGCCAAAAATCGTAGCTGTGTTTGGCAGGAACATTTAGTGTGTTTGATTTGGCACTGAAACTGGCCAAACTCAAATTTGGATTCCCCAACGCAACTATTTCTAATATTGGAAACATGAGTTTACCAAGTTTCAACACTAAACCAAACATGCACTTAAACCCTAACATTAGGGGAAGTATTTTGTCATTTTGTGGGCATTTTCTGGCCATTGACCACACATTTTACAGCAAAATCCTCTGTTTTTTGTGGAGTTTTCACTGTCCCATAGGTCGGTTTTTTTTAATTCTATCAAATTATTCTGAGTTGAGTTCATATATGCTTATTTGTCTCTCAAATTATTCTGAGTCTGCCCTATATATTTTTAGTAGTGTCTGTCTCTGATTCGAATTTTGCTTTGCACTATAAGTGACATGGTTAAACATGTACATTAGCATGCCATGTAGTTAGAAGAAAAGGAAAGGAATACCAACCTTCCATTGAGGAGTAGACTCTCCTGTGAGAATAGCTTCATTCACAATGGCACTCCCAGCCAATATAAGCATATCTGCAGGTACAGACTTCTCTCCACGACCTATAGAGACAACATCCCCAGGCAAAAGTTCTGTACTAGAGACTTTTACCCATCTATATATAATAATTCACAAAACCAACCAAAGTTAGCATTAAATTTTATTCTATTCCATTCCATTATTAATTAATGAAACCCAAATATGCATAACAATGAGATGAGATAACATACTTGCCACAGCGATGTACCATTAGGATCTGAGCAACCACTCTAACACGTCTTAACTCAGTTAAAGTATTCAACCGACTTTTTGCCATTGTTGACTCAACCACAAGCAGCATAAATAAGGTGAACAAACTATAATACCAATATTCATCCAAACACCACAGACCCATACAAAACACCTGAGTTATCACAATATAAACCATGAGTTAGCAATAGCATGAAGATTAAATTAATTAAAAGGAGTACAATAGCCAGTGAGAAAATATATACCTGAAATATGAAAAATGGTTCCATGCAGTGCTCTTTCATCAATTTCTGAAAAGTTGGCTTGGGATAATCAAATCTAGAAGATCAGCAAAGCAAAATATAATGGTAAGAGATCAAATTACAAAAAAAAAAATTATGTTCACTGTTTCCAAGGACAGTATAAAAAAATAAGGTTTAATTATACTTTTGGTCTCCTACCATAGCCTATTAGTGATTTTGGTCCCCTAATATTCCTTTTCGTGATTTTGGTCGCACTAAATTTTTTTTACAATTTTGGTCCCGGAACTTTATTGTACTCTTTCGTCTTAGAAGCCAATTGAATCTTCATGTCTTCAATCTCTTTGTAAACAAGTCATATTGTGAGCAAAACGAACTACTTACAATGACAAAATAATGACCAAAGAAAAAGGAAACTCACAGATTCCGCCCCCATTTGTTAGTGGCAGCAAGAACTTTAGCTTCAGAGCCATGGCCTCTACTTTTGAGGTAATATCCAAATGTTTCCTTGGTAGGGTAAGAAAGTTTGCAAAATGTCCCCTTCTCCTTTGAATACACAAAACGTTGCTTTCTAAAATCAAAGTAAACCTCTTCCATATCCACTCCTAAAGACTGCACAACCAAACACTACACTTTACAACCTCATTCTGTTAATAGAAGAAGAAGATTGCACAAGAAAACACAATTCATAGAATTTAACTAACAATAAAAATAAAAACAATTACCAAAAATTTACTGTGTGAAAAACTGGATTCAAATTAATATCGTGTGCCCATTTTCACCAAGTTCACGTACAAAAGATGTTTTAACAGACATGATATAGTACATGCATGGGATACTTAATTCAAAACTGAAATAGTAAGAAGGATATTAATACAAATGCAAAAAATTTACAGGAAAAAATCATCAATAAACTTATTTTCTATTAATTAAATTAAGATAAATTTTTTTTTTCTAAAAAATGTTAAATACATGCAACTTAGTATTTAGAATTTTTTTTTTATATTTTATAAAAATACATGAGCAATATACAAGATACTTGGTAAAAAGAAAGAAAAATATGGCAACAAATTTTACATAAAAAATAATATATGAAAAAAATTATCACTAAAATATTTGAAATTTAAAATAAAAAAGAAGAAAGAAATAGTGTTCATCAATAAAAGTATTAAAATATTTTTTATTAAGCAAATTAATTTTGAATCTGTACTTCTATATTTAAAATTTAATATTTCATACTTCATAAAATTAACAGTTCAGTGTAAGGGATGTTTACATATATAGTTTAATTTTAAAAATAAAAAAGAAAGAAACTAACCTAAAGAAATAATAGCTGACTCAAATTTTCATAAAAACATCTGTATATAGTATATATATTAATCAAGTTAATGTCCAAAACTGTCGAAAAGAAAATTACAATATCTTTCTCTTTTATATTTTTAATTTCAAAATGCAAAAGCCACAATAATCATCCTTAAAATAAATCTCTATCAACTAAATTAAATTTTAAAATTTTGAAAATTAAAAAAAAAAAACAAATTTGTGTGTATATATATATAACTATTAAAGAAGAAGAAATGTGAGCATCGGAAGTTCAAATTGAAACATAAGTCATATACAACAAAAGGGGCTGACTCCAGTCGAAAACCAATTAGTAATAAAAAAAAGAAGTGCACTTTAATTTTAACTCGTCAATCCATTGAAAAAACATGGATGGGAGATATATCAACACACTCTCACACTCTTTCCAACACATTTCATTTCTTGTGATTGGTTAAAATTCACATGAGTCCCACATGTGAATTTTAACCAATGAAGCGAAAAGAGTGTGTTAGAGAGTGTGATGCTAGCACTTTTCTAATATACAATTATACGTACATGTTTACGAAAATGAAGCGGAAGAACTTGTTTAGAACCCGAAAACTTTGTTGGAGTTATCTTGCAAGAATCTGCCTGCCGAATATTTTGAACCTGCAAATCCAATATATCCAACAAAACAAATTTTATGGTACCTTGCTATGCATAAATACATACATAACAAACACATTATACACACATATATGCATTACCTTGCTATAACGTGCAAAACATTTGAAATCAACGGACCAAACGGTGAAGAGACAAAGTAGGATGTGAAGAGCAACAAGTGCTCCCAAAATGATAGCAGCATCTACACTGTTGGGAAGAATAGCCCATACCCACACCCACATGCCATATAGGATAGTGAAGAGCCAAATGTCCAAACGCATTGACCAATGCTTCTTCTTCAGCAAATCGACTCTGTCCACCACCTTTCCACCCACCTCATAACTTGACATTATTGCCACTAATCCAATAATCAAATCGGATCAGAGAGTGAAAGAATTAAGATTTGGGAAAAAATAATCAACCTCACGTCTCTCAGAAACGGCTGGGTTGATATAATAGAATTGAATAAACCATCAATTTATTGCGTTAAAGATTTGAGGTTGGTCATTAAAAAGTCATTTAATTTAATTCCTGAAAAACTAAATTAACATTTATAAAAAATCGTTTAAAAATTAACATGAATGACTTTTCGTTTTTAAAGAATTTAATTAAATAATTTGTTATCTTTTTAAGGATAAAAAAATACAATTATTTTTCTTTTAGCCACTAATATAACCGATTTCATCTTTGTCTTGTCGGAGACCAAAATGAATATTTACTGAATAAAATTTGAGTTTTTGCTCTCAAAATTATTATTATTACGATTAAGAAAACACTTGAACGAACAAAAAAAAACTAAGACAACTTCTGACTAAATGAACTAAGGTAACATTAAAAAAAAAAAAAAAAAAAAAACTGGACGTTCTACTATAACTTTTTAGCCTTGAAATTCTGTTTTGTCATTTTCTTGTATCTCCTTTACTTTTGTAATTTTTTATACTTTTTATTTCCTATCTTCTTTTGTCTTTAACTAAAAGAAAACCCCATTGATTTTAGTTAGACTTGAGTGACCCACAACAACACTCACAAATCCCTCTTGTCCTATCAGATTTTCAACGACGATTCACAAAATGAGCAAAAGAATTAATAACAATTACTCTAGAATTGGCTGAGGCTATGGCATTAAGAGAAGCTGTTAATGAAAGCTACGAACCTTGGAGTCCAGAAGGTGATCTTCAACCTCTGAATCTTTAGGGAGAACAGAGTTAGATGAAATTTTCTCCTTGTTTTGTTTCTCTCAGCGCGGAGCTACTTTCACAAGTTTGTGTGTCTCTTTAGTTGAGTTACTTTCTGTGTTCTCCGTTTGTATCCTTTTCAAGCCAAAAAAACAAATCATTCATTCCAATTATTGTGAAGATTGATTTTGATTTGATTTTGATTTTTTTTTTTAAATCTGATCCAATTTGAATTAGATGAGATTTGATTGATTTTTTTTTTTATATAATAAAATTATAATAGTAATTATTTTTATTGAAATATATATTTATTATTAATATTTATGTAAACGTAATATTTGTTGGAGCATTTATATTTATTTATTTTTTTATATTCCTTAAGTTGATGAATTTTTTATAATGACATTATAATTAAGTGGAGAGAGCTATCTGGGAATAATTTTAATGAAGATATAATGAAATTTTTAATAAAGGTTAAAATATATTTATGGTCCTCCAAAATATTGTGATTTTTTCATTTGATCCCCCAAAATTAATTTTTTCCCAAGTGGTCCCCAAAAATTATAACGCATTCCCATTTGATCCCTCCGTTAGTTTATTATCTCGTTAAATGCTTGTGTGGCAGCTTAGGAGGACAAAATAAACCTACGTGACATGCATATGTGTCATCTTAATTATATGTCCTACATGACTTATATCACCACCCTTCATGGAAAAAATAATTATAGAGTTTAGACTCACATAAGGGTGCTTATTAACCACTTGCAGACCTATTTTGACACGTAGGACACATAAAATGACACATATGTATGACATGTAGGCTTATTTTGTCCACCTAACCTATCATGCAAGCGTTTAACGAAGATAATAAACGGTATACTAATAGAAGGACCAAATGAGAATGTATTATAATTTTGGGGGACCACTTAGTAAAAAAAATAGGAGACCTAAATTAAGATGCAATAAATTAATCAATAAATATTAGTTATTGTGAATTTAATTAAATAATTATTGAAAACTAATCTAAATTGATAAAAACCCAAACCAAATTTATGTTAAAATTTACATGATATATTTACATTTAAATTAAATCAATAAAATTTGAATATATTTTATAAAATCAATACAATAGATTAATAATAGATCTAATTATATATTTAATACAAAATATAATATTAATTTGAAAAATCATTAAATTCCACATTATTTGATTGAAAATAAATATAATTTGATGGGAACTCAAACAAGATTAATGTTTATTTTTATTTAAATCACGCGTATCCTCACGGGAAATAGGGAACCTCCACGTCATGATGAGACTAACTCTCTCCTAACGGAAATTATTTCTACCCATAAAACTCGAATATGAGACCTTGCTTAAGGAGAATCAAGCATATACCACTTGAAACAACCTGCCTTAGTAAACAAAACAATACAATATTGATGTTTAAAATATATCTCGAGTATTTGATTTCAAAATAAATAAACAAAATTTAACTATATATAATTAGTACAATCATATCTATACTTAGATATTTGATAAAAAAAATTAAATATAAAAATACAAATCATCAATCATATTAAAATATAGATTGAAGGAAAATTAAGTTTAATTTATTAAATATAAATTAATTTTATATTTCAATTTTATGAGTTACCTTAATTATAGTTTTTAAATAAAATGTATCAAATCAATTAATATTACATCTATTAATAATATGTTAATCAAATTCAAAATATTTAAAAATTATTTTGAATTTCAACGACCAATTTGAAAATTTAAATCAATAAATAAAAAATGAAGATATTATAATTATATAACCACGTGATTCAAAAGTAACAAATTAAAATAAACAATAATTTTAAATTCAAACAAATTATTATATAAAAAGTCAATTCACATAAATGTGAAAATAATTAACATTATAGTTCACCCAAAAAAAAAAATAATTAACATTATAATCAAGTATATAATATTAAATATGAAATAATTTCAATAAAAATATAATTAATATCTTATTCAAGGACAAGGGCAGGGTGAAGGAATTAATTTCAACAAATATATAATTAATATTCAACAAATCAATCACCAAATATTTTTATTATGATTTCAATGTCATTGTTAATAACACCATCCCTTGGAGTTAAAGATAACACTAAACTTTTTACTAAAAAATAAAGTAGTAATAAATGATTTCTTTTTCAAAAAGAAGTTTCCATTTTTATAGTGTTATTTTCAACACTAATGTTATCAAAATCGTTATAAATCAACTCTCGAGTTATACTACTTAATAATTTAAAAATACTCAATTGTGATTTTCTATTAACAAATATTGTTTTACTAATAGAATAAATTAAATAACGTTCCATGCATAGTATCAGCACTAATCTAGTTAATAATAATAAAAAACACTATTTCTAATAATAATAGTAAACAAAATTCTACTAAGGATACATTTAGGAAAACAACTAAATTAAGCACTTATAATATAAAACTTTATTTAATAAGCACTTATTGAATATGCTCTTAAAAAGTTGATAAAAATTGAAGAGTGGACATGGTACTTAAACTTTATATAAACTATTTCAAAAGCTACTTACAAAAATAAGCTAAAAACAACTTATATCAGACATGTCATAGGCTTTTTTCACAAGTTTATCCAAACTGTTACATAAGTGTTTAAGCCATAAAATAAACTCTTCCAAACACCAATAAAAAATATGATGGGACTAACTTTTTCCGGTCTTTCTCTAAAACATATCATGCTTTTTAATCTAAAGAAGCAAATTCCATGTAACTTCAAGAAAAAAATTGTTTTTACATTAGAAATAAAAAACCAATCAATCTAAAAAAATATATTAAATCAAAAGAATTAAGGTATTCTAAACTACAAAATATGTGGGTGCTTTGACCACGTTAAACTATCAAGAGAATTTTGAAATGGCGTACTTGCAATTAACAATAATACAAATATCTTACAACATATTATTGTTATAACTTTAAAGGGTTTACAACATCTAAAATATAGTTTGTGTTCCAGCTATATTACAGAGAGATTAAAATATTACATATCTCATATCCCATATAATTAAATGTTTTAAAATAAAATTAAAATTTCGTATACAGATCTAAAATTTTTTAAAAAAAAATACTAAGTAGATGAGGTAATGACTAAAAAAATAAAAACACCTGAAAAATAAAATAAAAAACAACACAATACGTTTGCCATCACGTAAAAATCAATTTTAAGAGCAACTCCAATGGGCGGAGTAATGGGTGGAGTTATGGATTTACTTGAGTTGCTTAACTTTAAAACTATTATTTTAATATGATTCCCACAAGTTGAGTTACTTAAAATGGGTATCCATTTTTAAACAACTCAACTTATGAGACTCACATTGAAATAATGGGAAATTCTAGGGTACCCTCTTGTGATAGAGGGTTTTGGTACCTTATTTGATCATTTAATCAATTTCTCTCAACTTTTTTAAATGATCTTAGTATTTTTATACTTATAGGACAATATTTAACTATTAGAATTTGTATTTTTAATTTTTTAAAAGACTTTTTGACCCCTAATAACTATTATCATGTATTTTTTATTGTATTCCCCCATTTTTTCACATTCTCATTTGCAATACACATGTGTCTCATTTAAAATTTATTTTATATCTTTGAAATAATTTAGGATGAAGTACACGACTTGTTCCTACGTAATTTTGGCCTATTTAATAAAGAAATGACAAGAAGGTACCAAAACTCTCTCTAAGGGGAGGGTACCAAATTGCGACCCTAAAATAATAACTTTCATGTTAAGCAACTCTTCTAAGCAACTCTCATAGGAGATGATTTAACATAAACCTGTACCTTCAAGATTTTATTATTATTATAAATTATAAAAGGATTCAGATAGATGAAATAATATAATAAAGATAGAAGGACATTAACAATAACAATAAGGTTGCCATATTCCCCTCAAAACAATAGCACCTCTTAAACAATAATGTAACAATTAAATATTACTCTACATGGGACAATAAATTATAAAATAAATCGGAAAAAAAAACCTTTCCACTAAGCCACAGAGGCAAAAAGAGTAGTTTTGCAGCTTTTGCTAGGCCTTTTAAACTCCCCTCTCTAACGGCAAACTCAAATCTCAAGACCCAAAACTCAGAGTAAACAACGAATAATCATAATGATTTCGTATGCTAACACTTCATGCAGAAAAAAATGAAAATAATACAATTAACATTACAGGAATGTTCTGGATATAATTGCAATAGCCGCAAGGTAATTCGATTTTATAAGTGGTAATTGGTAAATGAGAGTAAGACTCCCAAAAGAACAATGGCCCCACGAGGGAAAAATAATTAAAACATGCAACGGATACATTTGAAGGGAAAAACAGAAGAAGAAAAATTAACTCCAAAAAGAGTAAAGTATCTGACAATTAACATACCCATAAGGCCATAACCATAAGTTGCTAAAGCCACCCATAAGTAAAGATAGAAAAAACGTAATTAACCGCAAGTAAAGGAACTTAATGGGTATAAAAACTTGAATCTCATAAACTCCATCTCAATCAATCAATGTTTACTTTAGTATTCTCATTCTCCTTAGTTGAAAAAAAACAAGAAAAAAAAAAAAGAGATTCAATTTCAAGTCAAAGCACGGTAAATAAAGGTCACGTTGTAAAAACTTGATAAGCAAGCTACCTCAGAAAAATGAAACACGATCAGATCCACGTCCTTTCACTACTACTACCACCCGGAAACAAATGAAATCAACGATGAAAGTTTTTAATGTAAATAAAAACTTTCAAATAATGCAAGTGAACAGTAAAGCCGACTTTTAATTGAACGAAATAAATGGAATGATGGGAGTGAAGGATACAAAAATTAAACTTGAATTGAACCAAGGAAACTGAGAAAAACTGGGCCCCCAAACAAAAATAATAAATGAGCATCCCAGAAACTGTACCCAAAAACTCGCAGTGAATTGCTATAAAACAAAATAATATTTTCAATGCATTTTATAATGTTACATATTACAGATTACCATTCATTATTTGTTCTATTCCAGTCATAAAGCATTAACAATTGCTTGCTTATACCATTGAAAATAGGATCAACTCATCATATCATATGTAATATTCAAACATCATAACCCAAGGAAAAGCTACAGCAGACATATTCAATCATCAATCATTTAACACAACATTAAACCCAGAATATATAATAAAAACTGTCGATTGATTCAATCAAATTGAAGAATGACAGTACATTATTTTGGTGCTTTATAGAAAAGCCACCTTCCTTTACTTTAGCCTATACTATACTAGCTTAGCTAGCAAGGAGGAACATGATATCCTATTATCCTAATCCTATAAGCAGCCTAGCTACTACAAAGAGGAAAATAAGGACCAATGCCATGATCAACGGAAGGACTTCCTCCATCACGATGAGCTTAATGAAAGGAATGGAATACAGAGAACAGAGGAAACTGGTGAATTTACTTTGTGTATAATATGTACAGGGGCCTTAGTGAAATTTGGCCACGTATATATAGACATAGTATTTTCTATTTATAGAAAAACTGGATGGATTAATTTTCTGAAGTAGTACTTACCATTACTAACTATAAAATGACATTTTAATTGATTTTAACCCTTAATTAATGTTGACAGGTTATAACTACCAGCATAACAACCCAAACAGAGGCATGTATCAATTAAAGTAACAAATGCTGAATGAAAAGCACTCCAAGTAAAATTAGAGAGTGAGATGCTCTTCAACATATCAGTGAATCATTTGATATGTTAGTACTTTAGTGTCCATTCAGTTTACAATTCATTCTAGAAATCAATGGTTGAAAATGAGTAATCACATTTTATGAAACATGTTGGACGGAAGTGATTTAAAATCAATTTTGTTGTGAAATTGATTCTGCACAGTTGTGAATTTAAAACAAACAAGTACAGCTTAAACCAATAAAATCAACCATAGTACCTTCTATTTTTTTTTTTTTATTATAAGCTACCACAGTAGCTTCTTAATCCTTGATTCTTCAAGGGAATGATATCCCCAGTCTTTATCATGTGAATACTCACTCTAAACAAAACCATTTTATGGAATAGTTTTCCAGTGAATTGTAAGGGCGTGTTTAGTTTGCATTTCCATTCCCCGTTTTCAGTATTCTGAAATTTTACGAAGGAAAAATGGGAAATGTTGGAAAAAAAAAATCATCGTTTTCAATATTTCTAGTTTTTCCTTTGTAAAGTTTCAGAAAACAAGAAACATAGTGAAAACATGAGATAGAAATAGGAAATGGAAATGCAAACCAATCAGCCTTATATTTTGTTTCTCTTTTCCTCTTTTATAGCAAGCCTTTTTGTAAAGCTAAGCCAAAAATGTTAGAGTATAGCACGCAAGACATGCCTTTCAATTAGAGTACCAAACTAAAGAACATGCCATTGATTCTTCAGCAAGAGATAAAGGCAACCCCTCGCTGATCTTATACCAAAACACACAAAAATCAATTACAAATTAATGTTAGGCATAATCCGATCACTAATTAACTAGTACTACTAACATAATCTAGCTTTAATCTTCAATTAAGTGCATCATCAGCATACCTATGCGACTGCGATTGGAGAAGAGAACGATAGAGCGATGAGCGACTCTCACGTGGAGGAGAAGGGCGAGTCATAGAGGAGATGGAGAGAGAGAGCTACAACTGCAACTGCGAGTGGAGGAGAAGACCGAGTCAGGGAGAGAGAGACGCTTGCTGTGCCGGAACTAGCTGTGGCCTGCGGCGGAAATGGCAGCGCCAGAAGTGGTTGCGCTTCACGCAAGAGAGACGCGTCTCTAGACTCTAGAGTTCTTCTTTCACCACTTCACTCAACAAGTTTTAATTCAGAACCAGAAGACTATGTAATTATTTGTTAATTTATTTCTTAAAGAATAATTGTTATTTTTTAATTCTGTTTTGAT
Source organism: Sesbania bispinosa (assembly GCA_026901365.1). NCBI lineage: Eukaryota > Viridiplantae > Streptophyta > Magnoliopsida > Fabales > Fabaceae > Sesbania > Sesbania bispinosa. The sequence continues at coordinate 3,053,752 of QLOH01000012.1, forward strand.
TTTCAATATGAAATTATTGTGATATTTATCACATTCTGATAGAATATTCTCTTCTACTTATATTCTTTTGGTTTAAGCACATCTATATAATATGTTACATTTTTTTATTATTATATTCAACTTTTATCACATTCGGTAAGTGGAGCAATATAGAGTGTCACGTCCCGCTTGTTCTCTTAGGGTGAGATAAATGTAAATATCTTTGTAAGTGTTCTTTGAGTCTAGAGATCTTTCTTATCCCCACCCTAAATTTTTTTACCAAAAAGATAATCTTATCACACTCGAGTCGGAAACCTCCACATCTATCATATTGGCCAATTTATTTATCAAAACTGAGATGTGACAATTAATCTTGTGTAACGTGAAGCAAATAGGTATGTTATCTTTTAGCAAAATTAGGACATAATGATGTCTTAGGATTATATGTTTTTTCTTCTCCCTCATTTTCTTTAGGTTGTTTGCTTAGGGAAGATGTGCAGGGAGTAGATTTTCTCATTGTTTAAAAAATCGGACAGGATAGAACTGGTCGGCCCAACTGGTCCGACCGGAAACCGGCCTGGTGACCGGTCCATTCAACCCAAAGAATCGGCTAATTTTAGAACCAGTCAAGAACAAGTTAAAATCAGTGTCAGAAAACTGGTTGAACTGGTCCTTTAAAATAATTCAAAATTTTTTATTTTTCTTTAATCTAAAACATTTTTAAGATAAAATAAAGACATATATTTAATGATTACACATAGATATCCATTAATTTACCAATCATTATTCATTTTTTTGTCTTATAAACCTTATAATAAGGTTATTTATACTGATTTACAACTTTATATATCTTAATTTCTTATAATTTTGTGTTATTTTATTAATTAAAATGTTATATAATATTAAAAATATATTTAATTAAAACCAGTTCGATCATAGTTAAACTATTAAACCGTGAACCAGTACCTTCACCGATTCAATTATCGGTCCAATTTTTAAAACAATTTTTCATCTTGTTGACGTGTACTTCTTTTTTGGGCTTTTGGCCCCATTCAGAATAAAAAATTTAGAAGCCATTTTTCACATAATAATATGACAAAATTTTAAGTATTCATTTCACGAAAAATTACTCTTACAAAACACACCATGTTTCATTAATCATTACTTCTTAATTTATTTTTAAAATATAAATAGAAAATTAACATATTTTTGTAATAATCAAATTAAGTATTAAAATTAATAATTTTATATTTCATAAAAATAATTATGCAATTTAGCGGATACTTATATGTTTAATTATAAAATTAAAGAAAATGGACAAAATGTGAAAAATAATACATGACATAAAAACTAATACTACAATAATCTTTAATTAGCTACCTTTTAATTTATATGTTTCATTTATTTGTATTTTATTACAATATTTTAATTGAATTTTTTAATTTAATAAAAAATTTAATTTTAAATTTTTATGAAAAAAATAAAAATAAATGCTAAACAAATACAAATTATTGCTAAAATAATTTTTTTGGTTAAAATAATATTTATTAAATATTTTATAGGTTTTTAATTTATTTTTAATTTCACAAACATGTTTCTTTAATATATAAGATACTTGTCTGTAATTTAATCAATTATTTATAATTTAAATTTGAGAATTCCCTTTAGAGAGTTACACATTCACTATCTCCCCCATTAGTTTTTAGTCTTTACTCTCTTCCTCATTTCATGGTGACCTATGCATATAAATTGTGAAAGTGGAATTTCACAAAAGTCAAAATTCTCTAAATTCTGTTTTTATTCAATTTTTTAATTGTCAATAAATATTAGTCCTTAATTTTGAACTAAATTAAAATTTTGTTTAAATTTTTAAATTCTAATCTTTATTTTAAATTTATTAAATTCAAAATCTTATCCTATTATTTTCTACTCTAGTCCTTATCAAAATTCAAAATCCTTGTTTTTGTGATTTTTAAAACAAACATTTTGAAAACCACAAAAAGTGATTTTCAGTTTTTGGTTTTGAGTTGTAAAAACTTAATTCAAAATTTTTGAAAACTAAAAACTGAAAACTCGCAACCACCCCGAACGGGCCCTTAGTTAGCTTGGAATACAACTACTTTCTTTGATAAAGTTAGTTTTTTTTATAGTTGGCTCTCTCAACACTCAAAGAATGGATAAACTATACAATACAAAGTTGTATGAAACACTTCTAATGCAAAAAAAATGATTTTGAGTATTTGCAGAAGCATTTTGTAGGAGAAAGGTTTCTCAAAAAGGAGAATGGTAGTGCAGAAGTAGGAATTCGTGAGCTTTGTGCCTTAGGCTTCTTACTTTTGTCTTTTGTCTTCTTTCATTGTCCATCATCTATTTATAGTGTCTTGAAGTCCAACTAGCTTTTAGGAAAGCTTCAAAGTTGGTCAAAAAGTGAGTCTTGTCTTTTAGTGATGTGTCATTATCATGTATGACTTTTCTCTCTCTTCATTGATTCACTTTTGACTTTTTTAGCTATTCATCTACTTTTGAGCCAAAATTTTCCTTCTGGAACATCAAAAAAATATTTGCGATCTTCTGGAATGATTTCTGAGACACTCTCCTGCTTCTAGAGAAGTATGTTTTCTTCTTCTGAATATAAACTTGTCACTCTTATAAATTCCAATCCTCTTCTAAAATTTGTTTGCTTTTCAAATGGGTTTATCAATAAAATCCTCAATGATCTATTTGTATTTTTGCTTCTGGTTATGATTCTGTACTTTTGGACATGATTCCGTGCTTTTGGAGATTTGTCAATCTTGATAAACTATATAAAATCATGCTTCTGATTATTAAGTAATTTGTCCATCCTTTTGGATTTGAACTTTAGCTTCTTGGAAACTTCTTGAGTGTCCTTCAACTTGAAATGTTTAGAGATGATAGCTTGAGGAGTGTGGGAACTTGTTCAACGCTTCTAAAGATATTTTGATCATATTTATAGCTTAAAATCTCGAATTTGACGCTTCTGGAGATTGGTAACTTAATTTACTACAAAAACTGTATGTTCCGCTTCTAAAGCCAAAACTGTGTTTCTAATGATGTTGATCTTCTCCAATTATTTTGTTTACATTAGTAACACTTAGAATGAATATGCTTGAACTCCTTTAGTGATCTTTCACATTCAGAAGGTCTAAGATTTCATGAAAAACTCATTTTTCATGTTTTTGGTGGTAATGATCCTTCTAAAACTTCACCTTTGCTTCTGAAGCTTGATTCAACTTTGTTTAATGTTCATGGGATCTTGGATGATTGTCTTGACCTTCTTGAATCTAAGAACCTACTTCTTGAGCTTGTTGCATCAATTTTGACATGAAAGATCTATGTAATATGCTTCTAGATGCATGTTCTGATATTAAATGATATTTTTTTATCTTTCCACCTTCCTTATGTACTTTTTCCTATTTTCTTTCAAGGACTCTCAAGTACAAACATTAGTACTAAAACATTCAGAACACTTAGAACTTTGTTATGAAAGTTTGGTGTCATTAAAACCTTTGTTCAAGAGAGGGTCTTGGACTCAACATGCAAGACCTTATTCCTAAGGTTGGTTAAAGACATGGGTACTCAAATACTTGGCGAGGTATTTGTAACTTCGAAGTTAGCTTCAATCAAATATTTTGTGGAAAGTGGTTCGTGGAGACTCAATAGATTTTTGGTATCATAATTGGGTTCCTCAAGTTGGTGTTTTATATAAATGGGCTTTGCATCCAACCCATGCTTCAAATTTTAATGTTAAAGTATCTAATTTTATCGCAAACAATTGAGTCTTGAAGGAAGATGTTTTATCTCTCTTTCTACCGTGAAAAATAATTGGTTGTATCCTCACCATTATGTCTCCTTTTGGTTTGGATTTTAATGAAGATACCATTACCTGGGGTTTGTCGAGTGATAGTAATTTCTCTATATCTTCTGCTTATGGCCCTTGCTAATGTTATACACCACCAAGCATCAATGAGTTTTTCTAAGATTTGGAAGTGAAGAGGTCCGGAGCAGTTCCACTTGTTGCTTTGGAGAATCCTTGATGGGGGAATTCTCACAAATTCCTCTTGTTTCAAAAAAGGTTTTGGTCATATTGTTGATTGCCCAATCTATAGTGAGGCAGATAAGATTGTCTATCAACGGTTGATTAGAATTAATTATGACTATTTAATTAAAAATTTGTTGAGATGTCTTGAATTTTATGCCTACTGTTATGGACCTTTGGTTTTTCAGCTGCCTCTTTATTTCAAACGTTATGTTTGGGTGTAATGGGGATTTAAGGGGCTGTTACGTTTTATCCTTTTATAAGGCCAAAAGGCATCTGTATCATTGTATTCTCATTAATCAGAAATAAGAAACTCTCGAACTGCCCGTAGACGTAGGTCACATTGAATAAACCATGTAAATTGTGTGTCATCTTCTTTCACTTGATCACTTTCGTTTGAATATTGTCATAACAATTGGCATCAAAGCTCTAGGTTACGCTAGGTCCTGCTCTAGAGAAACACAATATCTTCGTACAAGTTTGATATTGATAAATTCAATGGATCGAATAATTTCCCTATGTGGAAAATGAAGATTAAGGTGGTTCTGGTGCATCAGGGGTCCGCTGCAACACTGGAGGGTGCAAATAAATTACCTTCTGCTATGACAGATGACGCGAAGAACGCGATGTTGGAAATGGCGCACATTTTGATTCTCTTGAGTTTGACTGATGAGGTTCTGCAAGAGGTGACTGAAGAGGCAACGACTGTAGGGATATGGAAGATTTTGGAAGATAAATTCCAGAAGAAATCCCTAACCAATCGGTTGTATCAGAAGCAACATCTTTATACCTTGCAAATGTGTGAGAATACGTCCATGAGAAATCATCTTGATAACTTTAACCGAATTATCCTGGACCTATAGGGTATTGGAGTTAAAGTTGATGATGAGGATCTAGCTATTATTTTGTTATGCTCTCTACTGAAATCATATGAGAATTTCGTTGATACTATGTTGTATGGAAGAGATAGTATTATTGTTAACAATGTGAAGGACAGTTTACAGTCTAAAGAATTAAAGAGAAGAGTGTCTAGTTCTAATGAGGATGATGTGGGTCTGATAGTTAGAAGAGGCAGAAGCATGGAGAGAGGAAATAGTAGCAAGGGTCATACATGCAGTAATTCACTTTCGAAGTCGAAGAAAGTGAGATGTTACAAGTGCAAAGAGGTGGGGCACATGAGGAAGAATTATCCATAGTTGAAGAAAGACAAAAAATAATAACACCAATGCAACTATTGTTCGTTCTAGTGTAGTTATCTTTGGTGATAGTTCTGATGAAGGAGATGGCAGAGATGTTTTGACAGTCGGTATTACTGGTTCTGCTAATACATGGGTCATGGATACTGGTGCTTCTTATCACATGATTTTTAACAAGGAGTTATTCAGTTCATTTAAAGAATGGAATGGCAGTGTAAAGTTGGGTGATAATGGGGAGCTTGGTGTGAAAGGTAGTGGTGCTGTGTAGATAAAAATATATGATGGCATGGTACCGGTCAGAATATTTGATGCTTGGTATGTTCCTGGATTGCAAAAGAACCTGATTTCTGTTGGTACCGTAGATAAACAAAGGTACAGTTTTTCAGGAAAAGATGGAGAGATTACAGTTTCCAAAGGTGCTTCGGTTGTCATGAAAGGGAAGTTGCAACATGGAATTTTTGTTATGCTTGGCAGTTCTTTTCAGGGTATAGTGTCTGTATCCCATTCCTTAGAGCAGTGTGTTGGTAATACAGAATTATGGCATCGCAAGTTGGGACATATGAGTAAGCGTGGACTTGCAGTTTTGAGTAGACAAGGATTGTTGGATGGAGTGGTGATAGGGAAATTGAAGATCTGCAAAATCTTGTGTTATGGGTAAACAATGATAAGTCAAACCCTCAGATGCATAGTGTTTTAATGATTGGCAACCCCTCTAACTTAGTAAAAATTTAAGTTTCATTCTTTGTTGCAATTTGCATCTAACCACGTTACTTGAGTGTGCAACTTTAGCATCTAACCCCACTGAAGATATAAGAAGGCTAAGAAAACAACTTCGACAGCACCTAGCAAAGCATGACTCGATTCAGACGCATCAAAATGCAACAAGTTACTCGTTTGATTGAAGTTCAGCTACAACTCGGATTCAAGAGTTCAAGCCTTACGATCTTAAAAGAACACATCTGCACACTGTGACATTTTGTGGAAGTTAGAAGACAAGGTAAGAAGCACCAACTCAAGTAAGACGCATAACACAAGTCAGACACAGATGCATGAAAACTTAGATGCAAGACAGACACAGAAGCACTCACCAAGACAGAAGCATATAACATCAAGTTAGAAGCAAGTACAACCTGCTTGTACTAAAAAAGTGCCTGACAAGAAAAGGAAAAGTTTCTAACGGCTATAAACGGTAACATTTCCTAGCAGCTCTATAAATAGGAATCAAAAACTCATAAGCAAGTGACGTCACACAAAGAAATACTCACACGAGAATACTACGCTAAAAAACTTAGATTCTATTGAATCATATTCATCTGTATATTCTTTATCTTGCTTCTCCCACACATTCTTCATTGGTTATCAAACTCTTTGAGTTTATTTGTGGGCTGTAAAGTTCTGTAACTTAGCTTGAGGACTTCATTGGTTATTCACACTGTGTGTGTTAAAAACCTCAAGTTAAGGAAAACATCTTTTTCGTTGTAATCTGTTGTTGATCCTCCATCAAGTCAGAAAAGTGTTCTGGACTTGGTGTTGAGTTGAGAAGCTTGGAGAGGCTTGTACAAGACTACTTAAGAGCCTGGAGAGGCCCTGAAAGGAGAATACTTAGGATTCTGGAGAGGCCCTGCAAGGAATATACTTAGGACCCTGAGGAGACCCTGTAAGGAGAATACTGAGGAGTTTGAAGAGGCCCGTGAAAAAGAATACTTGTAACTTTGCAGAAGTTAGTGGAAAATCTCACTAAAGTGGGGTCTGGACGTAACTCTTGGTTGATAAGAGTGAACCAGGATAAATCTGTTGTGTACATCTCTTCTGAACCTTACCTCTCTTTACTTACAGTCGTTGCATTTTAAAGTAGTTTTGAGTTTGCTCGTTAAATTAAAATAATCAAATCATAACTCAGACACACACTTAGGACTATAGCACGATCTCTACAAACAGATCAGAAGTAAAAGTTTTATACGAAATCAAGCTCAACTCAGATTCATTTTTGCTTCTATCTGAGACTTACTTTCTGACGTCTAAGTGAACAACACTTGAGAACACAAAGTCAGAAATGAGTTTTATTTTTAACAAGATTAGACATGTCTCAAATCAACCCCCTCTTCTTGAGACTTTGCCAACTACAAACAACGCAGGCTAAAATTCAATCAAGATAAGCACATTTCAACTGAAATATTGAAACATGTTCATTCTGATTTATGGGGTCCTTCTCTAGTGCAGTCCCATGGAAGGTGCATGTATTTTGTGACATTAATTGATGATTACTCTAGAAAGGTTTGGGTGTATTTTTTTAAGATCAAGGATGAAGTTTTTAGGCGGTTCAAGGAGTGGAAGATTACGGTTAAGAAACAAACCAGGAAACTATTCAAGACTCTGAGAACATATAATGGAATGGAGTTCTGCAAAGAAGCGAGTATAGTCAGGCACCGCACAGTGCGACATACACCACAACAGAACGACGTTGTTGAACGGATGAATCAGACATTACTTCAATGTGCTAGGTGTATGTGTTTGAATGTTGGTCACTCAAAAGAATTCTGAGTTGAAGCAATTAATACTACTATTTATTTGGTGAACAAGTCTCCGTCTACTACAATTGGTTTAAAGACTCCTTAAAAGGTATGGTCTGGTAAACCTTTTGATTATTCTGGTTTGCGTATATTTGGTTTCCTGCTTATGCTCATGTTAATGATGGTAAATTAGAGCCTAGGGCAATGAAATATACATTTCTTGTGTACCCTACGAGTGTCAAAGGATATAGATTATGGTGTACTGAAAAGAATAGAAGTCAAAAGTTTGTTATTAGCAGAGATGTAACTTTTAATGAATATGCTATGTTTGGCTAGAAAGAGGAGGATGGAAATCTTGTAGGAAATAAAAGTACAGAAAAGGAAGTTCGTCAAAAGGTAGATTTTGAAGTTGAAGCTTCAGATAAGGAAAATTTGAATCATGTGGAACAATGTGTAGAAAACACAAGTAAACACTAGAAGGGGGTTGAATAGTGTTTATATAAAACTTAACGTTTTCTAGAAACTCTTTACTTAAAACTGAATCTTTCTAAAAAATTTAGACAACTGGAGATTTATCTGATGTTTAAGTATATGAAAACAGGTTTTCTCAAACAAGATTTTATGTTCAGTCTTAGTATGAACAAATTCAATCCCCTTAAGGTTAGTATGAAAACTAAATTGAAAGAGATAAGGGATAGAGTTACTCAGGCACAGAATTTATCCCAGTTCACTTACAACCACAGTGAGCTACATCTAGTCCCAAAGCAAACACGCTATGGATTTTCCACTAATCTGATCAGCTTACAAGTATTTTTTTTCTTTAAAGCCTCTTCAGGCTCTACCACCAAGTATTGTTTACACAACAAGCCTCTCCAGGCTCAACAACCAAGTATTATTTCTTCCACCAAGCCTCTTCAGGCTCTCAGACACTAAAACAGTGTTTACAAAGAATTTGTTTAAGTTGAAGAACTATAAAACTAGTTCGTAACTTAAACAGGTAGATGTACAAGTAAACTGAGTTAAACTCAGGATATGAAAATTTGTGTACAAATAAACTTATCAGAGTTTGTTTTTCTAAGAAAAACTTAGCAGCGTAAGAGCATTTGATTCTTAAGATTTTCCAGCTCTTGCATGGGTCTTCAATGCAGGTATTTATAGAGGAGTGATGATGTCCGTTGAGAAAGCATCCATTGAGAGATAGCATTAAATTTTATTTAATCCGTTGTGAGATGTTTTTCTGACACAATGCAAAGGTTGCAGATTGCGTCGTCCTTCTACAAAAACTGCGTAGCAAACTTTCCTCTATTGTGCATGAGTTTCAAACATATGAAAAGCACTGTTCTGCATGCATTGAAATGGAAAGAGTGAATTGCATGCAAGAGAAGGATTACAGAGACGTTTTGACTCCAGGAGAAAACTTCAAAGGCTTTACTCTTCAGAAAAACTTCTAGTAATCCACATCAGCAATCTTCAGAACGTATCATTCTTCAAATGAACTAAGATTTTAGACAGCTTGTAGTCTTCAGACAAACAGTGCTTCAGACTGATTGACCTTTAGAATGACAAGGCTTCTTCAGAAAGTCTTGGTGCATCACAGAGATTGACTCCTTCAGATAGTTGTGCCATAAACACTTAGGTTCAGATGGTCAACTTTAGCTGAAATCAAAATAAGTCCATTAAATGCATGTGTAGCTTTTCAAAGGTTAAAAACAAAATATGTTATTCATTAAAACATAGAAGATGTTAGTTCTCTTAGAAATTCTTTTTATAAATTTCTTGAGACTCAACACAGTCCAATAATTAATATCCAAGAAGAGCCTCAAAGTATAACAACAAGTAGTACAAGGAAAGAAATTACAAAACCTGTGAGGTATGCATATGTTAATAACGTTGTTATACTAACTCTGTTGCTTATGCCTTGCAGTTGGTGAAAATCTCGATTCTGATGAGCCTAAATCCTATAAGGAGGCAGTTTAGAGTAAAAAAAGCATCAGAATGGTTAATTGCCATGAATGACGAGATGCAATCACTTGAGAAAAATCAAACATGGGACTTAGTACCATTTCCTAGAGGTGTGAAGCTTGTGGGATGCAAATGAATGTTCCAGAAGAAAGAAGGGATCCCTGGTGTTGAACCATCCAGGTTCAAGGCAAGACTAGTGGCAAAAGGATTCTCACTGAAACAAGGAATTGACTACCATGAAGTGTTCTCACCTGTGGTAAGGCATATATAAGACTATTCGAGTTCTATTGACTATGGTAAGTGCTTTGGATATAGAGTTAGAGCAGCTTGACAGGAAGATCGCATTCTTGCATGGAAATTTAGAGGAGTAAATTTACATGTCAAACCAAATGGATTCCCTGAGGCTGGAAAAGAGAACCACGTTTGTTTGTTGAAAAAATTCTTATATGGTTTAAAACATAGCCCGAGGCAGTGGTATAAGAGGTTTAATGCTTTTATGGTTTCCCATAGTTTTGTTCGAAATGAATTTGATAATTGTGTTTATAGTAGGACTGTCAGATGGTTCCTATATATATTTGTTGGTGTATGTAGATGACATGCTTATTGCAGCTAAGAGAAAGACACATATTGATGCTCTTAAGGCTATGTTGAGCAGTGAGTTTGAGATGAAGGATTTGGGTGAGGCTAAGAATATCTTAGGGATGGAGATTTCTAGAGACAAGGGTACAACCCTACTCTATGTATCTCAGAAGAGATACATTGAAAGTTTGCTTCGGCCTTTTTAGATGGAGAATTCTAAGCCTGTTAGTGCTCATTTGGCAACACATACGAGATGCAATTGAAGACAAATGGTTCTCCATAGAGAAGATAGCCATTGCAGACAATCCAACAAATATGTTGATCGAGCCTTTGTCTTTTGAAATGTTCAAGCATAGCTTGGGCTTGGTGAATGTTTGCAAAGCTTGAGAACCTTCAGGGTGAATTGGTAGGAGAGTTGTTCATGGTTGCTGGTGACTTAGGAAAATTAAAGTCAAGGTGGAGAATTGTTGAGATGCTTGAATTTTATGCCTACTGTTGTTAGCTGAGGGTGGAGCCCTACGGTATGGACCTTTGGTGTTTCAGTTGCCTCTTTATTTCAGGTGTTTGTTTGGGTGTAATGAGGTTTTAAGGGACTGTTACATTTTATCCTTTTAGGAGGCCAGAAGGCATCTATATCATTGTATTCTCATTACTCAGAAATAAGAAACTCTCAAACCCCGTGGACTTAGGTCACATTGACTGAACCACATAAAATGTGTGTCGTATTTTTTTCCCTTGATCTCTTTCTTTTGCATATTGTCAAACAAAAATAACACATTTTATGGATAAAATTAACATGTGTACAGGTATACTTGTGCACCTTAGACAACTTCAAGGTAGAAAAGTTACTTACTGCAACTTATGAACAAATGCCAACCACTTCATTCGTGGAAAATAAACTGTATTAGTATAAAAAGTGATAGACTCATACGCTAAAAAAATGGTTAATCAAGACAAGATATAATTCTTGCATAAGTTAACTCTGTAACACTATCGTTTAGAAAATAATGACCTAATTCAACATACTGTATATTGATCTAACGAATTCTGGATATAGTACTATAAAAACAATGAAAAAAGCTAAACTAATCTACAGTCTATAATTACAAAATATTGAAAAATGAATGAGGACTAGAAATTTGCCTCAGTCTGCCAATTGCAACTTGCAAGTAAGAATTTAATAGCTAGCTTATTTTAATTTTTAGATGTTGCCAAAGGGAAGGAACTCGTTTGATCAATTTTGATTCCCTTTTTCTCAAGTTATAAATGATTCGTGGTCTTTTAGTACTCATTACTAATGGAGGTCCATTGTTTCTATATTGCTTCATTGTTGTCTTTTTATTCTTTTCAATATTGTGCTTGATGTTGTCTGCTACCCTTCTTTTCAGTTTTGATGCCGCCCCTACAGAATTAGCACTTCTTCTGGGACTTCTTTCTTCATGCCAAGGATTATTCTGCTTTCAGTTTCAATTTTGTAAGTAAAAAAAATAAAATTAGATACTGTAAACTAAGCAACCTGAAGATAAAGTAGTGCAATATGTTTGTGAAAATAACCAACTTGAAGATAAAGTAATTTAATATGTGTGATGATGCAAGCAAAGATATGCAAAATCTAATGAAGTAAGAGGATTATGAATTGTCAGTTCCATCAAAATGCCTCAATCCATTTCATATTTAAATTTCCATATACCTTGAGATCTTTGATGCATTCATTTATGTTATAGGAGAATATATTTGATAGAGAAAACGTGTCAAGGCATTCTTTTTCCTGTTGAAAACTTTTGGCTGTGGAAGCTTCTTCCAGTGCCAACAAGTCATTCCTCTTGAAAATAGTATATTTCCCTCCACATAAACAACTATGTGGAAAAATATCTGAATCTCATAATAAACAGAGCCAGAGAAACATATGTTAATCAGTCATCATGATGCTAACTAAATGAAATTAATGACTCAAATTATTATAAAATCTTAGGGCTTGTTTAACATTTCCATTTCTTGTTCTCATTTTGTTTTCTGTTTTTTGAAATTTTACTAATGAAAAACAAGCATTTCCTGTTTTTCTTTATAAAATTTCAAAAAACAGGAAACATGAAAAGGAAAAAGGGAATGAAAATGCAAACCAAACAGACCCTTAGTCATGGGAAACAAGTTCACCTATTGTTTATTGTGAAAATTTTCAATTGAAATCGAAAGCTCTCTTGATTCTGAAAGTACAATCTGGGACTAGAATCTGAATCCTCTAAAGGTTCTTTTTAAAATCAGGTTTACTCAGAAATTGTATTCAAAGAGTAAAAGAATTTTGAATCACTTGTTTTCTAAAAGAAAATAACTTCGAAAATCAGTTTTGAAGAATAAAAAGAATTTCAAAGAGATGAAGATTTAAAGGACAAAGTGCAGGAATTGAAAGTGCAGAATTTAAATAAAAGAAAAGAAAAACTTGCAGAAAAGTAAATACAGAAAATAACAAAGAAAAGAAAAATTGCAGGAATGTAAAGAACAAAAATGTAAATCAAAGAAAAGAAAATGGCAGAATGTTAAATGACATTAATTGAAAGTTGGTATGGATACACATACTGGACACTCTCCTTAGTAAACCACTGAGTCGTTTTCGATATTAGACGTTTGGGTGTTTCAGAGAAGTTTCAGTAAATGAAAATCCAACCCTTGTTACATCAGATTTTGACCTATTTATAGACTTCTATCCTAACAGACACTTATCCAGATTTTGACACGTTTACAGGCCTAGATTAGGTGTCAAATTTCTAAGTATATCACGCGTTCAAATCAGCAACCATCTTCAATCTCTCAATAACTGACTGCTTGAGATTTTGACACCTATTTTAAAACAGAAACGTTCACTAACTGCTTTATTTGAAATTTGAACGCTCTCTGAACAATCTTCCAATAACCGCTCCATTTGAAATTCAAATTTCCTTCGAAATGACTTCCAGTAACTGCTTCTGCCTTCGTGAATTCTGCTAAGTTATTGGACTTCTTTCAAAATCGAACCAGATTTCGATTTTGATTAACTATCAACTTATATCAGGAAACTTAACCAAATATTGACTGATTAATTTTCCTTAAGTTTCACGTGTTTAAAATCCTGATTGGTCAATTCAATGTTGAACTTGACCACCAACCACACGTGGATTTGAATTTGAAACTGATTGGACCATTCTACAAACACATTGATGGCACCGTCCAATCTGATTGATATAATTAGACATTGGCTTCAACCTTTTTCTGTATTCAGTTCACTTATTTATCCATTTCTCTGTTCAAAATGAAGAAGCTTCTTCCTTTGGCTATTACGATCAACCTGATCTTTCTTGATTTCATCTTTGATGAGGTCGTCGGAATAGCCAAAGCTATAAGCTTCTTCAATCCTTATTAAGGATTTTCTTGGGTTGAACGTAATAGCTAATTAGAATTTCAATTCGAATTCACCCCATCTTTCTCACTTTTAATTTGAACTGCAGGGTCATTTAATCAAAGTTGCGTAATGCCCTTACCCCGGTGGTTCAATCAAAGCTTGTGGAAGAAGAAGAAGGACGATGAGGGTCAAATGAAGAACTAGTAGGGTCAGATGAAGAACAGGGAGACAAAATCAAGTTCCCTAAAGACCCAGGAACACAGGAGTCAAGTTCTCTGAAGATTTAAAATACTTTTAACTTCATGTACTTTTTGTATTTCTTTTGTATTTTCCAATTCGAATCTGTTATGTAATTCGAACACCATGCGTACATGAATAAAAGAAGTATTTCGTTATCTCTTTATACTTCAGACTTTCTAATATAGAACTCCTTTTCCTCTCCTTCGCATTCAAAATATTTTTCGAATTCGAATAAGAACTTAATCAGAAACTTGTATTCTTTTTTAATACATATAACAGGTTGCCTTACATTTCGAATTCAAAATACAAATTCCGAACTTCACTAAGTTAGAGTCTTTCGATTCCCAATAAGCTTTTCAAATCTTTCATTGTATACATCGAAATTGAAGATACCATTATTGTAATAACTTAGTAAAATTTGTAAATTTCTCCCCAACATATGCCCCCTTAAAATATTAGTTTCGAGGAATATCACAACTTTAGAAGAAACTAATATTTTAATAATTCATGAGGAATTTACTGAACAACAGTTTCTTTCAATTCAAAACTCCTTTTCGTTTTGAATAGTATAAAATTGGCAACAACAGTTTTTTTTTTATTATTGGCTCATTACTGCGTGCCACTTTTTTTTTTTTAAATTTGTAGTTACCAATTTTATGTAACTGACTGAGCCCACTCACTCTCAACTATAAAAGGGAATGTGAACAGTTACCAATAGCTCCACGTTTCCTCTTTTTTCAAAACTGAAAACCTTTCTCTCTGCTCGTGCGCGACTTAAAGGCATTATTCATCATCTTCTTCGTTCCATTTCTACTACATTTTTTGCAACATTCAGCTTCATCTCTTCAAGGTAAGACCTCATAATCTCGATTATATTCTCATTCTCAGTCTTAATCGTCCTTTCTACTATGGCTTTTTCTGACATTTTACAAAGAGCACTTCCCTTTGGGCAACCACAATCTTTTGCCCTAAATGTTGAATCTTGTACTCAAGAAGCTTTTCTTTTTTAACCAGTGCTATGATTCTGCTAAAATGAACAATCTTTTTGACAAATAAACACTGTTCTTTCAAAATCTTTCAATCTTTATTTGAAAGTTGTTCTATCTTCCTCTGACATGTCTTTTCTTTATTAAGTCTTTCACTTCAACTTCTTGTTCTTTTGACATTTCAGGAATCTTCCAAATGGCTTCTCAAGATACTTTTGAACGTTCTGAGCCTGTTCCAAAGGCATTTATAAAAGGGAAATTAATTGGATTGGACAACATTAACTATGTCCCTGAGCCGATAGAGGATTCTGATAACCTACCTATATGGAAAAATCATTCTTTAATTCCTTTTTCAATTCAAAACAAGGACCATTGTTTTCTGGGGCCTTATTTTCGACCTTCCAGACTTAATAGGTATAGCAGTTTCTTCCCTTGTCCTCCTGATGAGAAACCGCTTGCTTTTCAAGACCCTATCAGAACAGATTTTCTCCCAAACCTTGTTTCTATTTTTTGAACTGTTCCTCCAGTCAAGAAAAATGCTTATTTGAGTTGGTTGAATAGGGTAGAAGCTAGTAAGGGAAACCATTGGAAAAGTTAGGAATTTTTGACTTGATCCAATTAAGTAGACATGATCTTTCATATGATCCTGTACTTTTGATTACCTCTTGCTTTTTCTGGGATAGAAACACTCACACTTTTCACCTTCCTTATGGTATGATTACACCCACTCTGTTTGACTTAGCTGCCATAACAGGTGTTAAGCCTGAAGGTGAAGTCTTCATTCCTACTGACTTTCCATTAGATAAAGAATTAGAGCCAAACTAGAAAAAATTCACTCATGCTCATTTCATTCAAAATAATAACAAAGTGACTGGTTCAGTTTCAAGGACTGAACACATAGCTTTTCTGATGTTTTGGCTCTCTGGTTTTGTTTTCTGTTCCCGTTCACTTCAAATTCCGAAATCTCTCTTGAGTCTTGTTGTTGCTTTGACTCAAAGTAAAATTCGAATCAACTTCAGCCGCTTTCTCTTGGGCAGCCTTTATGACTATTTGAATGAAGCTGTCCTGGCTCTTCGAAAATCTGAGCCTCTAAGAGTTTTGAGTGGTCCTTTATGGCACCTTCAATTATGGCTTAATTCCATTTTCAAAGAAAATTTTACAAGTGTTGAGCCCAAAACTTCCAAACTTCCTAATTCGATTGAAGGCTTTCGATTATCCTTTTATACTCCCACATCTTGGAAGAGGGAGTCGTTTGCCTCTTTCAAAAGTTATTTCTCTCTTTTCCTTGGCCTTACCAAACACAAACCTTCTCTTGCTCCTTTTGCCCCTCGATCCCATAGACCAAACTGGTTCATAAGGAAATTCTCTTGTGACTCCCCAGGTGATCAGGCTGAAAGCCTTGATGTGTGGGAAGAATTCTTAACTTGGGGTCTCCTTTTCTTTGGCTTTTCAATGAAGGATATGAAAGCATATTCTTACCAGCCAAACTTAGTGGCAAGACAATTTGGTTTTTCTCAGTTTCGTCCTACTCCTATGAGCCGTTATACTGAAGACATTATTCGAGGACGAGCCACTCCTGAGATCGAAACAATGAACAATCTAGCCAATTATTTTTCTGAGATCAGTCCTACCCTCACTCCTTGTTCCTTTGAGCCTTCCTTTTACAGTACAGTTTCCTTCAAGGATTGGTGGTCATCCTATTATTCTACCATTCAAGTATCTTTGGATACTTGTTTAAGTAGGATGTCGCCTCCATCTAAAAAGGAAACTTCAAAGAAAAAATATAAAGGTACATGCTTTATTATTTTCATTTCATTTTCTTTCAAATCGTGTTGGTATTCTATTTTTAACACATTACATTTTATTGTTTCTTGTCTTATTCAGATAAAAAAACAAATACCAGTCAAGAAAGTGAATCTGGTAATGAGGAACAATCCAGCAGAAAGAGAAAATCGAAGGTAACTTCAATTTTGAATACCTCTCAATCAATGACTTTATATGAAATATTCTCACCAGTCTGACTTTTAAAATTTTACACAGCTTCTGCTTCTCCTGAGATTTCGAAAGTTAATAAGGTCAAACCAAGTTCCTCTGCTGGAAAAAGTAAGAGAAAACAAGTCCAAGAGACTTCTGATTCTGCTACCCATAGTGATCCAAAGGTATTATCAGTTTCGAATCTGTTTTCTAAATTAACTTTTGTATTTCCTTTTAATCGAATCTCTTGTTTTTATGAAGCTTAAGAAAAATTCTCAATCAGAGAATGATTCTTCAGATTCTCCTCTTCCTGCTTCCAACACAAGAGCTGAAAAAAGATCTAAAGCTTGTTCTGATTCGAAGAGCTCTAAAGCTAATGAGGGTTCATATGAGAAAGATGAAAGTGCTAATGAAGAAGATCTCGAACTTCCTTCCAAATCAAAACCTGTTGAAACGGGATCTTCAAAGGTTATTGAGAAAAAGAAAGTTAATGCTTCTCAGGTAAAACTTTCCTTTCAAAATTGATCATTAGTATTCAATATTTTCATTTATCCATTCATACATCCTCTCATCTCAAATAGGTGGCTAGAAAATATTATGCACTTCGAGTGAAACATATTGCTCCTAAGAGGCCAAGGCCAAAGAAACTATTAATTCTAGAAGGCATTGAGGTGGAATCTTCGAATTCCTTCCTTAGTTTTGTGGATTCTTTTAATATGATTCTTATTATCAAATTCACCATATGTAGGTTCATACTATAAATTCATCTTCGAAATCAACAGCTGAACAAACATCTAATGAATCTGAACAGGGGGAATCTTCAAAAGAAGAGTGTGTAGAAAAAGAACAAAGTGTGAGTTCTCCTCCATCAACTCAACCAGAAGATAAAAATCCTCAACAAGAATCAGAATTGAAAAAAGAAAAAGAAGAAGAAGTTGATGCCCAAGGTACTGCCATGGAAGGGGTTGAACCAAGTTTAAAGGATAAAGTTGAAGAAGAGTCTATTCCTGAGTCCTCTCAGTCGAAAGAGAATGAAACAGAAAATCTGACTAAGGCAAATCCTTTGACCAAGGATACTCCTCAAGATCAATCGAAAGTTCACATCCCTTCAAATCCATTCGAAGAAACTCCAATTCCTGAGAATCCTTCAGAAATTCAGAGTGATATGACTGCTGCCCCTCAAAGTGTTCCTTTGAACACTTCAAAAACTGTGCCCCAGCTCTTCCAATAGATCTCCAACAGCTTCAAGTTTACAAGAATGCTTGCATGTATTGGATGAGAACCCTTTTGCTGTTCTAGATCTTTTAACAAGTGAAGGTTCAATGTCCTCTGCTCAATCAGATTCGAGATCTTATCAACCATCAACTGAGTCTATTGAAGATTTAATTGAAGGTTTAAGGAATCTAATATTCCTTGATGACTTTCTCGATCTCTATCAAAAGGACGTTAAATACCAATATAAGGTGGATAAGAAAATGGAAGCAATTTATGCTAAGCAAAACAGTCTCTCAACTAATCAACTCAATGGTTTGAATGCTTTCAAAAACATATATGTGAAAGTAATAGACATCCTAAAGGAACATCAGTCAAATGCCACCAAGGCTTCTGAAGTTCGAGTTGAAAATGAAGACATGTTGGAAAAGTTGAAGGACTCCAGGACTAAAATGTCCAATTTAAATGAAAATATGGGGATTCTGAATGTCCAATTATCTTCAGTTGCAGAAAAGCGTCAGAATATTGCAGAATAGATTAAGAAACTGCAAGAAGATGATAAAGTCTTGGTTACAGAAGAAAATAACTGCAAGACTTCAATGTCCAAACTTGAAAGCAGAAAGCTCGAACTCCTTGAAGGTGTAAAGTATGTTTCAAATGAGTTAGTCAAATCAAATGAGCTTTTGACTGAGCTTAATCAAAGGGACAAAGTCTTGTTGCAGCAATACCAAAATCTAAACCAGACTTATGAACCCATGAAGAAGAATCCTCCATTTTAACTTTGCTTTATTTCTACTTTTGTAAAACACTTTCTGATTGGTGCTTTGGAGTCACCAATTAACTTGAATGCTTTAGAAAATTTTAAGTTCATGCAAAGTTGGTGTGTATTGTTTCAAGTATTTTCCGTTTATACTTATAATTCGATCATCACTCGATAACTCTCAAATCGAATATGCATTATTCGAAAATACTTTTTTAACTTCGAATGGTCCTTCCCAATTGGAGACCATTTTCCAAATCGTTTAGATTTTTTATCAACAGGTAATATCAACTTCCAAACAAGATCTCCTTCATCAAAAGACTTAGCTTTTAATTTACGATTGTAAATTCGAGACACTTGTTGTTTTTTCCTAATGATATTTTCTAAGGCTCTTAATCTAAACTCATCCAATTCATTTAATTCATCCAACATTAAGTTGTAATAATCTTGAGTGGTTAAATCAAATTGTCTTTGTACCCTAAGTGATTGCAAATGAATTTCAATTGGTAGAACTGAATCGTGACCATAGACCAACTTATAAGGTGTAAATCTTGTTGCATCGCGAGGACAATTTCGATATGCCCACAAAATTTGACTCAAAGTCTTATGCTAATTTCGAGGTCTTTGGTCAATATGTTTCTTAATCAAAGAAATAATTGTTTCGTTTACAGCTTCAACTTGCCCATTTGCTTGTGCATAGTAAGGAGTTGAAGTAAGAAGTTTGATCGCATTTTCGTGTGCAAACCTCTTAACCCTTTGACCTGTAAACACAGTTCTTTGATCAGTTGAAATAGATTGAGGAAGACCAAATCGAAAAAACTATGTTTTCTTGAATGAACTTAATCACATCTTCTTGAGTTACATCTTTCAATGGGATTGCTTCCACCCATTTTGTAAAATAATCTATAGCCACTATAATATATTTATGCCCCCTAGATGACGTAGAATGAATTTGACCAATCAAATCAATTGCCCATCCTCTAAAAGGCCATGGCTTTATAATTGAATGTAACTCACTTGCAGGGATTTGTTGAATGAAAACATATTTTTGACATTCTTCACAAGCTTTCGAAAAATCATTACAATCTTTGGCCATTGAAGGCCAATATAAATTTCGTCTTTTCAAAACCCATTCCATTTTTCGACCTGCTTGATGAGCTCCATAAATCCCTTGAGGAGTATCAATCAAAGCTTGATACGCTTCTGATTCTCCTAAACATCGAAGTAAGTTCCCATCAGGTGCTTTCTTATATAATTGATTAGCCAGAATTACATAATGTAAAGCCCTGTGCCTTAATTTTCGATCTACTTGCATACTTGGATTTTGCAAGTATTCTACCAAAGATTTTCTCAAATCATTCATATCTAAAGTTTCAATGCCCAAATCTCAAACTCCAAGATTGAAACATTCTTTTCTAATCGAATTAATTGTTTGAATTGAAACTCACTAATTTTATAACCAGAAGCAATCTGTGTTAATTCATTGGCAACTTCATTATCAATTCGAGATATGTGTTCGAATTCAACTTCATTAAAATATCTTAGTAGCTTAAAGGCTCTTCGAAAATATTTTGATAGTCTAGGATTCAAACATTTATATTGTTTAGTGACTTGTTTGATCACTAATTGTGAATCTACTCGAATTAAAACTTGTTTAGCTTTAAATGATATCAAAATCTCTAATCCTAGTAACAAAGCTTCATACTCAACTTCATTATTTGAACGATCCATTCCTATTCGAAACATTACTTTTGTTGGTAACCCCTCAGGTGAAATCAAAAGGATTCCGATCCCAACACCATCTTTATGCTTTGATCCATCGAAATAAAACTTCCAAGGTTTTTAAAGCTATGAAGTCCAATTCGTTAATTTGAATAGGAGGATAATCAACTAAGAAATCAACCATAACTTGGCCTTTCACAGCTTTTAATGGAAGGTATGTTAGCGAAAATTCAGTCAAAGCTAACACCCATTTTCCTACTCTATTGTGAAGAATAGGTTTCCATAACATGTGCTTTATTATATCATAATGAGAAATTACATAAACGTCGAAAGGTTTTACATAGTACTTTAACTTAGTACAAGAAAAGTAAAGACATAAACATAATTTCTCGATAGCATAATATCGAGTTTCAGCATCATTCAGAGTTCTACTAAGATAATAAACTTCTCTTTCAACTCCATTTTCATCTTCTTAGGCAAGCATACTTCCCAAAGTTTCTTCAGATGCAGAGATATACAATTTCAAAGGCTTTCCTTGAATTGGAGGTGTCATAATAGAAGGATTTGTGAGAATCCTCTTTATTTCTTCGAATGCCACCTGGTGTTCCTCTTTCCATTCTAATTTCTCTTCTTTCTTGAGTTTCAACAGAGGAGAAAACACCTTGGTTTTGGCTGAAAGATTTGCAATAAATCTTCGAAGAAAATTTATTTTACCCAATAAAGACTGCAAAAGTTTCTTGTTCGAAGGAGGAGAAGTTTCAAGAATTGCCTTTGCTTTATTTTTATCAATCTCAACTCTTTTCTGGTGAACCAAGAAACCTAGAAAATTACCTGCAGATACACCAAAGGCACATTTAATAGGGTTCATCTTTAATTTATGCATTCTCATCCTTTCAAATGCTTCTTTCAAATTCAAAAGATGATCATTTTTTGATATGGATTTTACTACTACATCATCAATATAAACTTGCATGAATCTACCTATTAAATCATGAAAAATAGAATTCATGGCTCTTTGATAAGTAGCACCAACATTTTTAAGTCCAAAAGGCATCATTACCCATTCATAAGTGTCTATTGCACCGGGACATCGAAAATCAGTTTTTGAAATATCCTCTTCAGCAATAAAAATTTGGTTATATGTTGAATAACCATCTAACATACTTAGTATTTCATTACCTGCTGCTGAATCTATTAACATATCAACTACTGGCATAGGATATTCATCTTTAGGAGTTGCTTTATTCAAATCTCTAAAATCTATGCAAACTCTCAAAGAACCATTTTTCTTAATAACTGGTACTATATTTGAAATCCAGTCAACATATCTGGTAGTTCGAATGAACTTAGCTTTCAATAACCTCTCGATTTCACTTTTGATCTTCAATATAATTTCAGGTGCAAATCTTCGAGGTGCTTGCTTCACAGTTTTACTATCAGGAAACGTAGGCAATTTGTGTTCAACAAGCTCTTTACTTAGACCGGGCATCTCGTGATAATCCCATGCAAAGCAATCTTTATATTCTCTAAGTAATTCAACCAACTTCGATTTAAAATCTTCTGATAGATTTTTACTTACAAAAGTTGTCCTTGGGTCCTTAACATCACCCAAATTTACTTCTTCAAGAGGATCTTGTGCCTCCATCTTTTCAATTCCATGAGATAAATCTCTTTCGAACCAAAGGGAGTATCATCATAGATGCAATCAAGTCTTTCAAGAGATACTTCTTCCTCTTCGAATCTCATGTTTGAATTTTCTATACTTATACATTCAACATCTTGTACGGCTGCTGAAGCCGTTTCAAAATTCTTTTCGAATTCTTGATTAACATTAACTCTGGTCTCGAAGACTGTTCTATAATCTGCAACCTCTAAGGCTACTTCAAACTTCCTCTCAGCAGTATATGCTGAGGTTTGAGCAATGAAGCTCGAAATTACTCTTCTTCTGAAATCCATCCAAAAGTAGAGGTGGTCCCAGAAGGACCGGTTGCACTTTGAATGATCAAACCATATTCAACATTGAAAAACGCCTTGTGTGGAATCTTACCAGGCACAAAGCCACGCTTTTCAATTGTACAAGGTGTTTGATTCATTATCCATTTTTCACAGTTTCTTGCATTGATTGTGTCTGCTTTAACCTTGTAATATGTTTGATCATCTTCAACATACTCTGGAATGCCATCATCATTCCATAAGCATAATTTTTTATGAACAGTCGAAGGCACTGCTCCTACACCATGTATCCATTCTCTCCCAAGAAGCACATTATAATTTGCCTTCGACGGAACAACCATAAAAACAGTGGGCCTTTTGAATGAACCAACAGTCACGTCAAACACAACAATCCTTCAGATTTTGACGTCTTCCCACTAAAATTAGTAATGATCATATTATGTGGCATCAAATCGCACTTCTTTTTGTTGAATTTTTTTAACAAAGAACATGGCAATAAATTGATTGCCGCTCCACCATCAACCAATACTTTACTTACAATGACTCCTTCGATTTGAGCCTGAATGAATAAAGGTTTTATGTGAGACACCATTCCAATAGAAGGTCTATCAAACACTGTTGAATCTTGTTTAACAGCCTGTGTTGATAAATAAGTATAATAAGTATGTGGCTCTGATGATTCATCTTCTATGAAATCATCCTCCAAACCTTCTTCATACTCATTTTCGAACTCTGCAGGTAGAATCGAAACTACACCACAAATATCTTTGATTCTATCTGAGAATCCAGTTTCAAAGTTAACAGTAAGTAAGTCTTCTTCAACCAAAATCTTTTTCTTTGGGACAATACTTAATTTATCTTTTTGCAGGATTTGGGAATATGTAGGTTGACTAGAAGCCCCTTGCACTTGAATCAATTGTGCATTCTTGGCATTCAAATTCTTTGAAAAATTCGAAGTACTGCCCCCTTGTTCCATTGCTGCCTTTCGATAACGTTGGTTTCTCCTCCATTGCGTCTTAGTCATAAAAGACTTTCCATTAAAGGAGTTATTATACTGTCTAAGTACTTGTGAATTTTGACGGTATTCTTGACCATCCGTCACTCGAATCCACTTATTAGGAGGAACGTTCAAAGGAGATACATATGATTTAGGCTTATGGAACATGGGAGGTGGTACTTTGTTAACTTCATATTTCTTTTGAAAAGAAGGTTTCCAAACCTCAATATTCGAGATAGGTTTTGCTGCTTTCTGAAACCTTTGATTTAAAGTTTGTTGACAATGCTTCTTGATTCCAGATGACTCAAAAGATTTGGCCACTGATTGATCAAAGACTACATTACAACGAGGACAAAGGAAAACATCAGTATTTTCCTCTTTCTTTCGAAGCAGAAAATCAACCAAAGTCTCATCACTCTTTGGAAAGATATCTTTCACTTCTTTCTCAAACTCCTCTATTGCAATGTAAATTGTTGTCTTTGAATCTATAGCAGGTTCAACTCCTACCATATTGATTTCAACAGTATCAACATAACTGGCATTAATATTCAAAGGGCCAGTATCAACCTTCATTGCCTTTTTTTGTTTCTCTTCGAATTTCAATCTACCTTCTTGAATGGCTTCTTGAATGAGATCCCTGAAACGAATGCAATTGTTAGTCCAATGTCCAAATGCATTGTGAAACTTACAATATTTATTTCCTTTTCTTTGTTCGAAAGAGGGATTTTTATGATCTTCACTAAGGATAATTTGTTTATCCTTTACTAATATATCAAAAAATTGTTCAGCTTTTGATATATCGAAACCATATGTCTTTTCGGGATATTTACTTTGTAAATTTTGGTTCCCTGAACTATTATATGGTCTAAGGAATGAACATGCATAAGGAGGTCCTGGTTTTAACTCAGCAACATCAATTTCGTTTTCTTCGAAATTTGAGTTTTCATCACTAAAGTTTTCATTAACATCAACATGGGCAATTTTATCTCTTCTCCCTATCTTTTCAAGTTTCCTATGCTTTTCCATTTCGATTTTTAACTGTTCAATTTGCCTAACTCTTTCATCCAATTGAGCCATATCTCTCATTGTTGATTTATGAGTTTCTTTCGAATTGAATAGTCAAATCCCCCTACTGCAATTTTAACTAATTCATTTTCAGGAATTGGTACAAGACATCTAGCCCTCATTTGTCTAAATCTGTTTAAATAGTCTTCAACAGATTCATCTGAAGTTTGTCTAACTGTAACCAAATCCATAAGACTAACTTTCATTTCAGCTCTAAAGAATTGTTCATGAAATTGTCTTTCTAACTGGTTCCAAGCGTGGATCGAACCAGGAGCCAAGGTTGTAAACCATGTAAAAGCATTCTTAGTTAGGGAACTTGGAAAATATTTCATTTTCAATTCTTCATTATTAGCTAAGTCCCCACATTCTACATGATACCTTGCAATATGTTCAACAGTGGATTCATTAGCTTCTCCTGCAAACTTAGTGAATTTTGGGACTTTCCATCCCCTTGGTAATTCAGTTTGCAACACATAAGGTGTCAATGGAGAAATGAAACGTGGTCTAGTAGCTTGACCTACATCAAATTCATGTCTATTCAACACTAATTCAACTATATTTTGTTCTCCCCCAATATTGTTTTGCCTTATTCTTTTTAAAACCTCATCAACATTTTGATTCCTATTCAAAACAAATGGTTGAGCATTTCCATTTTGAACGGGCTCTCAAAAAACATGTTCATTATTCTCCCTTGGGCCATTATTATTCCCAAGTTTCTGATTTTGGTTTTGATCAAGGCCAACATTAACATGTTGTTGGTCAAGGTCTGGGGGTGCGCCGAATCCACATCAGCAATCCTAGCCATTTGCATAGCCAATGTATTATAATTTTGATTAGTGTTTTTAATAAGTGGATTTATCACTGTTGTCAATTGAGTAGACAACATATTAACCATTTCATGATTACTTTCGTCCACTTGTTGTCTAATCGAATTCAAAGCAGTATTTGTCAATAAATTCGAAATCTGCCCAAAGTTCAATCCAGAAAAACCAGTTCCAAAAACGCCTAAGTTTGAAGAACTAGCATGATTGAATGCAGGTGTTGTTGTACTTGCGTACGTGACTGGGGTTGTTCCTTGAATAGAAGGAACAAAACCAAAGGGAAGTCCATATAATGGGGGAGGCCTGGCACTTGCATTTGTAACCTGTATGCCCCCACTTGATGGTGGAATTGTACTCATAGCCTGAGTCCTTAAAGGATCTTCAGCCTGAGTAGTGTTCAACTGTGAATCACGTTGATCACGGTTCACACTATTGTTATTTTCCACTCCATTGGTTTCATTATCATTAACAGATACATTGTTATTCCTCTGGTTTGTATGACTTCCTTGATTTGCAGAAGAGTTTGCAGTGGCATTTTCTGAAGTGTTTTTGTTTTTGTTATTATTTGCCATTGAATTAGAAATGGTTCTACCACTTCTCAAGATCATACACTTTCTAAAACTGATTTAGCACTTAGTCCCACCGGGCGTGCCAATTTGTTTGTTGTGAAAATTTTCAATTGAAATAGAAAACTCTCTTGATTCTGAAAGTACAATCTGGGACTAGAATCTGAATCCTCTAAAGGTTCTTTTTAAAATCAGGTTTACTCAGAAATTGTATTCAAAGAGTAAAAGAATTTTGAATCACTTGTTTTCTAAAAGAAAATAACTTCGAAAATCAGTTTTGAAGAATAAACAGAATTTCAAAGAGATGAAGATTTAAAGGACAAAGTGCAGGAATTGAAAGTGCAGAATTTAAATAAAAGAAAAGAAAAACTTGTAGAAAAGTAAATGCAGAAAATAACAAAGAAAAGAAAATGACAGAATGTTAAATGACATTAATTGAAAGTTGGTATGGATACACATACTGGGCACTCTCCTTAGTAAATCACTGAGTCGTTTTCGATATTAGACATTTGGGTGTTTCAGAGAAGTTTCAGTAAATGAAAATCCAACCCTTGTTACATCAGATTTTGAAATATTTATAGACTTCTATCCTAACAGACACTTAACCAGATTTTGACACGTTTACAGACCTAGATTACGTGTCAAATTTCTAAGTATGCCACGCGTTCCAATCAACAACCATCTTCAATCTCTCAATAACTGACTGCTTGAGATTTTGACACCTATTCTTCAAACAGCTACATTCAGTAACTGCTTATTTGAAATTTGAACGCTCTCTGAACAATATTCCAATAACCGCTCCATTTGAAATTCAAATTTCCTTCGAAATGACTTCCAGTAACCGCTTCTGCCTTCGTGAATTCTGCTAAGTTATTGGACTTCTTTCAAAATCGAACCAGATTTCAATTTTGATTAACTATCAACTTATATCAGGAAACTTAACCAAATATTGACTGATTAATTTTCCTTAAGTTTCACGTGTTTAAAATCCTGTTTGGTCAAGTCAATGTTGAACTTGACCACCGACCACACGTGGATTTGACTTTGAAATTGATGGCACCGTCTAATCTGATTGATATAATTAGGCATTGGCTTCAACGTTCTTCTGTATTCAGTTCTCTTCTTCATCCATTTCTCTGTTCAAAATGAAGAAGTTTCTTCCTTTGGCTATTACGATCAACCCGATCTTTCTTGATTTCATCTTTGATGAGGTTGTCGGAATAGCCAAAACTATAAGCTTCTTCAATCCTTATTAAGGATTTTCTTGGGTTGAACGTAATAGCCAATTAGAATTTCAATTCGACTTCACCCCATCTTTCTCACTTTTAATTTGAACCGCAAGGTCATTTAATCAAAGTTGCATAATGCCCTTACCTTGGTGGTTCAATCAAAGCTTGTGGAAGAAGAAAAAGGACGATGAGGGTCAAATGAAGGACAGGTTGGGTCACATGAAGAACAAGGAGACAGAGTCAAGTTCCCTAAAGACCCAGGAACACAAGAGTCAAGTTCTCTGAAGATTTAGAATAACTTTTAACTTCATGTACTTTTTGTATTTCTTTTATATTTTCCCATTCGAATCTGTAATGTAATTCGAACACCATTCGTACATGAATAAAAGAAGTATTTCGTTATCTCTTTATACTTCAGACTTTCTAATATAGAACTCCTTTTCGTCTCCTTCGCATTTAAAATACTTTTTGAATTCGAATAGGCACTTAATCAGAAACTTGTATTCTTTTTGAATACATATAACAGGATGCCTTACATTTCGAATTCAAAATACAAATTCCAAACTTCACTAAGTTAGAGTCTTTCGATTCCCAATAAGC
The DNA here is from genome assembly GCA_026901365.1 of Sesbania bispinosa. Lineage (NCBI taxonomy): Eukaryota > Viridiplantae > Streptophyta > Magnoliopsida > Fabales > Fabaceae > Sesbania > Sesbania bispinosa. Next base: position 3,081,533 of record QLOH01000012.1, read on the forward strand.
TTTTCAAATCTTTCATTGTATACATTGAAATCGAAGATACCATTATGGTAATAACTTAGTAAAATTTATAAATTTCTCCTCAACACCTATCAATAACTGAAGCAATTGAAATAACAATTCTAAAATAATGAATAGAATAATGATATCTTACCATGGAAAAGAAAAATTGGATGAGAATAGCAGTACTTGCACAACAAGTAAGCTACATAACAATCCCTATGGCAGAGGCTGCATATCTGAGAACCTAATGTATTTGAAGAGCTTGATAACTTTCTTGAACTGTTCAGCCGCAAAAGGGATGTCATATAAAATTGCATAAGATGCAAGAAAGACAATACAATAGCACAATAAAATGCTATGTCTTCTGGTTTGTTCTTGGAACTTTTGACTTTTGAGGACTTGTAAACCAACATTGCCTCTTTACAAAGAAGTTCTTCATATGGAATTATAGGTAGCATTTTGAGATGTGCATATCGTTTCGTAGCTGCAGCCCCAGGTGGAAACCAATCTCCAATAGCAAAGTTTACTGCTTCTCCACAGTTAAAACCTAAAATCAAAGAAAAAGAATCAACTAAATAATTAAATTATGTCCAATAAATGAAAAAAAAATTGACACAAACACAACCAAAGAGTTATGGCTCAGTTGGCAACGCAGTGGGAAGAGCCCCTGGGTTCGATTTCCACTAAACACATTCTTAAGAGAGGTGTGAGGAGCCTTAACTGTTACTAAGTCCCACATAGGATTGCCCTGATAATAGAGGATATCTGCGGTTAACATCAAAATTGACATAGACACATGTATAGAGGGATAAATTACCATGACTAAATCCAGCATGATATGCTCTAGGAAAGGTGATCACAAACTCTCCTGGCTTCTGCACAGCCTTGTAAACTGCCACATCATGTTGCAACAAAACACTTGGAGGGAACATGGTTGTTTTATATGCAAGAAATTTGAAGGCTCCATCCTCTCCATGTTTTTCTAAAATCTTATTGCAATACACATGATTTAAGACAGTCTTTTCAAATTGAGAGGCTGCATAGCCAGGCACACCATACCAAGTTTTATTAGCACCAGTGTGATGATAATTTATGCTGCAAAAAAGACAGTAAACTATATAAAGATCTGAGTTGAGTGATGTTAAACATTGGAAAAAGCAATGGAGAAGCAGATACCTATACAAATAGTGATCTTCTACATGCCATGCAAACATACTGAACAACATCCCAATGTAAAGCATAGGATCAGTTACCCCCTAAAATTTCACAAAGCAATTTAAAAAAGGAAAGAAATTATAACTTATAAATTCAAAATTATAACTTATAAATTCATATTAGACTTTAAAAATTGCTTTCTTACTGGAATTTCCCTGTCAACTAAACGCAAAGGGGACTGCAGCAGCCGTGAGAAATTCTGAAATCAATTGAAAAATATTAATAAAACAATAAATAAATAAATACACTTAAAGTAAAAAATAAATGCAAATAGCAAACTCAATAATTAAAGATTTTGAGAATCATTGGGTCACATTCCAAAATTTATTATAATTGTTGCAACACAATGGAGTAAAAAACAACCTTCAAATTCCATTTGCTTGTTCCAAGCCTGTCATTTGGATCACATGAAAAGGCAGTACCCTCAACATTGACTCCATACTCAATTGTTCCCTTTTCTCCATGCGCCATCTCATACCAGAACTCCTTTTCCACATATGAAGAAGAAAGACCTTCAGAACTGCAAAATCTTCTGAAAAATGCCTTGTTTGCCAGAGCCTTAAATTCATGATATGTATATTTTCTTGTAGAAACAATAACAAAAAACAATTAATTTGTTTTTCATCATTTAACAAGTACAAAAGCTTGAAAACATAATAATCTTTTACCTGCCTCTTATAGAAAAAGTTATTATATCATTCTCATTCCATTTAGCAAGCCGAAGAGGCTGTACATTTGTTTCAAACTTGAAGTCTTTTTTCTCTTTCATTAAGACAAAAGAAGCTGGATTAGAAGCAGCAATTGGAGAAACAATTTTGCATATACCTGAAATATGAGGATCAAACAATAAGCATACAAACAAAAACAAAAAACATAAACATACAAAAAGTACTTGTGCTATTGTACATAAGTGTGTGCTGTTATAATACATTATATCTTCTTTAAATCCTTGTAATTTGTGAGTTTAGCACTTTGAGAAAGGGTCCAAAGGAAAGTAGAAGGAGAAAGGGAAGAAACATTATTTAGCAACCTTAGTTGCTTAGGAGGACAAATAAAATGGATGTGTGAGGAAGAGGTTATTTTTTTTTCAGTTCTTCCCTTACCTTCCTTCTTGTTGGGGGTAACTAAATTTAATCTTGTTGGTAAATGGAGGGGTTTCCCTTTCAATTTTGAAATACACTCAGAGAAGCAGGAAACAAATCCTGACGTTATAGCATGTGCGTGATATGAAAAAAATGCTAACATATTTGTTAACCATACTAAATATTATGAGCCTGTTTGGGTGGAACTTCTGCAGAAGTACTTCTAGGTAAAAAAATAGCATGAATCAAAGAGGTTAAGAGCCTGTTTGGGTAGAACTTCTACAAAAGTACTTCTAGGTGGAATAGCATGAATTAAAGAAGTCAAGAGCATTTAACTTCTCCATAAGTTAAAATTAGTTATTTTTGGAGAAGTTAAATGAGAGAACTTTTGGAGTAGGTGGTCTGCAAAGATTAATTTTAACTTATGGAGAAGTTAAAATACATTTGACCTTTTTGATTCATGCTATTTTTTTTTCACCTAGAAGTGCTTCTACAGAAGTTCCACCCAAACAAACTCTATATGCATTTAACTTCTCCATAAGTTAAAATTAGTTTTTGTAAATCACCTACTCCAAAAGCTCTCCCATTTAACTTAACTAATTTATATTACATTATATGGCTGTTAAGGAGTTCGTTATTTATGTTTTTTCCTATGTAAGCATCTCATTGTATCGAAAATTTATAAACATTCAAAATTTTGTTTGATCTTTTCCCCTTTTGTTACTACCATATATATATATATATATATATATATATTTTTTTTTTTTGAGGGTTAAATATGTTTTTGTCCCTAAACTTTCACCTAAATTTGGGTTTGGTCCATAATATTTTCAAATTATTGAAATTAGTCCATGCCACATTACCCCTATATTTAAATAGAATTGACGGCAGAGACTAATTTCAATGATTTGAAAACATTAGGGACCAAAAACAACGAAAAAAAAAAGATTAGGGCCGAGACCAAAACCAAATTCGGGTGAAAATTTATTAACCAAAAACATATTTAACCCATATATATATATAATAATTAAACCAATGTAAGTTACACCAAGTATTACACCGCTAATAACTACAAATCGAATATGATTTTTAGTAATCCAACCGTTGAATTATATTTGTTTCATCATCATGATTATATGTGCCAAATTTCATAAAATTTTGACATTAATAACTTGATAATCAAATGGTTGGATTTTTCATATGTTTTAAATGTATATATAACGTTAATCTTGAGACATCTCAATGACATATCAAATAATTTCGGATGAATGTAAAATTTTATATGTATGATCTCTATGATGGTAACTTTCAATCCAACGGTGGATTATTTAATACAATGATCCGTTAAAAAATTATTTAGTGGTGTAACACTTGGTGTAACTTACACCAGTGTAATTATAACCCTCCTCTCTCTCTCTCTCTCTATATATATATATATATATATATATATATATGAGTCAGGATCTGTTGACACCAGGTGTCAAACTTTATAAGAGTTACACAACTTAATAACTTTTTGTAAAATGAGAATTTGACCAATCCAACCGTTGAATTGAAAGTTCTTATAAAGTAGATCAAGCTTATACAATTTCATAAAAATCGAAAACTAATTGATACTTCATCAAACTAATTTATTTTAACGTATAATATGTTTTTAAAATATAAGTAAAAGTCCACTATTAAATAACATACCTACGAATGTTCAAATTATCTGAAATTTGATATACATGATCATGGAGATAATATAATGTGATTCAACAGTTATTAAGTGGTGTAACTCTTAAAATTTGACACCTAGTGCCAACGGATCCTTACTCAATCTTGTTAGTTCCACCGGCAACACTAGAAGGGGGGTTGAATAGTGTTTCGAATATTTTTACCATTTTGGAAATCTTTAACAAAAGTTATTAATTCATTAAGACAAATTAGTGAGGAAATATTCAAATTAGTGAGACTAGATCAAAACTTGTTTGGATTTTTTATCAAATTGATTTAGATATTCAGATGCATCTCAAGATACCTTCTGAAAGATATTACAAAGAATCTTTTCAGAACAGTTTCTGAGTAACCTCAGATGATTGGTCATTGTCTGAAGTGTACTTCTAACTTCTGAACTGAAACTGTTTCAGATTCACTTCAAAGAGTTATTTCAGATGTTCTTCAAAGTATATTCTTTGTAATACTCCTAACGATATAAGATTAACTGAATGAGTTATTATCTTGGAAAACTTAGTTTATTGAAATTGTTGTGTTAAGTTTATTACGAAAAATACTGTTCAATCCCCATCAGGAATATAAAGCTGTAAATTTAGGAGTTTAAGGGATAAAAAACTTAGCCACAAAATTTATCCTGGTTAACCCAACAACCCAGTGGGCTACATCCAGTCCCAAGGCAAACCACCACTGGATTTTCCACTATCTGAAACCACAAATACAAGTATTCTTTCTATCAAGCCTTTTCAGGCTCTACACAAGTATTCTTTCATTTTCAACTGCCTCTCCAGGAAACTCAGTGTAGTATTCTTTTACAAACAAGCCTCTCCAGGCTCAACAAGTATTCTTTCTTACAAAGCCTCTCCAGGCTCAACAAGTATTCTTTCTTGCAAAGCCTCTCCAGGTTCAACAGGTATTCTTTCTTACAAAGCCTCTCCAGGCTCAACAAGTATTTTTTCTTCCACCAAGCCTCTCCAGGCTCTCAGACACATAAAGTGTTTACAACTCAATCTAAGTTTAATGTTCGTTAGAACCATAAACTCATATGCTTTCTTGTACATAGTGATTACTGAATCTAACTCAGGGTGCAGACATTACAATCTAAGTACAAGGATAAGACAGAGATACAAGTGTATGAATTTTTGTATAATCTCGTCTTCTAAGTGAGGTATAACATCCTCAAGGAATTGGCTAAGTAAAATATTGAATTAAGCTTCAGCCAGTTCACTCTTGGCATAAACTCTTCCTTGGGCTTCAATGCCAAACCTTTCTAGTTGACATCTTGTGGATGTGATACTAAGAAATTGGTTCAAACTTGGTTGTCTTCTAACAATGACAACAAGTCGGCACCTTCAGATTCATACTTGAGGCTATTTATATTCTGATAGAATATAGCCGTTGAAGATGGTTGATAATACCGTTGAGATATTGATGATGTGGCTCATATAGCCATTGTGTAATAGCTTCTCAAACGGTTGCTTCTTCTTAAGCAAAATAAGTGTTCAGACGATCTTGTTCTGACACTTCTATTGATGAGCTCCTTTGAGAGATTTCCTTGATATTTTTATGCTTCCTCTCTCTCTTGATTTTCTTCTGCTTTCTTCAACTTTCTTCTGCTTTCCTTTGTTTTCCTTTAGAGTATGTATGAGGAGGTATCCGTTGGATTTGTCCTTTTGCTTATTTGTATATACTCCTTTTCATTTGCTCTTGACACAGTTTCCTCTTTCCTCTTTGAGTGAGGTGTCTTGTCCTAAGGACAATAGCTGTTGTTGTTGTTTCCTATTTGAATAAAGACATATGATATTATAGTCGTTGAATCATAAGGTCTCAGATTCTCTTGTGACTTCTTCTATGTTGAAATCTGTTTTATGCAGTCAGAGAGTTTCATTTCTTCAGACTGTTAAGCCATTTATAACTTCCTTTAGATGATAGCTTCAAGCTTCTTTTAATTTTTTAAGATTGAAATGCTTTCAACAAAGATTTCTTCTTTTGATGAAATGTTTCTTTTTCTCTTCAGATGGTTAGAGCAAAATGCTTCTTCCTTTTAGCAGAAATCTTCTTCCTTTTTACTTCAGCGGAATGCTTCTTCTTTTACTTCAGACGATCCTAGCTTTATTCATCTTTGACTCTTCTAGTTCTTCTGATATTTGAATAGATGTTGAATTACATAATATTAGTTCACACATCTTTCTCGATATTTTCTTGTCCAAACTTCTGATTTGCTTTTGGACAGTAGCATGTGCAGTATGTCTGCGTATACAGTACCCTTTTAATTGCAGATGCAGCAGTTGTTGTAGGATTTCCTTATTTGTGCAAGTCTTTTTGATCGAGGCAGAAAAGCATGCCTAACTTTTGTGCCGAAATGAAGTAGTCCATTGGATATAGTGTTCTTCATGCTTTGGCAATATCTTCATGAGAACATTTCTTGGTTCTGACGCCTTCAGTCCTTCAGTCATACAGAGTGCTTTTGATCAACTTCTATTCTTCAGATGATAGTTGTTCTTGAGACGATGAATAGTTTATTTAGATGATAGATAAGTCTTTAGTTTGTCTTCACGTCTTCAGATGATAGTCATTCTTCAGACAGAGGATATGCTTCATATGATGATAAGTCTTGAGACGGTCTGAGTCTTTCATGTCTTCAGATAGTTGAATCTTTTCTATTCTTTTCGGATTCTATATTGCTTCATCTTCTGATTTTTCTTCGTTCTTCTTCTCATTTGTTGTTCTTCTTCTGATACTTCACTGGTTCTTCTTCTTCTGATTCTTTACTGGTTCTTCTTCTTATTTGTTCTTCTTCTTCTTCTGATTCTTTACTGGTTCTTCTTCTTCTTATTCTTCACTGGTTCTTCTTCTTTTGATTCTTTACTGGTTCTTCTTCTTTTGATTCTTTACTGGTTCTTCTTCTTCTGATTCTTTACTAGTTCTTCTTCTTATTTCTTCTTCTTCTTCTTCTTCTTCTTCTTCTTCTTCTTCTTCTTCTTCTTCTTCTTCTTCTTCTTCTTCTGATTCTTTACTGGTTCTTTTTATTCTGATTTGTTCTTCTGACGAATATTCCAACCTAAAACACAGTCAACAAAACAATACCTTTCTTAGTAGCACCTGTTTTCTTTTCATCTAGTCTAATTTGTTAATCATTAAAACCAAGGATAATGAGTCTTGAATTTAATTTGAATACTTAAATTAATTCTGAGACTCAACATTCTCCCCATTTTTAATGATGACAAATTAGATATGACTAACAAATAACATAAAAGATTTAAGTTACAGAATGATTATGTTATGTTTCAGATATTAATTGTGAAAACTCCCCCTAAACTGAATATCTTTTATCATCTTATATTTCTGAAACATTTTTACTTTCAGGAATTTATTTAGTTATATTTCTCCCCCTTTTGTCATTATTAAAAAGAAACAGACTAAGCAAAGGCACAGTAAAACTTTACCAAAAGAGATTATATTCTAAGAGTTGTCAACTCCCACTCAGAAAAAAAACATTAGTTCTTTAGATGTCAGATGGTAGCTTCTCAGATACCAGTTGTTAATCTTTTAGATACCAGAATTGTTATTTAATTACGCCAAGTGTTTAATGCTTCTTAGATACCACTTGTTAACTATTTTAGTTACACCAATTGTTACTTGTTAACTATATTAGATACCACAAAAATTTTAATGCCTCACAGATACCACTTGTTAGGATTTCACTATTATTACCATTGTTACGTTTTCTTAATAGCTTGTTATTTTTGAATGCTTGTTATCTTCTGAGTTTCTTAACTTATTACATTTTGAACAGTTATATATATTTCTCCACCTTTTGTAAAAAAAAAAAACATTATTTCTCACTTATTATTTTTCAGATTCTTGATACCAAATCGAACCAATTGTTATAAACCAATTTGCTAGGAGTTATGAGATGTTATGAGATGTTGTTATTATGAATGTTAGAACCAACTGTTAAAAATAAGAAAGAACCAAAAAGTTTAAACTTTTAAGATATCGGTTGTTATCAATTTTTAGACTTAAGATTTTTATGCCCATTGTTAATTAATTAAAAAAGATATCAAATGTTAGGCGTAAAATACCAAATGTTAACCAGTTGATAGAAGTTATTAAACTTAAGATTTATATCTTCTTAAACAAGAGATTCTGAAACAGGAACAGAGACACACAGATATGTACAGAAACACAATCTTCAGAAAGATTTCATTAACAAAGGTATGAACACAAGTATGGAGAATTTTAGTAGGGTTAAGTTTTTACAGATACCTAAGTTATAGGGTAAGATGATGTTACCAGTAGGTCTGCTTATTGTTCTTAGGTTTGAAATGTGCATCTCTGACATTTAACTTTTCTTCAAAGATTCTTTCTCCTTCTGAGGTTGCTTGTTGCTTGTCTTCATGCTTTTTGTCCTTTTTCTTCAAGGAGATTCTTTTAACAATCATCTCGACTTATTCCTCAAGGATTGAGATAGACTTTTATGATTAGAATATCAATCACCTTAACATTCCCGACCCACAATTTCATTAAGTTCATTTGGAACTTTCTGAACAGGTTCAGCGAATGGGGATGATATCTTCTCATATTTGCCTCTCAAGTTTTGAGGTAGTCTTAGAGTGTTGAGTATTAATCATCTGAGTATTTCCGACCCACAATTTCAGCAGGTTCATTGAGAACATTCTGAACAGGTTCAGAGAATGAAGATGATGTTACACCAACAACTCTATTAGATGATATTACCTTGATTCATCTCTTCAGACGGTATTGCCTTCTGATGATCTTCTTAAGATTATCTTCAAATCCTGTTTCCTTAAAACAAGCATAAACTAGAAATAACTTTCAGCAGCACCTGATTAACTGAATTTGTTAACCATTAAGAAGATATCTTTAGAGCATAGATTTTAATCTTTGTCCTATGAATAGATTTTATCTAAGAGTACTATTTGTTAAGAATTAAGAAAGTGTGTTGCGTTAAAGATTCAGTTAGGCATGCCAAAAAAAAATTATAACTTGAAACAAAGAAACAGTTTATATATATATATATATATTGATATTAAAAGAGAAAAAAATTATATTATCAACAAGGACAGGACATTCAGAATCAATGATCATCAAATTTGTTCTCAGCAGCATTTGCACTCTCCTTTTCAGACTTGAGCTCTTGTAGCTTCTTCTCAGTCTTCTTCAGCCTTTTTGCAAGCCGATTCACCCTCTTATGCACCCTTTTCAGATTAAATGCACCCAACACCATCCTTTTCCTTTTATAAGACTTCAAGTGGGTATCTTCAGTTTCTTCTTCACTGCGTGGAGCAAAAAGAGGATGAATAACCACTTGATTCTCAGGGGCTTCTTCTCTTTCAACTAGAGTTTGATCTAACTCAACATATGCAGCCGGAGTGAAAAAGTCAGGAGAAGGTTGGTCAGAGAGGCTTTCCACGGGAAATCCCTCGTGCATGAGAATTTTCATGATCAAGGTGTTGTGAGGGTAAATGTCCTCATTCCCCATCTCATCTCTGAAACACATCTGAAACAACAGCACCCATGGGAGATTGATTTTCTTCTTTGACAGCAACAGTACCAGCACAAACCTCTCCATCATACTTATTATCAAATTGTTTCTTCCTCTGGGAAGAATACAACAGTTTAGTACAGCAAGGAGGGCTCTGGTGTGCTCAGAAGTTGAGAAGGTCTGAAAGGGGCTATCTGTCTTCTTCCAAAGAGAACTTCATCAAAGATGAAGGTCCCACCATGAAGGGATTCCCAACTCTGACAATATTGCTTTCCTCTAGCAGGCACACCGATCACTTCAGCAATCAAGTTGTAGTCCACACAAATTGGTCTTCCCATCACCTCTGTCTTAATCCCAGTCCAATCCTGATTAGACACCACCTTGGAGTTGTTCCAGAACTCCAACACACTTTCCTTATGCCATGGTGAGGAGATATTGTTGAAGAATGGAGTCCAACCGATGGCGTCGAAGTACTCTGAGATTCTATAGTCAGCCTCGTCGAAATCTGAGAAATTAACCATTTTTGAGAGTATGATTCTCTCATCAAACATTGAGGTGTTTGAGTCATTTGATGATGCATACATGTTGGCCATGAGTACGTATGAATTGAGAGGTTAGAGAATTTGAGGAAGGTAGTCTTTAGCTCTTGAGGATTGATTCTGGTGTAGTTTCCATGATGATCTTCCAATCCCAATATATAGGCAACAAGACATGCTTGATGCATTTATGATCACGGTTACATGCACTAAGCAGACATGGAGAGATGTGCATCATGCCAGTTATGAGGAACCGGTTGAGGATTCAATGATTCATGTAGCGCCGTATCACAATTATTAACATACATGACTCTTCAACTTAAAAGTGTATGCTAATGACACTTAAATACATATGACACAAGTTAACATGCAAAAATTAATTTTCACATAAGTTTAAAACATGCATGCATCAACAATTTCAATAACAGAGTGTAAAGCACATAGCAGTTAAATAACTATATTAAATTTGAACTAAGATAGGAAAGATGTTACCCGTATGTGATCTTGAGATAGATGTACTTTCCTTTATCTATTACGTCCTTCTGAAAGATGCCTTAATTGCATGAATAATGAATTTCATAAAAATAATTTCCTTTTCTCATTATCATTCTTCAGAGTTGCTTCAGCTTGGTGAGATTTCCATCTTCTGAGGATCTACTCCTTGTGCATTTGTTAGATGCTCAACCCGAAGGTGAGGTCTGATACCAATTGTTAGTTCCACAGACAACACTAGAAAAGGGGGGTTGAATAGTGTTTCGAATATTTTTACCATTTTGGAAATGTTTAACAAAAGTTATTAATTCATTAAGACAAAATAGTGAGAAAAGCTTATTATCAGAATTAACACTTAAATTGCGGAATATAAGAAGGACACGCATGGAGACTAAGAAAAGGTGACTAGATCAAAACTTGTTTGGACTTTTGATTAAATTGATTTAGATATTCAGATGCATCTCAAGATACCTTCTGAAAGATATTACAAAGAATCTTTTCAGAACAGTTTCTGAGTAACCTCAGATGATTGGTCATTGTCTGAAGTGTACTTCTAACTTCTGAACTGAAACTATTTCAAATTCACTTCAAAGATTTATTTCAGATGTTCTTCAAAGTATATTCTTTGTAATACTCCTAACGATATAAGATTAACTGAATGAGTTATTATCTTGGAAAACTTAGTTTATTGAAATTGTTGTGTTAAGTTTATTATGAAAAATACTGTTCAATCCCCATCAGGAATATAAAGCTGTAAATTTAGGAGTTTAAGGGATAGAAAACTTAGCCACAAAATTTATCCTGGTTCACCCAACAACCCAGTGGGCTACATCCAGTCCCAGGGCAAACCACCACTGGATTTTCCACTATCTGAAACCACAAATACAAGTATTCTTTTCTATCAAGCCTCTTCAGGCTCTACACAAGTATTCTTTCATTTTCAACTGCCTCTCCAGGAAACTCAGTGCAATATTCTTTTATAGACAAGCCTCTCCAGGCTCAACGAGTATTCTTTCTTACAAAGCCTCTCCAGGCTCAACAAATATTCTTTCTTACAAAGCCTCTCCAGGCTCAACAAGTATTCTTTCTTACAAAGCCTCTCCAGGCTCAACAAGTATTCTTTCTTCCACCAAGCCTCTCCAGGCTCTCAGACACATAAAGTGTTTACAACTCAATCTAAGTTTAATGTTCGTTAGAACCATAAACTCATATGCTTTCTTGTACATAGTGATTACTGAATCTAACTCAGGGTGCAGACATTACAATCTAAGTACAAGGATAAGACAGAGATACAAGTGTATGAATTTTTGTATAATCTCGTCTTCTAAGTGAGGTATAACATCCTCAAGGAATTGGCTAAGTAAAATATTGAATTAAGCTTCAGCCAGTTCACTCTTGGCATAAACTCTTCCTTGGGCTTCAATGCCAAACCTTTCTAGTTGACATCTTGTGGATGTGATACTAAGAAATTGGTTCAAACTTGGTTGTCTTCTAACAATGACAACAAGTCGGCACCTTCAGATTCATACTTGAGGCTATTTATATTCTGATAGAATATAGCCGTTGAAGATGGTTGATAATACCGTTGAGATGTTGATGATGTGGCTCATATAGCCATTGTGTAATAGCTTCTCAAACGGTTGCTTCTTCTTAAGCAAAATAAGTGTTCAGACGATCTTGTTCTGACACTTCTATTGATGAGCTCCTTTGAGAGATTTCCTTGATATTTTTATGCTTCCTCTCTCTCTTGATTTTCTTCTGCTTTCTTCAGCTTTCTTCTGCTTTCCTCTATTTTCCTTTAGAGTATGTATGAGGAGGTATCTGTTAGATTTTTCCTTTTGCTTATTTGTATATACTCCTTTTCATTTGCTCCTCACAGTTTCCTCTTTCCTTTTATGGGCAATTATACATCCCTGTTGGGGACTCTATTAATTGAGTAGATGTATCTCACCAAAGTGGGTCATTTACAAAATTAGTGGGGTTACCTGTTAAATAAATAAATATATAAATTATTTTTGGGATGTTGTATCACTTAATTAATTTTTGTTTTAACTCACCCACAGGGGGTTTATTCATTGATTAATTTGTTGAGACATGTTAATTTTGGGATGAGCATGGCAGTAAAATCCTTCTACCCATAGGTGTTGGATTTTTGTAACTGTTCTTTTGTATAATATATTCTCCACCCACATGGGAGTTTATATTATATGTATTATTGCCCTTAATTATTATTTTTTTATTATTATAAATTGCCCATATCGTTAATATTTTCTTGATAATATTTTTCAGCTCCTGTGACTTTTTCCATGAATAACACTGTGAATCACATTGAGTTTTTGACTGGAAACAATTACAAGAGATGGAAAGATGATATTGCGTTGGCCCTTAGCTTGTTGGATATTGACATAGCTATTAGGGAAGATGAGCCTGTCATAACTGATGAAAGTACTGATGAGCAAAAGGACTATCACAAGGAATGGGCAAAGGCTAATCGTAAGTGTCTGATGCTAATCAAGCGATCCATTGATGAGTCACTGGTGAAGGCAATCCCACAATCTGAGAATGCCAAAACTTTTCTTCCTTCCATTGGGGAAAGGTATGCAGTTTCTGCGAAAGCCGAAGCGGGACAATTGATGGATAATTTCATCAATATGAAGTATGATGAGATTGGTGGTGTTAGGCAATACATAATGAAAATGGTGACCCTTTCCAATAAACTCATAGACCTTGAGTGCCCCGTAGCTGACAAATTCCTTGTTCATCATGCCCTTTACTCTTTACCTAGTAAGTTTGATGCCCTGAAAACTTCTTATAATACCCAGTTGAAAGAGGAGTGGGACCTAAACACCCTTATTTCAATTTGTGCCCAAGAAGAGGATAGGATGAACCATGTGAAATCTGAAAGTGTGAATTTGGTTTCTCAGCCTCCCCATAAGAAGTTCCCTAACAAAAAATGGAACAAGTTCCAAACAAACAATGGTCCTGATAAGAAGCTCGGTCCATCTCACAGGCCCCTTGGTCCTAAACGTGTCATTCAAAAGAAAGAAATAAAGTGTTGGTTTTGCAAATCAGCAGGACACATAAAATCAAACTGTCAAGCCTTTAAATCTTTCTTGAAAAATAAGGGTAAAGGGGTTCAAGAGCAAGCGAAAGCCAAGTGAAGCCGAAGTTAATCTATATGTAGGGAATGGAAATAATGTTGACATCCTATTTATAGGATTGGTCGAACTAAAATTGGAATCTGGTTTTGTTTTGCATTTGAAAGACACTATTTTTGTACCGTCCATGAGGCGGAATTTGATTTCTTTGTCAAAGCTTGATGATTGTGGTTTTTCTTTTAATTTCAATAATGGATTTTGTCACTTGTCTTTCAATTCCCAAGTTGTTGGTAAAGTTGTTAAATCTGATGGTTTATATTGCTTGAGCCTTGATTCCAATGTTTTCAATTCCCTTCATGTTCAAGCAGTTGGATTTAAAAGAGCTTTTATTAAAGAAAATTCTTTTTCTTTATGGCATAAGCGTCTAGGTCATATTTCTAAAGAAAGGATTGGCAGGTTGATAAAAGATGAGGTTCTACCTCCTCTTGATTATAAAGATCTTGAAGAATGTGTAGATTGTATAAGAGGAAAATTGACCAAAACAAATAGGAAAGGGTCTACACATAGTCAAGATCTTTTGGAAATCATTCATACTGATATTTGTGGTCCTTTAAAACCAACCTTGTGTGGAAATAAATATTTTATAACTTTCATTGATGAATTTTCCCGTTTTGGTTATGTCTACCTGATAAATGATAAATCTTTATCTTTAGAAAAATTTAAAATTTTTAAGACTGAGGTAGAAAACCAATGCGGTAAAAGGATTAAAATTGTGAGGTCGGACCGAGGTGGTGAGTTTTATGGTAGGCATGGTGAGACTGGACAATTAAAGGGACCTTTTGCTAAGTATCTTGAGAATTGTGGAATTGTTCTCAATTTACTATGTCAGGGACTCCTGAGTAGAATGGGATGGCTGAGAGAAGAAATCGCACTTTGATGGACATGGTGAGGTCTATGATGAGTCAGGCTAGATTACCTGAATCCCTTTGGGGAGAAGCCCTTAAAATAGCCATGTATATCCTAAATAGAGTACCTACCAAATATGTTCCTAAAACACCTTTTGAACTTTTTAAGGGGTGGAAACCTAGCCTTAACCATTTTCGTGTGTGGGGTTGTGCTGCTGAGGTAAAAATTTATGACCCTAATGCCTCAAAATTAAGTCCTAAAACCACCAGATGTTACTTCATTGGTTATCCCATTAATGCTAAAGGCTACAGATTCTACTGTCCTACTCGTGGAACAAAAATAGTTGAGGCAATTTCTGCCAAGTTCTTGGAAAATGATATGGGTGGTTTTGACATCTCTATTGATGAGGGAACAAGTTCTAATAAAGAGCAGATTGTTGTTCCAATTCCTATTGTTCAAGATAAAATTGTGTATCAACCAATTGAAAGAGCAGGTGAAGTCCCACAACAAGAAGTTGTGGAAAACGTGCCACCACCAGCTCCTGAAGAGCCTATTGAAAATCCTCCTCTTAGGCGGTGACAGAGAGAAAGAAGACCCGTTAATCTTGATGATTATTATACTTTTCTTGGAGAGTCAGATTTCAATATTGGTTGTATGTTAGATCCAGAAAATTACAAAGAAGCTATCTCTAGTGTTTTGTCTGATAAATGGATCGATGCCATGAATGATGAGCTACTCTCTATGAACCATAATGGTGTGTGGGATCTTGTGGAAGCTCCTGATGGTACTAAACCCATTGGATGTAAGTGGATTTTCAAGACTAAAAAGGATTCTAAGGGAAATTTGGAGCGTTTTAAAGCAAGGCTTGTGGCAAAGGGGTACACTCAAAAGGAGGGTATTGATTATAAAGTAACTTTTTCTCCTGTTTCCTCTAAGGATTCTTTTAGGATCATTATGGCCTTAGTGGCTCATTATGATCTAGAATTGCATCAGATGGATGTGAAAACAACTTTTCTGAATGGGGATCTTTTTGAGGAGGTTTATATGGAGCAACCTAAAGGTTTTGTAGAGAGTGGAAAAGAGCATTTGGTATGTAAATTGAAGAAATCAATTTATGGTTTGAAACAGGCATCCAGGCAGTGGTATCTTAAATTTGATGAGATCATCACATCCATGGGATTTATGGAAAACAAGGTAGATCAATGCATATATCTCAAGGTCAGAGGCAGTAAGTTTATTATTCTTGTTCTCTATGTAGATGACATCTTACTTGCTAGCAATGATTATGATCTACTTGTTGAGACAAATAACATGTTATCAGTGTCTTTTGACATGAAGGACCTTGGGGAGGCTTCTTTTGTTTTGGGGATAGAGATCCATAGAGACAGGTTTCATAAACTTTTAGGTTTATCTCAAAAGGCTTATATTGATCGTATTTTGAAGCGATTCAATATGGAGCATTGTAAACCTAATGATGTCCCTATTGCCAAAGGGGATAAGTTGTGTAAGAATCAATGTCCCAAGAATGATATTGAAAAGCGCTCCATGGAGAATGTTCCTTATGCTAGTGCAGTTGGTAGTTTGATGTATGCTCAGGTGTGTACTAGACCTGATTTATCTTTTTTGTTAGTGTTTTGGGTAGGTTCTTATCAAATGCAAGACATGCTCATTGGGTTGCTGTTAAAAAGGTTACGAGGGGTACTTACAAAAGACAAAAGAATACATGCTTGTTACATGAGAGTTGATAACTTGGATGTTACTGGCTACTCTGACTCAGATTTTGCTGGTTGTCCAGATGATGAGAAATCTACTTCTGGATATGTTTTTATGCTCGCTGGAGGAGCTTGTATCCTGGAAAAGTGTAAAACAGACTTTGACTGCTTCTTCTACAATGCAGGCTGAGTTTGTTGCTTGTTATGGAGCTGCATCTCATGCTATGTGGTTAAAAAACTTTGTTTCTGCTCTTGGAATTGTAGACTCCATTTCTAAGCCATTGAAATTTTTTTGTGACAACAGTTCTGCTGTTTTCTTTACCAAGAACAACAGAACCACTACAGCTTCTAAGCATATAAGGATTAAATTCCTGGTTGTCAGAGAGATTGTGGAGAATGGAGAGATTCTTGTTGAGCATATTTTTACTGAGAAGATGCTTGCTAATCCCCTAACTAAAGGACTTAGACCCATAGTATTTATGAAACATGTTGAGAATATGGGTGTTATATGTTCTTTTGACGTATTTGGTTAGTGGGAGTTGTTATCATTATTTTGTTTTATTTTATTGCATTGGACTTGTCTAGTTTTATTTTGGTGGTATTATGTTTGTGTTGACATTCTATATCATTCAGGCAATAATGCAATTTTATACTTTGTCTCGAGATGTTTTATTTCCTTTTAGGGAATGATGTTTCATGATAAACATGTTAATGATCTCCGTAGGAGGTTGGTTGTGTTTTCTTGGGAGGACACAATGTAGGATCCATACATAGTAGCATGAAAAAAGGACCATATATTATGCTATGATGTGTACCTACACCTGCACACTTGTGTTATGATCATTCTAATGAAGTTGTTAGTTACGTGGTCATTGGTGAACTAAACTCTGAATAGTTTGTTTTTGCTTATGACTCTTAGCTAGTGATTTTGTTAGTGGTATTGGTCATGTTTTATGGTGATTATATTCAGGTTGTTTTGTGGCCACAATTGTTCAACCAGAGAGTCATTTTTGAAATGAATTTTAAAAAAAAAATTGTAAAACCCAATCAATATTGCCCAAGTGGGAGAATGTTAGAATTTTCTTTTATTTTGGACTACTATTGATTGGTGTAATTTTAGTTTATTAAAATGGGTTGAATGTATGACCTGATATGTTATTATGTGATCCTATTTTGGGTTTTGGGAATCACCATGTGTACATATAATTATTGGGTTGAGTCTAGTATGTGAGTGTGTTTGAGTAGTATGTGTAGGGCCTAATATCCATGATGGATGGAAATTAGGTAACCCATGTTTTAATTAAAAGGAGGCAGGATCCCCACTTGACTCCTACGAAATATACGCCCTCTGACGGCTCACGGTTCCATCAAGGGGTCAGTCTGTGAAAGAGGGAGAGATCAAGTGGAAGAGCCTGTTCTTGACCTATACACGTGTGTATGTTTTGTGACACCAAGAGAGAGTTAGAGAAGATGTCATCAAAAGGTATGTAATTTACCTTTTACATAAATAGTATTTGGGTGTTCTAAATTCTGATATTGATCTAAATAATTTAACAACATATTCACGCCCAAAACTGTATCCCAATTCTGGTCCATATATGCGCTGGGTTTGTGCTAAAAATTCTGCACCATTCTGAGTTATATTTGAGCTAAGTTTGAACCCAAATTCTGCACCTCATTCTGTTCTATAAGTCACGCTGGGTTTGAATTAAATTATGCACTTTTCATTCTAATTATTCACGCTGATTTTTGTTTTCTAATTGCTTCCCATTTCTTTGATTAATTTCATGTTTAAATTCTGGATATCATAGTGCGCATAACTCTTTCAACCCTTGTCTAAATTTTGTTAAGTCGGAAAGCCTAATTCCTACAGGTCCTAATCTGAATCCTAATAAAGCTAAAGGATTCCTATCATTTGGTATCAGAGTTTCAGTTCTAAGAATTGTAAGGCTGCACTTTGTGGTAATTTCTTTCCTTAATTCTTACAATACCTTAATATTATCTTATTGTGATTTTCTTTGGCGGAACCATTGCAAAAGTTAGGCCCTTAAATATTCTGAATTCTGGAAAAAAAAAAAGAAGAACAAAACAAAATTGAAAGAAAGTATGCAAAATGAGTTAAAATTATAGCTTGAATGATTCATGCTATTAGAAATTTTTAAGCTTATTCTTTAAGGTAATATTGTAGTTGATTGAAGGAAAAATCGTTGCACCTTGTTTGGTTAAATTTTTGCACACAAATTTTTTATGCACCTTTTGTTGGTTAAATTTTTGCACACCAATTCTGATTTCATTGTTGCACCTATTTATTTCATTTCAAGTCAAATTCCTTTCCTTTGTTTGTGTCCAAAAATTTTGAGTTTGTTGCACCTCTTGTTCTTTTGTTTGTTTGATTTCAATTCATAGATTCCTTTCTTTCTTTGCGTCCAATTATGAGTTGTTGTCCTAGTATTTGTTCCTTTCTTTTTTATCATCATTTTAAGTCCTTTTGATAGTTTTTCTTGTAATTCCTAGCTGCACACAGATTGGTGGGTATTCTTTGTGTTTTCTTTTCTTGGTTTGATAAGAATTCAAGGAGAAATATAGAGAGAAAAAAGGCAAGAGTGTTCATTAGAATAAAAACCTAATTGTGTGCAAACAAAGTCCTTTTGATAGTTTTTCTTGAAATTCCTGGCTGCACACAGATTGATGGGTATTCTTTGTGTTTTCTTTTCTTGGTTTGATAAGAATTCAAGGAGAAATATAGAGAGAAAAAAGGCAAGAGTGTTCATTAGAATAAAACCTAATTGTGTGCAAACACTTGAGTGTGGTATGGATTACAAACAACAACTACATGTTATCTTGTTACTTTTAATTCATTTGTTTTTACAATGGCAGATTCTAAAAAGAACATTTTCCATACAAGGTGTTTAGTGGAAGGTAATGTATGTTTAGTTGCTATTGATAGATGGAGTTGTAGTAATTTTGTGAGCGCAAGGGTGGTGGAGAAGTTAAAATTCTCTACCACTACGCATCATAGACCCTGCGAACTCCGTTGGTTAAGTGAAAAGGAGAAGTTAGAGGTGAATAGGCAAGTTGTGATCAAAATTTGTATTGGAAAGTATGTGGATGAAGTTGTTTGTGAAGTTGCTCCAATAAAGACATGTACTTTATATTTAGTCTATTAATTAAAATTAGTTGTATCTATCAATTTAATTTTAATTTTTTTCTCAATAGTGGGCTCCAAATAGCTAATTCATCTAATTAATTTTTTATTAATTTTTTTAATTATTAAAATAATCCTAATTACTAAATTAGACTTTTTTTATCGGGTAAATTGCTTAGGTGAAAACCCTAATCTAGTAATTAACAAGGTCTTACTAACAATCGGGACCACAGTTTGGGGGTTTTAGAAAGTTTAGGAACAAAAAACACATGATTTAAAGTACAGGGACGAAGACTAAAGTTGAACCGAAATTATAAGGACGAAAAACTTTTTTCCCTATATTAAAATACTTTTACATTATATTTTCCTTCTTTATGTGTAAGCACACAAATATTTAAAACTAAAGAAGATTATATTTAGTCTATTAATTAAAATTAGTTGTAGATTAATAGCATTCTATTATCTACATTGTACTTTATGTTAATCAATTTAAGACTAATATATATATATATATATCATAATACATAGGTCAAAAACAAATTTTAAGGTCAAAATTGCATATATTTTATACTGAAAAAATATATGTCAATAGCTGGCTTTTCATAATTTTATTTATAATAATAAATCAACCTGTATTCAATTATTACTCAAAACTAGAAGGTGACTCATGCCTTTGCACGGGTAAATTGATGATATGATTTATGTTGTCTGTGCTTCGCACGGGATAAAATATTAACTATCATAAATATTTATATATTAAAAGAATATGTTTTAATATAATAATAAAAAAGAAAATTAATATATGAGAAAAAAATGGTAAGAGTAAGACTGCCTCCCGTGGTTCATTAAAAAAATTACTCTTATAATAAATAAATTCTAGGAACAAATGATTAGTGAAAATGATTTAATATAATAAAAAAAGAAAATGAAAGTGCGATAGAAATAAAATAAAACAACAAAAGCAAAACTCTCCCATGAAGAATATCTGTTATTCATTGCATAAAAAACCATTACTAATTGAGAATAAAAAATCAAAAAAAAGACAAAAAATGGAAGTATAATAAATGTGTTGATGTACATTAAAAGTAATGATGATGATGATGATAATAATAATAATAAATTAATGTGTGAGAAAAAAAATGGTAGGAACAGGATTGTCCTCCAGTGGAGACTACCCGTAGTTCATAAAAAATTTCTTTTATAATGAAACATATTAATAAATACGAATAATGAGAGAAATATTTTAATATCATAATAAAAAAGAAAATGAAAGTGTGATAAAAAAATAAAAGAAAAAGAAAACGACAAGATTAAAACTACCTCCCGTGGAGAATACCCGTAATTCATAAAAAAACACTACAATAGAAGCTAAATAAATGGAGATATAATTTTAATAAAAAATAAAAAGAAAGTAAAATGGATGATGTAATGTTTTTTAGAGGGAAAGAAGACTACAAGATTAAGACCGCCTCCCCTGGAGGATCGCTTTACTAACGTGAGAATGAAAAAGATTAATATTATAAATGAATGATTAATTAAAAACAAATAAAAAGAAGAAAAAACACTACAATAGAAACTAAACAAATGAAGTTATGATTTTGATAAAAAAATATGAAAAGAAAGTAAAAATGATGATACAGGTTTTGTCATCATCCATTTCTGATTTTTTATTACATAAATACACACATTAAGAAATATAATAAATGTGTTGATGTACATTAAATGTAATATTGTAATAATAATAATAAGAAGAAGAAGAAGAAGAATTCTTTTATAATGAAACATATTAATAAAAATGAATAATGAGAGAAAATTTTTCAATATCATAATAAAAAAAGAAAACCAAAGTGAGATAAAAAATAAAAGAAAAAAGAAAGAGATAGGATTTAGATTGCCTCCTGTGGAGGATACCCGTGATTCATAAAAAAACACTATAATAGAAGCTAAATAAATTGAGATATAATTTGATAAAAAATAAAAAAGAAAGAAAAAGGATAATAAAAAATTAATGTTTGAGAAAAAATAAAATGGCAGGAACAAGACTGTCTCCGTGGAGAATATCCTCAGTTCATAAAAATATTTCTTTTATAATGAAACATATTAAGAAAAATGAATAATGATAGAAAATATTTTAATATATCGTAATAAAAAAAGAAAATGAAAGTGAGATAAAAAATAAAATAAAAAATAAAACGACAGGATTAAGACTGTCTTCCGTGGATGATACATATGATTCATAAAAAAACACTACAATAGAAGCTAAATAAATGGAGATATAATTTTGATAAAAATAAAAAGAAAGAAAAAGGGATAATATAAAAAGAAAATTAATGTGTGAGAAAAAATAAAATGATAGGAACAGGACTGTCTCCCGTGGAGAAAACCCGCAGATCATTAAAAAATTTCTTTTATAATGAAACATATTAAGAGAAAATATTTTAATATCATAATAAAAATAAAATGAAAGTGAGATAAAAAATAAAAGAAAAAGAAAACGACATGATTAAGACTGCCACCCGTGGAGGATACTCGTAATTCATAAAAAAAAACACAACAATAGAAGCCAAATAAATGGAGATACAATTTTGATAAAAGTAATAAAAATAAAGTAAAAAGGAAAATTGAAAAAGAAAATTAATGTGTGATAAAAAATAAAATGGGAGGAACGGGACTGTCTCCCGTGGAGAATACTCGCAGTTCATAAAAAAATTCTTTTGATAATGAAACATATTAATAAAACCTATAATGAGAAAAAATATTTTAATATCATAATAAAAAAGAAAATGAATGTGTGAGAAAAAATAAAATGGTAGGAACAGAACTGTCTCCCGTGGAGAATACCCGCAAATTCATAAAAAAATTCTTTTATAATGAAAAAATATTAAGAGAAAATATTTCAATATCATAATAAAAAATAAAATGAAAGTGAGATAAAAAATAAAATAAAAAGGAAAACGACTGGATTAAGACGGTCTCCCGTGGAGGATGTCCGTGATTCATAAAAAACATTACAATAGAAGCCAAATAAATGGAGATACAATTTGATAAAAAAAAAGAAAGTAAAAAAAAAATGATATAATGTTTTTGAGAGGGAAAGAAATTGATTGAGAAGATAACATGTGACAAGTATGGATTGAGTTTGATTGAGAGGGAAGATAAATTTAGAAGTATTTGAAAAATGTGAAAGTGTAAACTTTTACGCTGGGAGGTAAAAAACACGTAAAGTTAGATAGAGAGGAAAAAGAAAAAAAAGTTACTCTTGGAGGCATCTACTTTTATAAAAGAAAGAGAAAACATATTTTTGCATAGAAAAATAATAGGGTGAGTTTGGGCGGGAAATTTTTTTACGAGAGGTTGACATGTGGTAGTAGGAGGTCTTATCTGTGATTCATTAAAAAATACTATAATAGAAATCAAATAAATGGAGATACAATTTGATAAAAAAAAATTGAAAAAAAAATGATATGATGTTTTTTAGAGGGAAAGAAATTGATTGAAAAGATTACATGTGGCAAGTAGGGATTGAGTTTGATTGAGAGGAGAGATAAATTTAGAAGCATTTGAAAATGTGAAAGTGTAAACTTTTACATTGGGAGGTAAAATCGCGTAAGTTAGATAGAGAGGAAAAAGAAAAAAGTTACTTTGGAGGCACTACTTTATAAAAGAAAGAGAAATATATTTTTGCATAGAAAATAATAGGGTGAGTTTGGGCGGGAAATTATTTTAGGAGGGGCTGACATGTGGCAATAGGAGGTCTTATTTTTTAAGAGTATATTAGATATTAGATATTAGATTAGATTAGATATTAGATTAGATTAGATTAGATATTAGATATATTAGATTATACAAAGGAAATTTAAGTTTCTACTAATAAAATATATTTCCAATTGATTGTCATTATAACATGAAAAACTTTATCTCCATTGGATGTAACTATAAATATAAATATACTTTTATTTCAAATTAAAACCTATAATGTAAATATAAAAATATGTATTCTTATAAATATAAAATAATTAATAGTTTATATCCCTTGGTTACCCGTAATGGGCAGGTAAAAACCCGTAAAAATCGGTATGGGCACGGGTACGGACAATAGCCCGCATTTTTCATAGGGACGGGCGCGGGTACGAACACTATATATAATGCCTAGCCCGTCCCATACCCGCACTCATATATATATTATGTAATAAATAATATCATATATAATTTATATAGGGATATATTAATTTAATAAAATATCTAATATATTTATATATATATTTAAAATTAATATAGATAATATATTACAATTAAAAATATATTTTTAAATATGTCTATTTGTGTTTTTTTTACTTTATAATATATGACTAATTAGTGTTAATAATCATTTTTACAGATCTTGGAGAATTTTAACACATGATATCCAAGTTTATAAAATAGTGTGACGTGAAAGTATATATTGTAATATTTAATAAAAATTTTGAATCTTAGATCATGTGTTGTGTTTAGAACATTAACATATTGTGTTTCAATTTAATGAATTGTCATGTCACTAATATTTAAAAAATTTGTTTTGGACAATTTTCGAGTAATTTTTCAATTGAGATATAGTTTTCTTAAATTAATATTTTTTTAGTGAGTTATTAATTTTTACTTAATAAAAGTGCAGGTAACGGGCGCGGGTACGGGCATATAGGTGCCCAACAAGTATGGGAACAGGCACTAAAATTGCTGCCCACGCGATTTACAAGCGCGGGTACGGGCTTTTTTTTAAAACGCGGAGTACAGGAACGGGCCATTGTGGTACCCTGCCCAGAGGGGTACCCATTTTCACCCCTAATTCGATCACCATTACCAGTAACCTATATGTGAATACTTCCTTAACATCTAATTCAAGTGATAATTAATTTCAAGTCTTTCAATGCAAATTAAAATGCATATCCCATTCCTAGTTCACTTCACCTATTTCAGTGTTTAAAATATTCACGCCACAATGAGCCAAAAGATATTCTTCTATTCCATTTCACTTTGTTGTCTTATTTTACCTTTTTTTCAGGGATATCTTATATAACATAAACTAGGGGTGGGCAACGGACGGGTTTGGTCGAATTCGGACCAAAAAAGCCCAGCCCAACATAACCCGCCTACAGTCTACACTAATATTGGCACCCATTTTCGACCATGTAATCCTGCGGGTTGGGGGGGGGGGTCACAGGTTGATCGAGTGGATCCGAACGGGTCTAAAATTATATTCGGCCAAATAACTGTTTTGGGCCTTGACAATTTTTAAGTTTTTTTTTCATTTATTTCTTTTTTTTCATGTTTCCATATATTTTTTACCAAAAAAATAATTTCATTCATTTCTTAATAAACCAGTTAAATAGAATTAAAATTATTGGGCCATTTAAAATGTACATTCATATTGGCCCAAAGGCCTAACGATCCTTACAAAAAAAAATATAAACTGGCCCAAAAAAAATTACACAGAAACCCCTAAATCAAAGAGGAACCCAACCTCCATCCCTAGCCGCAGCTGTTGTAGCCTCCATCCCGCAGCCGCCGTAGCACCTCCACTTTGCACAAGAAAACAAAAACAACAAAATTAGTGTATGAAAAAATGAGGAAAAAACACACAAAGAGGAGGGGGGAGACACCAAAGCCGGAAGAAACAGTCGTGGCCACCGTAAAGGTTGAGAGAAGGGGAGACACCAGAGGCTATAAAGATCTTATAGGTGTTTCTACGAGGGAACAACTTAGAGGATATGTACAGCCACTGTATTCCCTCTATTTCGTGAAGGAGCGTGAGGGAGCAGAGAATAAGGCTACTGGTGGAGGCCACGAGCAGGGGCCGGTGGGGTGGGCGGTGGCTTGAGACTGGCGTGGGGGGAGGGAGGGAGGGTGGCGGCCATCGCCAAATGCAAAGGTGAGAAAGAGGGAGGAGGCGACCATGGGAGGAGGGAATCGGTGGTAGCCAAGGGAAAAGAGAGAAAGAGAAGAGAAGAAAGAGAAGAGAAGATAGAGAGGTAAAAGCAGCGAGAGTCTGGCCAGTGAGAATGGGAATTGAAAAGTCTCTGGATTTTGAAGTGAAATTAGAGAGAGAGAAGAATATGAGAAGTCGAGAACGTATCATAGTCATCCAATAAAAGCACAAAGTCATCACAACCATCCAATAAAAGCATAATTTGTGTGCTATTCAATCAGCCACTCACAATTAATCACGTGTCGGTCGGGTTTCAGACACAGACGAATTTTTTTTTTTTGTGATTCGAACCCGGTCCCATTTTTATCCGATAAAACCCATTCTTTTATGTAAGGTCCAAGAATCCCTTTAAGAATGTTTTAATTATGACAACCAATCAAGGTTTACTTGGAATAATTCTGAGTTTTAAGGACCAATGAATTTGTTTGACTAAGTGTTCAGAAGATACAAGAAAGCTTCTACAGAAAATGCATTTCAGCAGCAGAAGAAAGAAAAAATTCCACTTACTTAAGAAGATAAGTTTCAGATTTGACAAGAATGACAAATCTGTGAAAGAGAAACATAAATCAAGTTGACAAAATCATGAGAAGATCCTTCACAATCCATGGATTCTCCAGAAGATGAAAACAGTCTCCTCACAAGAAGAAATCATAATAAAATTCCTTTAGAAGGAAGATTCACTCTTAAAAAGGGAAAAGAAGCATATCCCATGTTCCCAAGCATCAAGATATATTTAAATGAACCTCACTAAGGTTAAAAATGATATACAAAAGATAGAAGCTATTCCTGGAGAAGAACCTAGAATCATACATTCTGCAGAAGAAGCAAAACACATGAAACAAAGTGATTTTTCACTTTCTGAGGACACAACTGCAAAAACTACTTATAATATTTTTCATTGAGCAAATTAAGGATTTTAAGAAGATTTGCAAGAATAATGTACTTCCAGATGTACTGCAGAAGGTGAAATTAATGCATAATTCTAATAAGTCTTCCTCTTCTCTTGTTCTTGTGATTAAAGTGGGCCAGCTGACTTTAAAATAAGTGAGAACACTATACTGGATGAGTTTATCATACCTACAGAATAAAAGTCTTGAGAAACAGCCCAAAAACAGCCTGCAGAAGATATCCTGCAGAAGAAAGGGCTGGTCAAAGTGACAGTTGTAAAGCTGCACATGCTGCAGATGAGAAAGGGACAAGACTTTGGCTACAGTTGGATGCTCAACGGCTATTTTCTCTCCAGCCTTCTATAAAAGGAGACTTCCTCCTCACTTTGAAAGCACCTTACTCCAGAAGAAACATAAATTCTGCAGTTTCACTTCTCATATCTTCTGGAAACTTTTTTTCTCCTTCATTTCTGTGATTTTTGGTCTGAAAAGCCTTGGAGAGAGTCTTGGCTCATCATATTGCTTCTGTTGTGCAAAGATTGTATTGATTTGAGCCTTGTATGTTCTTATTCTTTCTTATTTTCATTTTAAAAGTCTCAAGAGAAGTGTGCAGGTGCATATCCTTCTTCTGAGCAGCAAGGGAAAGAGTTTTCAGTGAGGTTTTCTGAGATTTGGTGATCTCAGTTGGTTTACAGAATCTGCAAAAGGTACTTGCAGTATTCTGGGGACTGAATCTTCTGCAGAAGATTTTGTAGTAAGTATTCAGTGTGAAATCAGAGTTTGATAGGTTATTGATAGACTGAAGAGGCAGGTAAAGAATACTAGTGGTAAGGTTACCCAAGAAAATTGTAACTTGATAATAAGAGTGAGAAAATCCTACAGGTGTAGGGACTAGACATAGCCTCAGGTTGGAAGAGGTGAACCAATATAAAATTTCTGTGTGCCATCTTCTTTACTCTCTCTTTACTATTATTAATCACTGCCATAACATATAACTGAATATACACACACACATATATCTTCTGCAAAATTAAAGTAAACTAACTATTACCTTCTGTGAGCTTATTTCTTTATACTAAGCCAAGGCAAAACCTTAAGCAGAAAAAGTATACATAGAAATTGCAGAAATTTTATTCAATCACAATTCAAACCCCTTCTTGTGATTGAAGCCATAACTTCAATCGGTACCAGAGCTTGCCTCTAGGGTTGAACTTACTTAACAGTAAGAGAGGAAAAGATCAAGGGAAATGGCCAATCATGGAACTGCAATGTTCATACCAGAAGGTTCATCCACAAATAGACCACCAGCATTTGATGGAAATGATTACTACTATTGGAAGGACAGAATGAAATTGTTCCTAGAATCCCAAGACATTGACCTTTGGGATATTATAGAAAAGGGAACTTCATTCCAGTAACAAGAAGAACCAGAATTCTTGCTCAGCCCAAAGAAGGAGAATCAGAAGTGCAGGAAGAAGATCCTCAACCAAAAGCCAGAGAAGATTGGACCTCAGAAGATAAGCAAAAGTATCTTCTGAACTCCAAAGCCAAATTCTTCCTTCTCTGTGCACTAAGCAGGGGAGAATATGACAAAGTTGTTGGCTGTTCAACAGCCAAAGAAATATGGGATACACTCAAGATAGCCCATGAAGGAACAGACCAGGTTAAAGAATCAAAGATTAACATATTGATTCATCAATATGAATGTTCAGCATGGTTGAACATGAATCTATTGATGAAATGTTCAGCAGATTCACTGTCATTATTAATGACTTAAAGTCTCTTGGGAAAAGCTACTCAAACCAAGAGCAAGTTAGAAAAATCCTTAGAAGTCTTCCAAAAATATGGAGACCTAAGGTAACAGCAATTCAAGAAGCTAAGGATCTTGCTATTTTAAAGTTAGATGAATTGCTTGGTTCACTAAAGGTTCATGAGCAAGAACTCATGGATGAATTACCTAGAAAGGGAAAATCCATTGCTCTAAAAGCAAGCACTTCCAGAAGAAACAATTTGACTCCAACAGAAGCAGATGCTTCTGAAGAACTTGCCTTCATCTCAAAAAGAATCCAGAGGCTGATAAGAAGAAAGGCAGAGGAAGGAAAAGCTTCAACTTCAAGAAGGATGGACAAAAAGATGAAAATTCCAAAGCACAAATAATTTGCTTTGAATGCAACAAGTCAGGACACTTTAAATCAGAATGTCCACAGCTGAAAAGAGACTCAAAACCTTCCATAAGAAGAAAGCTATAATGGCTACTTGGGATGATTCAGACAGCTCGTCAAAAGAAGAAGACTCTGAAAAAGAAGCAGCAAACCTATGTCTCATGGCTGGAAGTGATGATAAAGAAAATGAGGTAATCACACATACTCCTACTGCATATAGAGAGTTAGAAGATGCATTTGAAAATTTACTATCTGATTCTCACACACTTGCACAAAAATGTGCACTTCTAAAAGACCAACTCATTAAATCTAAAGAGGAAAATTAAAAATTGAAAGAAGATAATGATAGACTAATTAAAACCAATCAATGTCTTCAACAATCACACTTTAAATTGTCTGAACAGGTTAGGATAATAAAAAAGAATCCTGCAGAAGATACAAAATCTGCATCACTGCAGAAGGAAAACTATCTTCTGCAGAAGAAGATTGATGAACTGCAAATAGACTTAAGCAAATTTGTTAGCAGTACACATAACCTAAATAAATTAATAGGAAATGGTAGAGAAACTACAGATAAAAGAGGATTGGGATTTCATGAAATAGGAACATCAAAAATCAAGAAAACAATTTTTGTTCCTGCTAAGAGGCAACCTCCTAAATGTTCTTGGTGTAACAAAATTGGACACATTGCTCATAATTGTTACAAAAGAAAAGGGAGATTTAGAAGAAAGGTATCTAACCCTTTAGGACCCAAAAAGATTTGGGTACCTAAATCATTACTTTATTCTGATGTAGGAAAAAGGAATATCCCCCAAGAAGAAAGAGCTATGGTTCTTGGACAGTGGCTGCTCAAGACATATGACTGGAGACAAGAGCAAATTCATACTTCTCCACAGAATGGAAGGTGGAACAGTTACCTTTGGAGACAACAACAAAGCTCACATCAAAGGTATTGGAAAGATAGGTATGAAAAATTCTACTCAAATTAATAATGTGTATTATGTGAAAGGTTTAAAACATAATCTTCTTAGCATAAGTCAGCTATGTGACAGTGGCTATGAAGTTATGTTTCAACCAACATTGTGTGAAATTAGAGAAGCATCTACAAAAAGGTCCTATTTTCTGGTATTAGAAGCAAAAACTTATACAACATATGCTTAGAAGAACTATCTGATCATACATGTTTTGCTTCTTTTGAAAATGACAAATGGACATGGCATAGGAAAGTAGGTCATCTAAACATGAAAAGCATTTCCAAACTGTCTAAGCTAGATCTAGTTAGAGGTTTACCAAAAATCAAATTTGAAAAGGATAGAATATGTAATGCATGTGTAAAGGAAACATATACAATCAAGTTTTCATCCTAAGAATGTAATCACTAAAAGAATATTGGAACTGCTACATATAGATTTGTTTGGACCTACTAAAACACCAAGTCTAGGAAGAAATAAATATGGACTTGTTATTATAGATGACTACTCTAGATTCACATGGGTTTTATTTCTTACAACTAAGGATGAATCCTTTGATGCTTTCAAGATCTTCTCCAAGAAGATACAAAATGAAAGTAGCCAATTGATAGCTTCTATAAGAAGTGATCATGGAAGGGAATTTGAAAATCACTCTTTTAAGAACTTCTTTGATGAAAATGGAATTTCACACAACTTTTCCTGTCCTAGAACTCTACAACAAAATGAAGTTGTAGAAAGGAAACATAGAACTCTCCAAGAAATGGCTAGAACCATGTTAAGTGATAGTGGCATTCAAAAATACTTTTGGGCTGAAGTTGTATCAACTGTTTCTATATACTTAACAGGGTTTCCATCAGAAGCATTCTAAATAAAACTCATATGAAATATGGAAATTAAGAAAACCCAACATGGATATTTTCATGTATTTGGATGTAAATGTTTCATCTTGAACAACAAGAAAATCTTAAAATGTTTGAGCAAAATCTGAAAAGGACTTTTCTTGGATATTCTACACTTCAAAAGCATATAGAATCTATAATATCAAGAATCAAACCATAGAAGAAAGCATGCATGTAGTTTCAATGATACTAATCCTCTGTCAGGAAAAACATAGAGAAGAATAAGATGATAAGGTGAGCTACTGGCAGAAGCAATCTTCTGACAGAAAAAGCTCTCCAGAAGATACAGCAGAACAGAAACTCCTATAGAAGGTTCTGCAGAAGATACCGGGAAGCTAAAGAGAGTCTTCCTCAAAGCTGAAAGCTAATCACCAATCATCCTCATGAACAAATCATTGGGAGTACTGTAGAAGGAGTCAGAACCAGATCCCAACTTAGAAAATAATGAAAAAACTCAGCATTTCTGTCTCAATTGAACCAAAGAATGTAAATGAAGCTCTAGAAGATGAATCTTTGTAAAGCATTGAAAGAAGAGTTGGATCAATTTGAGAAAAACAAAGTTTAGACACTAGTACCTTCTCCAGAAGATCACCCCATTATTGGCACTAATGGGTTTTTCAGAAACAAGATGGATGAAAAAGGTAATGTGAAAAAAAAAGCAAGGTTACTATCTCAAGGCTATAACCAAAGAGGAAGGTATGATTTTGATGAAATATTTGCTCCTGTAGCTAGATTAGAGGCTATTAGAATTCTGCTTGCTTTTGTTGCTACAAAAACTTTAAACTTACCAAATGGATTTTAAAAAGTGCATTTCTAAATGGCTACATAATGAGAAGGTGTTTGTGCACCAGCCCCCTGGTTTTGAAAATCAAAAACATCCAAATATGTTTTAAACTCACTAAAGCTTTATGGATTGAACAAGCTCCTAGAGCTTGGTATGAAAGATTAAGCAGTTTTTTCTTAACAATGAATTTTCTAGAGGAAAAATTGACACTACTTTGTTTAAGAACTAATTGTGCAAATTTATGTTGATGACATTATCTTTGATCTACAAATGTAAAATTGTGTCAAGACTTTTCAAATCTAATGAAAGGAGAATTTGAAATGAGTCTTATGGGAGAACTTAAATATTTTTGGATTCAAATATAAACAAGAAGAATATGGAATTTTTATTTACCAAGAAAAATACACCAAGGATCTTCTCATATACAAAATGGAAGGATCAAAATCCATGGGAACTCCCATGCATCCTTCTACAGTTTAGACTTAGATGAAAATGAAAACCTGTATTAGAAAAGGAGTATAGGGGAATGATAGGGTCCTTGTTGTATTTACTGCTAGTAGAACAGATATATATTTTCTCTGTAGGACTATAGTGCAAGGTTTCAATCTTCTCCAAAAGAATCTCATGTTGCTGCTGTGAAAAAAAATACTCAGATATCTTGTTGGACACTACTGATCTTGGTCTTTGGTACAAGAAAGGTACAAAATTTGACTTGACAGGATATTGTGATGTGATTATGCTGGAGATAGACTAGATAGAAAAAGCATAAGTGGTGCTTGTAATTTCTTGGAAGCATTGGATCTTGGTCCTGTAAGAAGCAACCCTACCATTGCATTATCTACTGTGCAGAAGCAGAATATGTATCTGTTGCAAGTTGTTGTTCTCAAATATTATGGGATAAAGCCATCAAATGGAGATTATTGCTTAAGGTACACAAATCCCTATATTCTGTGATAATAGAAGTGCCATAAACTTGTCCAAGAATCTACAACACTCTGGGTCTAACATATGATATAAAGCATCATTTATTAGGGATTGTTCAGAAAATGAAATTGAACTTAGATTCATAGAAACTAAGCTCAGGTTGCTGACATTTCACCAAACCACTTGTAGAAGATAGGTTTGTGTTTATTAGAGAGAAATTAAACATGTTTAGATTGTTAGATTAAATGTTCTTAAACTGCTATATTATTTCTGTTATTTTGATTGAAATATTGATTCTGTTATTTTCTCATAAGATATTCATATCTTCTGCAGAGTTATGGTCAACTGCTTCTTCTGCAACATCTGCAGAACTCTCCTTTCTGTCATATTCTAAGGCATAGAGAAGAATAACCTTCTCCAAGGTCTGAGTCATCTCGGACCTATATGATAGCCTTTCCAAAACCTTGCCAAAAGTATACGAGGAAGGGTCATTGTCAAGTCTCTCAAAACTCTCTCCTGGATCAACTATGAAAATCATTGGCAGCAGATGGCGGGGTGTCTAGCTCTCTAAGTGCAAGAAATAAAAAGAGCTATTTTGTCTCTCTATTTCAAAAAGAGTTAGTTGCACTAATTAGAAAATTGAAAGCTTTTTTAATTACCTTTTCAACAACCCAAACTTAAAAAATCGTCGCTATTTTCTTTCTCTTTTTCTCCTCCCACAATCAAGCCTATCATTTCTAATCAAACGTCTAGTTGGATGCACTATATTTCGAGCTCAGGAACTCAGCCTCTTCATCTCCAAACCTTCTCTGCATTTCTAAAACGAGCCGCCACGACCTATTCTCTCATACTCTGTTTTTTTTTTCAAATCCAAAAATGAGGATAAAATCAATTGCCTGCAAGAATGCTTCCACTTCCTCTCCACATTCTGATAAAGGTAGCCAAGAAGATCACAAAATCACTGGAATGGAGATAGTTCCATATACTGAAGCCTTAGTAGCTCAACCTCTGTCAATAGAACCTCCCATGACAGAACCAATTTCAACTCCAGCTAAACCATCAGTAGAAAAACCTGCTCCAGCTCCAACTGAACCAACACCAGCTGAACCTTCTCCAGCCTCTATTGAACCTCAACCTGTCTCAGCCCCTTCCTCCTCCAATATCCCTTCTACTGACATACCTGTCATTGGAGTCAGAAGGTCAGATAGACTAAAAACTTCCTTCCATACCATTGGAAATGATCCAGACAATCCTATTGGGATTGATTCCCCTCCTCAACCAGCCTCTCCTATCTCAAGCCAAAAATCCATCTCTCAGGATAACCAAGAAGAAATAGAGGATGTTTCTGAAAATAATAGTAAGGAGGAGAGTGATCGCTTCTGAAAGCCAACAAAAGAATACCAACTTTGACCTATTTCAGACAGATGAAGCTTGAAGGGTGTTTTTCTGAAAAATGGGAATGGAAGAGTGTTATCCCGGCAGGGTGTCCCCTACTAGAGAAATCAGAAAAGGTGGATGGGAATGTGTTGGGCATTTCATCCAAAAGCAAGGATGGGGGAGACTTCTTCTCATCAGGGAGCCTATTTACCCAAGATTGATAAAAAGCCTCTATCTCTTCTGCCAGCAACTATAGAAGTGATGGGAAATTCTCTAGTGACTGAAATCAAGGGATCTACCATTATCTTAACCCCCAGTATATTAGAAGAATTAGTGAACCTTCCTGCTTGTGAAATCAATTGTATGACGAAAATTGGTATTGGCTTCTGCCAGCACCACTAAAGAGGAAGTCATAGAAAAAGTCCTAGAAGCCAACCTGACTCATCATTACACTCAAAAAACTCATCCCCATTTGCAGATTATTCCATAAAATCTGTTGTTATTTTATCTTTCCAAGACCTGGAACCCTGGAGAAGGTTACAGACCAAGACCTCCTGGTTCTTTACCATCTCCTAAGTAGTAAACCTCTTTCTCTATCCTATTTAATCCTCCGAAGCATGATCTATTCAGCCAATCCCAAAGAGCTTACGCAAGCTTGCCATATGGAATGATTCTAACCAAGATCTTCAGACTTTACAATGTGCCTCTTGATGATGAGGAATTCCAAGACACATGTACCTTATTTGATAGAAGCAACATCAAAAAGATGAAAATTAAGCACCCCACACCCTTTGAGATCTTATCTAGTAATAGTGAAGCAGAAGAAGCCTCAGAAGAAGCAAAGGCTCCAAGGACAAAGAAGATGAAAGAGGAGCTCAAGACCTTCTTCAGAAAAAGGAAGGGTCTGACTGCACCTTCTGAAGAAGGAGAGCAAAGCAAAGTGCAGAAAACTTCTTCTGGAGTGGAGAGAGATGTCCCAAAATGTCTCCTCCCATCCTCATTTGGAGAAAGGGAACCAGCATTTTTTGAAGAAGAAGAAGCTGCTTCTCCATTAAAAACTGCTTCCAAAGAAGATGGATCTGAAGAAGGAGATAGGGAAACCTCACTTGCTTCTGCAGAAGGATTAGCAATAAATACATTGGCCATGCTTGCCACAACTCATCCTGTCTCACCCAATCTTCAAAACCAATCTCTTCCCGTGACTGTTGCAGCTCAAGAAGAAGGGATTGCTAAAGAAACTGTGCAGAAGGAAGAAACCAATCAGCTCCTTCTGCAGGCACCTTGGGACTGACTTGGTAAATCAATTTCTTGCATCCCCTATTCTTGATTCCCTATATTCCTACAGCTACTCCTTTGAGAGATACCATTCCTATTGTGTCCACTCATCTATCATCCATGGAAACTTTTCTCCAGCAACTTAGTGTAGAGAGGGAAACAAATCCTTCTGAGCCTCTGCAGAAGGATGAAGCTGATGGACCAGAAGCTGCTGCTCCCACTGACAAATCTGAGCCTTCCTCTTCTCAATCCATTGAAAGACAAGTAAGGAAGATTAAGGCAGATATAAAAAAATTGTTCTCCAATGTCAATATCCTGCAAAATTCAATAAATGAGATGATAGAGAGGTTTACATAGCACCAATTTTGGTTCAATACCTTTGTTCTGCCTGTCATAGCTCCCCAAGCACCACAGATGCCCTTCAATCAATACCAGCCTCCTCAGAATATCCTCCAACCAACTACCTCATCATCTTCTGATCATTCTTCACCCTCCAAGTAGAAGAATATGATGATTATGCTTCTCCTAGGCCATATTAGCGTCTTTTTGATAGATGAAAAAGGGGGAGAAGTAGAAGGAGTAGTAGGTTATTTGAAATTGTTATATCTTTTTGTTAAAAAAGGAATCTATTAGGAGAGATCAGTTTCAGTGTGGCTTCTGTATGTATGACATTGATTATGTCTTTTGACTATGCTTTTTGAATGAATATTGATTAATGAAAGTAGCTTTTGATGATCAATTGAACTTTGCTTTCTCTTGCTGCTATTATGTGCTTTATGATTGATTAACAGTAAATAACAGTAGAATTTTGCCCCACAATTCTGATAATACATCCTGTTGCACTACATTCTGTTAGTCCAAAATGTGCATTCTGAAACCTACATTCTCAGCCATATAATTAATAGTAAATTGAATGCCATGAAAGTAAGTTTAAATCAATCATATCCCTCAAAAAACACCTGCATACATTCAGGGGGAGTATCTTTCAGAATTATAACAATGTAAAACTTGATAGGTTGTCATCATCAAAAAGGGGGAGATTGTAAGGTCCAAAAATCCCTTTAAGAATGTTTTAATAATGACAACCAATCAAGGTTTACTTGGAATAATTCTGAGTTTTAAGGACTAATGATTTTGTTTGAGTAAGTGTTCAGAAGATACAACAAAACTTCTGCAGAAAATGCATTTCAGCAGCATAAGAAAGAAACAAATTCCACTTACTTAAGAAGATAAGTTTAAAATTTGACAAGAATGACAAATTGTGAAAGAGAAACATAAAGCAAGTTGACAAAATCATGAGAAGATCCTTCACAATCCAATGGATTCTCCAGAAGATGAAAACAGTCTCCTTACAAGAAGAAATCATAATAAAATTCCATTAGAAGGAAGATTCACTCTTAAAAAGGGAAAAGAAGCATATCCCAGGTTCCCAAGCATCAAGATATATTTAAATGAACCTCACTAAGGTTAAAAATGATATACAGAAGATAGAAGCTATTCCTGGAGAAGAACTTGGAATCATACATTCTGCAGCAGAAGCAAAACACATGAAACAAAGTGATTTTTCACTTTCTGAGGACACAACTGCAGAAACTACTTATAATATTTTCCATTGAGCAAATTAAGGATTTTAAGAAGATCTGCAAGAAGAATGTACTTCCAGATGTACTGCAGAAGAAAGATGTGCTGCAGAAGGTGAAATTAATGCATAATTCAAATAAGTCTTCATCTTCTTGTTCTTGTGATTCAAGTGGGCTAGCTGACTTTAAAATAAGTGAGAACACTATACTGGATGAGTTTATCATACCTACAGAAGAAAAGTCTTGAGAAATAGCCCAAAAACAGCTTGCAGAAGATATCCTGCAGAAGAAAGGGCTGGTCAAAGTGACAGCTGTAAAGCTGCACATGCTGCAGATGAGAAAGGGACAAGACTTTGGTCACAGTTGGATGCTCAACGGCTATTTTCTCTCCAGCCTTCTATAAAAGGAGACTTCCTCCTCACTTTGAAGGCACCTCACTCCAAAAGAAACATAAATTCTGCAGTTTCATTTCTCATATCTTCTGGAAACTTTCTTTCTCCTTCATTTCTGTGATTTCTGGTCTGAAAAGCCTTGGAGAGAGTCTTGGCTCATCATATTGCTTCTGTTGTGCAAAGATTGTATTGATTTGAGCCTTGTATGTTCTTATTCTTTCTTTTTTTTCATTGTAAAAGTCTCAAGAGAAGTGTGCAGATGCATATCCTTCTTCTGAGCAGCAAGGGAAAGAGTTTTCAGTGAGGTTTTCTGAGATTTGGCGATTTCAGTTGGTTTACAGAATCTGCAGAAGGTACTTGCAGTATTCTGGGGACTGAATCTTTTGCAGAAGATTCTGCAGTAAGTATTCAGTGTGAAATCAGAGTTTGATAGGTTATTGATATCCTGAGGGGGCAGGTAAAGAATACTAGTGGTAAGGTTACCCAAGAAAATTGTAACTTGATTATAAGAGTGAGAAAATCCTACAGGTGTAGGGACTGGACGTAGCCTCAGGTTGGAAGAGGTGAACTGGTATAAAATTTCTTTGTGCCATCTTCTTTACTCTCTCTTTACTATTATTAATCACTGCCATAACATATAACTGAATATACATACATATATATATATCTTCTAGAAAATTAAAGTAAACTAACTATTACCTTCTGTGAGCTTATTTCTTTATACCAAGCCAAGGAAAAACCTTGAGCAGAAAAAGTATACATAGAAATTGCAGAAATGGGAAATTTATTCCAATCACAACTCAACCCCCTTCTTGTTATTGAAGAGCCATAATTGGTAACCACTGAATGGACCATACCAGAATGGGTTGGTGTACATAGAAATTGCAGAAATTTTATTCAATCAGAATTCAACCCCCACCTTGAGGCAGAATGGACCATACCACCAAAATGGTTGGTGTTCGGTTCTAGCATCCCATGAGACCTTTAGGGAAAGGGTACAGATGGATGATATCTCAAAAATGCAAAGAAAAGCTTACCAAGAGGGGGACCCCATGACTGGTAACCACTGTTAATTGCATTTGGAGCGTTCCATCAAACAACCCCAACCAAGTTGATTACAGAAAAATTGTAGGGGAATTAGAAGGGTAGTCCATTTAAAAATGTAGAGTTCTACAAAGTCTTCCATCTTCATCGATGCCTTGGAGGTTACGGTGAAGTTGGTGTCAATACCAATAAGCACATTGAGTAAAACCTTGGAACACAACAAAAAGATATGTGATGACATACACCAATAACCCAAAATCCAATTGCAATGTTACGGATCTTAAGCAAAATTAGATATTGTGTTTCATAAGATAAGACACATGTTGAGAGTCATGTATTACATTCACCAGGTCATGTAATTTCTGGGAGGAATATAGAATTACCATTCAGGAGATCCTAGTTAGTGTAATGTCCTTTGGTTTACAGTTGAGAATAATTGATCTGGAAATCATGGTTGAGATGAGTGATACACGTTTATTACGAAGCACGTTGAACATAAGTGATTTAAAATCAATTCCATAAAATCATGGGTTTGATTTTTATAAACGCCAAACCAAACAGGCTAGTAGTTTCCAACTTTGGATGTGTTTAACACAGATCACTTCACTGAATTATGTTTATGAAGAAATAAATAACAAACATATGGATAGAGAGAAGAAACAAACATATATAACTATAAGGCATGAATAGAGCCAGAAAAAGTAGTAAAAAAAAAAAAGAAAAACTATCCATTCGACTTACCCTTGCACCAGAATGTAAGTCAGTTATAAAAATGGGAAACTCACTGGTTTTCAAACCTTTACCCTCATATTAAAGCTGAAGCACAACTGTGACATAAACAGATTAAGAAAGAGGGTGAAAGTACTCAATTTCAGCTTCAGATAGTAGGGTATACAGGTAGAAGGAAAAAATACTGAAAACAGCAAGATGTGGCTTTGGGGAGAGATTTCAACAAAAAGTGGTGAGTTAGGCGCGAAATCAAATATAATAGGGATCAACCTCCTATGGTAAGGGTCTATGAGAGGAAGAATAGGAGAATTGTAGGGGGATCAAAACCCCTAAGTGCAATGTAACTGAATTTCAGTTAATTAGTTGGTTAGTTGAGTAGGACTGTTAAATGAGAAGTAGAGGGAGAGGAAAGGGGCATCTGAATTGTAAACTTGGTGGAGGGAGAGATCTTGGGGCTCTCGAACATTCGCAAGGCTATTTTGTATTTTGCATTCTTCTTATCCTAGTTTCTGCTACTATAACGGGGCTAAGTTGAGATTAGGATTCATCAATAATAATCTCATTCTTACTTTCTCTAATGTAGACACAAAAAATTCATGCAAAAATACACCTATAACTATGAAAACTAAAAAAGTCATAGTGTATTACTAACAGTAAACCAATCTGAAATACACAGACACACTAAGAACATAAACATAATCTGAAACTTAATCTGAATCTAAATTGAATTGAATTCCCCGGCAACGGCGCCAAATTTAATTAAGGTCGTACTCAATCAAATAATATGAATTTAAGTGTAGTAGGACTGAATCGAGCCCAAGTCGTCTCTCAAAGGAATTCAATGCAATTCAGATAATAACGTTCATACTAGTGTTTCAAAAGGAAACTTCAGACGCAAAACTTCAGACAGGTACTTCAGATGGGTACTTCAGACAAGTAACTTCAATCAGAAGTCTTTAGATAGGTCTTCAGACCCAACTTCAGATGCCTACTATAGATATCAACTTCAGATAGAATATTTTAGACACTGTCTTAAGAAAGCAGATTTTTAGACAGAACATAAATACGGGGTATATTTTTGTGTGTACAAGGAAAGCAATGACGTTTGAACCTAAAACATCATGTTAAACTACCACAACCCCCCCCACCGCAAACCCCCCCCCCCCCCCGAACAAATAGGGGTATTTTGTTTGTTGTTTCAAAACAAAAATTCGCAAGTAAGAATGTAAGAGAAAAACTGTTAAGAAAACAAATTGATTCTCTCGTTCATTCACAATTGGATATGTCATAAGTTAATATGTATCGGTCTTAATTCTCTAACAATTCGAATTAACCAATGAAGCATCAATTAATTCATCAATTGTCTCATTCAAGAATTAAGCAATAAGCTTTCTTGTTGTTAGTAACAAGTGTCCTCACTAACTTAAGAGGGGGGTGAATTAAGTTATTTCGATTTTAACTAATCTTTTCGATTATTAATTTATATTGCCTTTTATTATTCTTAAAATGGCCTTTCTGAGATGAAGTTATGAATGCGTAGTCTTACTATAATGGAATTGTAATTGCATAAGTAAATAAGAGTTAAGGAAAGAGGAATTGCAAACTCGATTTATACTTGGTTTCGGCCAACCACTTGCCTACGTCCAGTCCCCAATACTCCCTTGAGATTTTCCACTATTCGTAAAGTCTTTTACAAAACGATTAATCCTCCAACACCTTGGAACCCTTCCTGTGTTGAGAATCAATCCACACATCAAGAGAGGCACCCTCTCTTCAATTCACAATACAATTACAAACTGAATCGTTGAATACAAATAGACTCTCCTTTAGAGTACATATCAAGTTGAAAGCCTATAAGAACTCTTAAGATTTGCAAGTGTTTTGGCACAATTTTGATTGATGTAATAGATTTTCTTTTGAAATTCACATGAGTAATCTAGTTTGATTTCAAAAATGAGACATATTATAAGGATGTTAATGAAGCATTGTAAACCTTGATCAGAAGTCATGTCTCTTCAAGATTTTCAAAACAGAACTCTGGTAATCGATTACAAGGTTTGGTAATCGATTACACAATTCAATTTGCGAACAGTTGTGCCTGAAATTCAAATTTTGAATTTCCTGCACTCTGGTAATCGATTACATAATTTGGTAATCGATTACACAGTTCAAAATTTTTGAGTTTTAAATTCTGGAACTTCTGGTGATCGATTACACATCTTGGTAATCGATTACCAGTTCAAAAATTTATTCTTTTGAACTGATTTTAACTTTATAAAATATTTTATTGAATTTTCTATTTAGTGCCAAATTCCTTTGCAAATATTAAGATTTTTTTGACATTTGTATGTAACTAAATCAAGCTTATACTAATAAACCTTTGTGTTGACTTGATTTGACTTTGATAGAGTATCTTTCTTGACTTGACTTAGATCAGATATTTCCTTAGCCATTGTCAATGTATCTCTTTTCTTTCCTTTTTATTGACATCATCAAAACCTGTAGTCAAGGCATCTACAATCTCCCCCTTTTTGATGATGACAACCATCATTTAAGGGAAGAATGAAAAAAAGATATTCAAGGCGAGTAGTAAACGGTCACTCCCCTTAGTCTCCCCCTTTGTGTTTGTCTTTTAGAATACTTGGGTAACTTTGGAAATAAGATTTACCAAATTGATTGCTGAAAACTTGTAAGCAAATTGATTTCAAAACTTATAAAAAAAATCCAAAGTCAACATAAAAATATATCCAAACGGTCACTCCCTTAATCTCTCCCCCTTTTGCATCATCAAAATCAAAATAAGGCATCTGAATATAATACTGCAATAGAATACTAAACAGAGTATGCAACAGAATATGCAACAATACTAAAAGAAGCATAGCAAAGTGGCAAAATGCAAAACGAAAGAAAAGTCTAAAAGCAATGCCAATACAGGCAAGAGACAGAAGCTAAGGAGCATCAGAGGGTCTAGGACCAACGCTGGAAACATCCTCCATCCGGGTAAGACGAGTCTCCAAAGAATCAAGGCGCTCGTCAACATGTAGCCAGAAGCTGCAAATCTCATCTAGAATATCAGTGAGGATGCCAGCAGAATCTTCCTGACGTGGTGGTGAGGGAGTGCGATCATCAATATCCATAGTGTCACGCTTGCGGACCCATTCATCATCTTCATTCTTCTTGCGGTAGCCAAAAGAGTGAATCTGAGAAATACCAATGGCACTGATTCGCTTGACTTCCAGTTTTATCTCGTTTTCCAGGGGTACATGGAAGTGCTCCAAAAATAGCGTGATCAGATGTCCATATGGGAGCAAGCACCAGCCGGTAATGAACTAAGTGTGTCCAACTGATTGGTCTACCAGTCAGTCACACCCACATGATAATAAGATCTTCTTCTGATGCCTGGGCCAGGTTAGTGGAACGAGGAAGCAGAATTCGACAATGAATAATGGCCAACCACCGGCATGAGAGACATGATCAGTAAATAGTTAAGTTGGTGCATTATTCGACATTCAAATGTAAGAGACCCAGCCAACAGACGTCCAGGTGCATCAGAAGTGCCCTCATGACAGACCATTTGACGAATATTATTATGGTTAAAGAACCTTCCTCCCATTCATTCAAAATAATGCCCTCAAATAGTGCTCCATTATACTAAGACTTGTTAAGACATAAAACAGGGATTGATCTATTACCATTGGAACACGCTTAACTTCAAAATGTAAAACACCATCCCTAATTTTCAGATTGCTATAGAACATCTTAACTAACTCAGGGTAAACAGGTGCCTTTAACTGCATGAATTCTAATAGCCAATGTTCCTAAAGGTTTCATAACAATCAAACCGCTCTTCCTCAAAAATTGAGTATTTAAACACTTAGGTTCAATAATCTTACGAGTCGAAAAAAGATGAAAGATACCTAAGGCGTTGCTTGTTTGTAGAAAATAGAGCAAGTTGAGGGAAGGATTGGAGTCCGCCGGAGGATCACTGGAAGTTCCATCACGAGACTTGCGAGGAGCGGAGCGTTTGGTGCGTTTCGAAGATTCTGCCATTGATGGAGAGGTTTGAAGAAATTGATCGGTGGGTTTTGTAGGGAATGAGAAGAGGATCAATTTGCAACAAACGGGAAGTGATTTGATGAAGAAATGAGAAAGTTATGGTGATTTGAAGGTGTTTTGAGGTTAGGGTTCGCGTAAGAGAGAAGAGTGGGTGGAAACGTTCTGTTCTGAAATGTGCGCTCTGTATTTATAAGAGACGTAGACTGGTAACCGATTACGCCTTGTGGTAATCGATTGCCACGTTTCCAGAAAAGAACTAACGCTCGTAATCGATTACACAAACCATGTAATCGATTACAGAAGAAGTGGCTCTCAGGTAATCAAGTCCCAGCGATTACGTAATCGATTACATGAGAAGATGCTCTCAGGTAATCGAATTACAGCGATTACATAATCGATTACATGAGAATTGCTCTCAGGTAATTTTGAATTACAGTAATTACGTAATCGATTAGGGTCTTACCCAGAACACACTTATATGAACTGGTAATCGATTACACCTTGTTTGTAATCGATTACACGCTTTCCAGAAACATTATTTTGAGTTCTAAACCATTTTTATCCCTAAAAAATTTTATGAATCTAAGTTGGAACATCTAGAATACCTAATTCTCTCCTTATTGTAAAACTGTCCTTAGGTAATGGCTTGGTAAAAATATCTGCAAGTTGGTGTTTAGTCTCAATGAATTCTAGAACCAGTCTCCTTTTTGGATATGATCTCTAAGGAAATGATGTCTAATCTCAATGTGCTTGGTTCTAGAGTGTAACACAGGGTTCTTAGACAAGTTAATGGCACTTGTATTATCACAACGAATTGGTATGTGATCTATATTTAAACCATAGTCTGAGAGTTGTTGTTTCATCCAAAGTATTTGGGCACAACAACTTCCAGCAGCAATATATTCTGCCTCAGCAGTTGAAAGGCAACACTATTTTGCTTTTTAACTATGCCAAGACACTAAAGCAGACCCAATAAAATGACAAGTACCACTGGTACTTTTTCTATCAGTTTTGTATCCCCAAAATCTGAGTTAGAGTATCCTACTAGATTAAAAGGCATGTTTTTAGGATACCATAATCCTAAATATACAGTTCCTAAAAGATATCTCATTATCCGTTTAACAGCACTAAATGAGATTCTTTAGGGTTAGCTGATATCTAGCACACAAGCATACACTAAACATAATATTTGGTCTACTTGCTGATAAATAAAGAAGGGATCCAATCATACCTCGATATCGCTTTATATCTATGGACTTCCCATCTTCATCCTTATCCAAGTAGCAAGCAGTACTCATAGGT
The DNA here is from genome assembly GCA_026901365.1 of Sesbania bispinosa. NCBI lineage: Eukaryota > Viridiplantae > Streptophyta > Magnoliopsida > Fabales > Fabaceae > Sesbania > Sesbania bispinosa. Next base: position 3,125,285 of record QLOH01000012.1, read on the forward strand.
GTGGCCATATGTTTAGCGTTTTCCATTCCAAATCTCTTGATAGTTCCTTGCAGTACTTGCTTTGGTTGATGAATATACCGTTTTTGGTTTGTTTGATTTGCCAGTCCAAGGAAGAAGTTCAACTCGCCCATCATAGACATTTCAAACTCACTTTGCATGTCATTAGAAAATTCCTTGCACATTTTCATTAGTAGCACAAAAATAATATCATCAACGTAAATTTGTACTAATAGAATGTCATGCATTTTTCTTTTAATAAAAAGTGTGGTATCAACCTTTCCTCTAGTAAATCCTTTTTCTAACAGAAATTTGCTTAATCTTTCATACCAAGCCCTAGGTGCTGTTTTAATCCATACAAGGCCTTTTTTTAATTTAAAAACATGATTAGGCAATTATTGATTTTCAAATCCAGGAGGTTGTTCTGCATACACTTCTTCTTTAATAAAATCCATTAAGAAATGCACTTTTTACATCCATTTGATACAATTTGAAATCCATTATAGAAGCATAAGCAAGTAACATCCTAATGGCTTCTAGTCTTGCTACTGGTGCATATGTTTCTTCATAATCTATACTTCTTCTTGATTATATCCTTTGGCCACTAACCTAGCTTTGTTTCTAACAACTATACCATGTTCATCTAACTTATTTCTAAATACCCATTTTGTGCCTATAATGGATGATTACTTGGTCTATCAACTAGATCCCACACATTATTTCTTTCAAATTGATTTAATTCTTCTTGCAAAACAATAATCCAATGTTCATCTTTAAGGCTTCATCAATATTTTTATTTCAATTTTAGAAACAAAAGCCATATTATTGCATATGTCTTTAATAGAGTGTCTAGTTGTTACCCCTTTGAAATATCTCCTATAAACGTTATCAAGAGGATGATCTTTTAAGGTTTTCCACTCTCTTGGAAGATCTAAGTTTGTTTTATTCTCATTTATTGTAGAATCTTCCATGTTTTTCTTCTCTTTTTCTTAAGAGCTTCTTCATCTATGTGAGTATTTTCTAGAGTATCTATAATATCATCAATTATTTCTTTTTTATTATAAAATGAACTAGACTCATCAAAGGCTACATGAATTGATTTTTCTATTGTCATAGTTCTTTTGTTATAAACTCTATAGTTTTACTATTTAATGAATATCCAAGAAATATTCACTCATCTGATTAGCATCAAATTTCCCTAGGTTATCCTTTCCATTATTTAATACAAAGCATTTGCATCCAAAAATGTGAAGATGAGAGATGTTTGGTTTTCTACCATTGAATAGTTCATAGGGTGTTTTCTTTAAAATTGGCCTAATTAGAGCCCTATTCATAGTATAACAAGCAGTACTACTGACTGCTTCTGCCCAAAAAATTTAGGGATGTTTGAATCATTTAGCATGGTTCTTGCCAATTCTTCTAGTGACCTATTATTCCTTTCAACTACTCCATTTTGTTGAGGAGTCCTATGGGCAGAAAAATTATGTTCTATTCCATTTTCATCACAGAACTGGTCAAAAATTTTATTTTCAAATTCCCCTCCATGGTCACTCCTAATGGATGCTATTTTAATGTTTTTCTTATTTTGAATCATTTTTGCAAATTTCTTAAAGGCATTAAAAGCATCACTTTTATTTGCAAGAAATAATGTCCATGTATATCTAGAGAAATCATCCACTAAGACTAGAGCATAATAACTTCCCCCAAAACTCATAGTTCTAGAAGGCCCAAAAAGATCCATGTGTATTAGTTGTAATGGCCTAGAGGTTTGTTACTATGTTCTTTGATTTAAATGATACTTTTACTTGTTTTCCCTTTTGGCAAGCATCACAAAGTTTGTCTTTTTCAAATTTTATTTTAGGCAAACCTATTACTAAGTCTTTTGATATTAATTTATTTAAATGATCCACTTGTTAGACAAGTGGATACCACTTGTTAGACAAGTGAATTGCTCTGATACCACTTGTTAGACAAGTGGCCTCACTAACTTAAGAGGGGAGGTGAATTAAGTATTCGATTTTAACTAATCTTTTCGATTATTAATTTATATTGCCTTTATTATTCTTAAAATGCCTTTTCTGAGATGAAGTATGAATGATTATTCTTACTATAATGATCCATATTAATATGAGCAATTCTTTTATGCCATAACCAAGATTCATCATTTTTACTAATAAGGCACTGGTTATGATTTGTAGTATTATCTAATTTTATCTTATATACATATTTATTCTATATCCTATATACTTAATGTTTTTGTCATGTTTGGATTCAATAACACAATTTGTGAGTCAAATGATACTAAGAATCCTTTATCACACAATTGACTAACACTAAGTAAATTATGCCTAAGCCATCAACAAGTAGGACATTTTCTATGGAGGTTGAGTGATTTGTACCTATTTTTCCGATTCCCAAGATTTTACCTTTGTTGTTATCTCCATAGGTAACATGTCCACTATTCTTTGGAGTGATGTCCATAAGCTTTGAGATATCCCCATCCCCGGTCATGTGCTTGGAGCATCCACTGTCGATGTACCAAGTATGTTTCATGGAATCCTACAAGTCACAGAATTGTTTAATTTAGGTACCCAAACTTTCTTTGGGTCCTTACTGTTAGTGCTAATTAAAGATCATTTTGGGATCCACATCATATTTTTGAGATTTGTAGGATTCTTTCTAAAATAACAATTGATGCACTATGTCCTTTCTTCCCACAATCGAAGCATGTTAAGAATAGAGAACTTGTGGATTGAGAAATTACAAAGAAGTTCTTATAATTCTTTTGTGAGATTGAGGATTAAATCCTAATCCTGCTTTGTCAAATACACACCTTTGATTTCTTAAAATAACATCTAAATTATTTTTACCAAAGGTGAATTTTGCAAGTGCAGTATTTAATTTTTCAATTTCATCTTTATGTATTTGGCATGATGTACATGGATGAATTTCTTTACTATTTTCTAAATTAATGATAGTACATAAATTTTCATTTTTAGAATTTACTAATTTAATTTCATTTCTAAGATTATCTAGTTTCTTTATTTAATTTAGAAATTTTTTTCTCAAGTTTTGTAGTGGTTTTCTTATAAGATGAAACTAGTTTTGCTAACTTAAAAGATTCTTTGTGTAAATCATTAAATGCTTCTTGTAATTCATCAAATGAGATGGATGCATTATTGTTAGAAGATGTTACCTGTTCTTCACTTTCGTAGTCTCTGGCCATTAGTCCTAGGTTGTCTGTTTCATTCTCTGAGTCACTGGAGCTTATGTCATTATCATCCCACGTGATATAGGCTTTCTTTGCTTTCTTATCTTTGAATGTTTTCTTGTTTGATTTTTCCATTCTCTTCTTGTAAATAGGGCAATCTAGTCTAAGATGCCCTGGTTGGTTGCATTCAAAGCATTTTGGATTGATTGAGAATCTTCTCCTTTCTTCTTTGTGTTAGTTGTAGATCTTCTTCTATTTCCTATATTTCTTAGGAATTTGTTGAATCTTTTAACGAATAGACTAAATTCTTCGTCATCGTCCAAATCCTCATCTTCAATGATTTCTTCTGATTCATGGATAGATGATGATGATGAGCTTTGAGAGCAATGCTTTTCTTACTTCTATCATTCTCTTCATTTTGATTTAGTCTTATCAACTCCAACTCATGTTCTTGTAGTTTTCCAAATAGTGAGTGAAGAGTCATGGTTGTGAGGTCTTTTGATTCTGCAATTGCTGTCACTTTTGGCTGCCACTGCCTACTTAAACATCTCAAAACTTTGTTAATTAAATCTTCGTTTGGAAAAACCTTTCCTAATGATGCAAGATGATTAACTATATGAGTGAATCTCTTTTGCATGTCTTGTATGCTCTCATTTTGATTCATTCTAAATAATTCATATTCATGTGTGAGGGTGTTTTCTCTAGATCTTTTGACATCACTTGTTCCCTCATGAGTTACTTCCAATGTGTCCCACATCTCTTTAGCACTTTTACAGTTTGATACTCTAAAATATTCGTCTATACCTAATGCAGATGTAATTATGTTTTTAGCCTTTAGGTTGTATTGAACTTTCCTTTTATCCTCCTCACTCCATTGATCCCTAGGTGTTATTTTCATTTCATCCCCTAATTGCATTGACGGAACAAAAGGTCCATTTTCTATACCATCCCATATATTTAGATCTATTGACTCTATGAATATTTGCATTCTTGATTTCCAATAATGGAAACCTTCTCCATTAAATACGAGGGGTCTATTAAAGGAGTTTCCTTCTGTGAAAAGGGTATTTGATGAGGCCAAATGTGATCTTGAGGCTTCTAATCCTTAAACAAGATGCAATATCTGATACCACTTGTTAGACAAGTGGCCTCACTAACTTAAGAGGGGGGTGAATTAAGTTATTCGATTTCTAACTAATCTTTTCGATTATTAATTTATATTGCCTTTATTATTCTTAAAATGCCTTTTCTGAGATGAAGTATGAATGTTTATTCTTACTATAATGGAATTGTAATTGCAATAAGTAAATAAGAGTTAAGGAAAAAGGAATTGCAAAATCGATTTATACTGGTTCGGACAACCACTTGTCTACGTCCAGTCCCCAAGTATCCACTTGAGATTTCCACTATTTGAAAAGTCTTTTACAAACGATTAATCCTCCAACACCTTGGAACCCTTCCTTGTGTTGAGAATCAATCCACACATCAAGAGAGGCACCCTCTCTTCAATTCACAATACAATTACAAACTGAATCGTTGAATACAAATAGACTCTCCTCTAGAGTACATATCACAAGTTGAAAGCCTATAAGAACTCTTAAGATTTGCAAGTGTTTTGGCACAATTTTGATTGATGTAATAGATTTTTCTTTTGAATTTCACATGAGTAATCTAGTTTGATTTCGAAAATGAGACATATATATATATATAAGGATGTTAATGAAACATTGTAAACCCTGATCAGAAGTCATGTCTCTTCAAGATTTTCAAAAACAGAACTCTGGTAATCGATTACAAGGGTTTGGTAATCGATTACACAGTTCAATTTGCGAACAGTTGTGCCTGAAATTCAAAATTTGAATTTCTTGCACTCTGGTAATCGATTACATAATTTGGTAATCGATTACACAGTTCAAAATTTTTGAATTTTAAAATTCTGGAACTTCTGGTAATCGATTACACATCTTGGTAATCGATTACCAGTTCAAAAATTTATTCTTTTGAATTGATTTTAACTTTATAAAATATTTTATTGAATTTTCTATTTAGTTCCAAATTCCTTTGCAAATATTAAGATTTCTTTTGACATTTGTATCTAACTAAGTCAAGCTTATACTAATAAACCTTTGTGTTGACTTGGTTTTGACTTTGATAGAGTATCTTTCTTGACTTGACTTGAATCAGATATTTCCTCAGCCATTTGTCAATGTATCTTTTTCTTTCCTTTTTATTGACATCATCAAAACCTGTAATCAAGGCATCTACACTTGTATGAAATTCCTTATCCTTTACCTTTTGAATTAAGCAAATAGAATGTTGTTTAAAATTAAGCAAACTAAACCAGACTTCAAGATAAAGAACATGATTGAATTATCAACAAGCATTCAATCCAATTCAAGATTCAAAACTAGAATTCTAAAGGAGAAAGTGAAACGGAACCTATTGGAGAGATTGAAATACGAAATTGAATTAAAGTAAACCTCAAGATCCAATGTGAAATCACTTGAGAATAAATCCTAAAACGTTTAGCCTTCCATGGAGGAAAAAATACAAAAATACAAAGGAAGAATAAGAAGAAGAAAAAAAAAGAAGAGAGAAAAGTTAAGAGACAGCAATTGAAATCTCTAAAAATGAGAAAAAGCTCCCTCATAGAAATGTAACTGTCACTATATACAACTCATCTTAACCATGCGATTAATCTGATCAAGGTGACAATTAGACCTTGATTAACAAGTATTAGGCCCAATACACTAAAACAACCCAAAACAAAGTTGTTTCTCGTGTCAGCTGCAGTAGACGAACTTCAAAAGTCAACTGCTCCCAGTTCCTTTAATTAAACATCATCATGCATCATATCAAAATGAAGCCAAGAATCTTAGCTTTCCAACGCCACGGGAATCACCTAAATCGACTACCTAAAGCTCTAGATATCAACAAAGCAGTACATATAGGTCAATAGGCTTAAAATTCGATATTAAGCTATAATTGCAATTAAAGCACAATTAAATAAATTCCAATCAGAATAGTGGAATTAATCACAATTACAGACCAATAAGGTTAAGATTAAAGGTGCAGTGTGAATAAAAATTTTCTCATCAGGGATACAAATAGTTTTTGGTTTCCGCGAAGATACACATTTACAATAGCTTTCAATCGAGACAGGCCCCGCCTGGTTTCACGGCTCGCAGCTCCAGTTATTGAATTTCCATCATATCAGAGTCGATACAGTGGAGAAACCCTTTTTCACTACATTTGAATTTTGACGGGGAAATAAAAAGTTCTCGTTGCTTGCAAAATTTATACTGTAGATACACATTTACATTATCTTTCAATCGAGACAGGTCCCACCTGGTTTCACGACTCGCAGCTCCATTTATTGAATTTCCATTAGGTCCCATCTTGTTCATGGAATTGAGCCATGCATCAGCTACCTCCGGATCATATTCCTCGCCAGAAAAGGATGGCGTGTTGGCCTTCCGGAACTCCACGAGCCCGTGGACAAAAGGGTCCACGACTACCACTGATGAGGGTGGCGGTGTCTCACTTGGACACGAACGCAACTCTTGGAGGACAACAGCATTGGTAGTTGCTTGCTCCCTAATAGCGACAGTCAGCATTTGAAGGGACACAACAATGGGGTCAGAACTCTGAGCTGGGGGTGTGGAACCACGAGGCCTACCTCGTCTACCACTAGCCATAATCCTATATACATCATTAATAAAACATTGAGGTGATCTGTCTACACATTTCATAATATGTAAGACTAAAGTTAATTTTAGACAACTACCCTAACCACAGTCCAACTGGATTAAAATGCTTTGATATCATAATGTAACATCCTAAATCCATAAACCTAGAAACAATGCTTGTTGGAAGCATACTCCCCGGATTTACATAATTATTTTTTGCGACATTACCGATTTCACCATACATACATATATGACGCGCTTAGGTATTCCAACGTTACTTAAGCCTCAATCACAAATACTTGTCCATAAATACACTTTAAATGCCATTACGTAACCCAAAATACATAATATGTCAATTTACCTATGACAATACTATATATAACAACATCAGTTTAATTACATCGAAATAATCTGAAGGGACCCTCCATGGACCTCTAGGTTCTGCTCCATTAAGCCTCAGGCTGTGAGTCCTGCATATCTAGAGTCATATACAAAACATGGTGAGACCAAAGACCTAGTGAGCATATACAAGCATGCAGTGTAAGGTAAACACACAAATGTGAATGCATCAAAACAATTCATATACACTAGAATACTAAAAACAATTTCCACAACTATAACAAACAATACTCTTTAAATGGATCTTTCCACTTGTCCTTTTTCCATTCGCCAGATATGAGCTCAGTATCTTAGTGAGGAACATCTTCCTCACGGTCATTAGACCTCGCCATTATGATAAGTGCTAGAATTAGTATTTTTTGGATATAATTTAAGCACTTTAGAATGATAATTGTTCTTGATTTTACCCCCAATTTCTTTTTATTGCTTGATTTCTAGTTATTGTTAGTTTTTAATTACTTTGGAGTTTTTATGCTATTTTGATGAGGAATTTGACTTTTTGCAAGTTTTGGGAGTGGACAGTAATTGAAAGAAGCAAATGGAAATGAGAGAAAAGCTAAGAAAGACACCATCTGAAGGTGCGCTTAAGCGCACCCATTATCTGAAGTGTGCCCCATTCTTTGAAGGCGCGCTCGAGCGAACAACACTCTGAGTCAATCTGAAGCCACACACCTCACTCTCTGAAGGCGCACTCAAGCGCACCTTTAGTGCGCTTGAGCACACAATGGTCGGAAGCTTCACCCTTTGCTACTAAGTGCGTTTGAGCGCACACATACCCTCGTCCAGATTTTGTGCGCGCTATAAAAGGAAAAAGGGAGGCTTTTTGGACTCTCTCTCGATCTTCCGTAGACTTTTTCCTCCTCTCCAAGTTTCTCCTTCTTCTCCAGATAGCTCCGCTAGGGCAAGGGATTTTCTCTCTTGCTTCTTATTTTGTGGGTTGCCCTCCTCCATAAGTGGCTAACCTCCTCATCCGGGATTGAACAAAGTCTTTGAACTCCGATGTATTTAGTTTAGATTTCCTGTATTTTACTTTCATTTGACATTGGTAGTTTCGTTTTGTATTAACACTTGATTTTATTTTACGAGATAGTTCTTGTTATCAAATCTTAGTCTTGACCGGAAGGTATTTCTTTGATTTCGAACTAAACATTTCTACTCGGTAGGTTTAATATACTAGGAATATATATTGATCTACCGATTGCTTTTGAATACTTGTTTTTAATGCTGGAATATATGTTTGAATATGCGAGGAATCGATATTCAAGGGTATTATTCTTAGGGTCTCTAGGTGTGAGGGATCGACCTAGGCGACTTTAGTGTATTGCATCAATGTCAATGAAACAGTAGATACAGGAACTAACGGAATATTGAGGAGGGAGAACGACGAATTCAATCCCCATTTTATAAATATGTTTTAAACCCTTTTTACTGCTTTTGTTTACTTGTATGAACTTGTTTTCTCAACCCTTTTCTACAAAAACCAAAATGACAAAATTACTGCTCATTTAAAAATACTTAGTGAACTAAATTGTGTTGAGTTAATAGTAGTTCGAGTTCCTCGTGGGCACGACAACCCTTACATTTAAAACTATTATACTGCTGCGATATTAGTATGCTTGCCAAGACGCTAACACATTAACACGTGATATTTTCAAACACATGAACATTATCATATCCTTTTTCCCTTTTTCAATTTGTTCTGAAGACCCATGTAATTCCTCATATATGATTTTCTCATGTACACTTGATTTCATGAATGTAAATTGACCAAAAAAGCATGTGAACTATATATATCAAGTGTAAGCATGCATGTATTAATGGGATTTAACCCTAACCCTAAGCGCATAGGCAATTTAAGGGGTTCCACACAATCCTTGCACATATATTCATCAAACCATTCATAATCAATGCAATAACAATGCCAGTTGAATATAGAAAGGGATTTCAAGAAGAGGGAATATCAAGCAAGATGAGAGAGTGGTGGGTGATATACACTCACCTCTAGAGATAAGCAAATAGGGTTTTTGAAGGTTGTGGGTGGTTGGTTGGATCCTCCTTGATTGGGTCAAGCCAAGCTTCTTTCTCTTCCTATCCTCTCAACTCTTTTTGCTAGGGCAAGAATGGGGAAGAAGAGTGTTTCAAAATTATGGGCTTAAATGCCTTAAGTTCTTTTTTTAAAATTGTGTTCACGCATTTTCACTTAAGCGAGACATTTCTCGCACACAGAAACTCACTCTCGCATTCTCGCTTGAGCGAGAATCAGATTTTCGCTTGAGCGAGCTTCTCTCACTTGAGTGAAAATCAAGCAGAAGCAACCGCAACTCTCTGCCTCATTTTCGGTTGAACGAGAATCCTCTCGCTCAAGAGAAGACATCATAAAGTTTTTACCCCATTTTTTCTGATATTTTCACTCAAGTGAAAATGTTCTCGCTTGAGCGAAAATCTCACAGAATGGAATTACCAAATTTCTATTTCTACTCGCTCAAGCGATCCGTTTCTTGCTTAAGCGAAAAAGGGACAGTGTTATGCCCTTTCTAACAGTTTTTAACCCTCTTTAACCTGATTCCTTTTTATGAAAATCTCTTATACTCATAACTTCACTTATGAAAATGATTTTAAAATTTGGGATGTTACAAAATTTCTACTGTAGATACACATTTACATTATCTATCAATCGAGACAGGTCCCATCTTGTTTCACAACCAACATCTCCGGTTATTGAATTTCCATCCAATTAAAGCCGATATAGTATAGGAACCCCTTTGGAGTGCATTCGGATTCTGACGGGGACACAAGAAGTTTAAGTTGCCTGCGAAATTTCTACTGTAGATAGACATTTACATTAGCTTTTAATCAAGATAGGTCACATATGGTTTCACACGACCTGCAACTCCAATTATTGAATTTCCATCAGATCAGAGCCGGTATATAGTAGAGGAACCCCTTTGCAGTGCATTCTGATTCTGGGACACAAAAGGTTTCCGTTGTCTGCGAAATTTCCACTGCAGATACACATTTACATTAGATTTCAATCAAGACAAGTCCCATCTGGTTTCACGACTTGCAGCTCCAGTTATTGAATTTCCATCAGATCAGAGCCGATATAGTTGAGGAATCCCTTTGCAGTGCATTCAAATTCTGACACAGACACAAAAAGTTTTTGTTGTCCACAAAATTTCTACTATAGATACACATTTACATTTGCTATCAATCGAGACAGGTCCCGTTTGATTTCACGACCTGCAACTCCAATTATTGAATTTTCGTCTGATTAGAGCTGATATTTAAAGACATAATAAATAAACTAAATTATGTTATTTAAAAATATTGGTGCAAATTAATTCTTTTGAACAAGCTTCCAAATCAAACCAAAATTTTAAAAACAGGTCTTTGAGAAGTAAATCATAGAAAAAAGTGTATTGCTAAATAAATATGTTATCTATTTTTGTAAAATATGTTAAACCTAAACGTAAATTTAACCTTTAACGTAAATTTAACCTATATATCTTCACCCTCGCTATAGTTAGTTATCATTTCTCTGCATGCATGCGTTTTATTTTAAGAATTTAATAACTATACACTGTAAGTGTAAAAAAGTTTTACACATACATTTAATAGTGTGTTGTCATATCATTTAATCAATGACACTTCATATATTATTAAATTCATTAAATAATGTGGCAACACATCGATCATTGGATGCCTGTGTATTTTTACACAGTACATGCATATATAGTAAGTAAACTCTTTGTGCAGATTTTCCAATGCATAACTTCCTTTGGTCAAATTTGGTTCCGGCTAAGATTTCTGGTTTTGTTTGGAAAGCAATTTTGGATAGAATCCCTACCAAGCATAATCTAATTAAAAGAAAAGTATTCCAGGAATCTAGTGGGGGTTGTGTGTGGTGTGGACAGGAAATTGAAACAACTTCACATTTGTTATTTGAGTGTGCCTTTGCCTATAGAGTCTGGATGCAGTGTTTGAAATGGGGTGGATTTTACTCAACTCTTGTTAATAACTGTTTGAATAATTCCATTCAATTTGTTGGGTTACCCGACTGTAATTCTAAAGATAGATCACGTTGGTTTTTAGTATGAATGGTGGTGATTTGGTCCCTATGGCTAGCTAGAAATGAGGTTATTTTCTCAAACAAACAACTGGATCCTTGTTATGGAGCTTATTAAAGTTAGAACTTGGAAATGGCTAAAGGCTAAGGACCCGGGTTTTAATTACCCTTTTGTGTTGTGGTCTGAGGCACCAGATTTGTGTTTAAATTTTAAATCTTAATTTGGCTGAAGTGTGTGTTGCTAGGCTGGATTTTTGGGGGTTTGGATCCACTGCTATATTATGTTCAGGCCGGTGCATACCGTACTCTCTGGAACTTGAAGTTGCTCATTTTTAGATGGTCATTGTGCGGAACTTAGAATGCTGGTGTTCGCAAATCTTATTTACATACTAGTTTTTTTATGGCCATGTTCTCTATTAGGTGCTGGTGTGTTTTTATAAATTAGACACGGATCTATGGTCTTTAATTCTTTTAGTTAGTTCAGGTGTTGTTTTCTTTTATTTGGTTCTATCTTAGGGGGATAGTTTTTTGGAGGTGGTAATATGTTTGTTTCTGTGTAGTGGCTTTTTGTTTTGGATATTGGATAGGAGATTATGTAATGTGTAACGGATTGAAGTACCCCTTATACTTTCTTTAATTTAATTATTTTGCTTATAAAAAAAATAAGAAACTCTTATATGTTAAACTGAATCCTTCAAATATTTGTAATATTTCTAGGGGAATTCAGCTAAGTATATATTATATCAATGATTTTTCTTTAAGTTAATTTTTTACATAAGTCAGCTTAACATGTGCCGGACCATCTTCAATTGTGAGGAGATAAAGGTACTTATATTTTTATAAATTTAAAAATTGTTTTAATTTTGATGTTTTATTAGTATAAAAGAATGTCATACTGTTATCTAACACGTGTTGTAATATTATTTAATAATATTAGTTAATAAGTTTAATAATACATAAAACATCAAATTTATTAAATAATTAATATAAATAAATGTGTTTGTTTTTTATAGTGATAACATATATTTAAATCAAATTGTTTAAAAACTGTTAGCAACATTATATAGTTATTAATTAATTAACCTTATATAAGTAAATCACAATTTAATATACGTATAAATTAAATGATTCCTTTTTCTCATTGATGCTATAGCAACCCTCACCACCATTCATCATAGTGTCATATATACATATGATGACAAAAAGTGCAAGTCTAAAATGGTCAAATTTCTAAGCCGGAAAAGTAACTGAAGAGAATATATTTATATATATGTGTGGAACAGAATAATATTCCTTTTTACCTTTCCATTTCACATACATGCCAATGACAAGGAGGAAGAAGAAATTAAGTATACGGTAGAAAAAGAAGATAAGATGAAAAGAAAAAAAAAAGAAAAGGGGATAGAAGGGAGGGAGGGGACCATGCACATGCTTTCTGATGGTTTTCCTCATTGTTTCTAATATTGTACAGTTGGTTTACGTATGGTTTTACTGGGTTCACCTTTACTTAAAGAAACTGATGATATCACCTTTTCTTAGTGAAAAAAAAAATATGAATATTATATAGTGTACACTAGTTGACTCTGCGTTCATGTTGGAGGTAAATCAAAGATCAAAATATATACTATCCGATAACTAAAGAAAAAGAAACTCTATGAATGGAGTTGAACACAATGGATAAAATCCTAGTTCATGCACACCTATTGAGATGTAGACATCCTTCACCTCCTCACTCCACTATCTTTTATTATTTGTATTATTTTTTTCTCTTTCTCTCTCATCGATCTCTAAAAAAAATGCTAGTAATATACTAGCTAGTACCTTTTGTCCTATTTATGAACCGTCTAAATTATTAAGAGTAAATAAATGTCTTAAAACCAGTTAATTGTAATTAATAATAATATCATAAATTTTAATTTTATTCCGGATACACCCTTAATATTACATGTTTAAAATAGTGATAAAATTAATCATAATTAAAGTCTTTATTAGAGTAATAACTCAATAATTGGTCATTGAAGATAATGTAGTACATCACACTATCAAGGGAAATAGGTGAATAGTGAACAATAAATTAAGGGTATAAAATAAACTTTTATTATAATCAATACAACTCAAAATGGTATACTATATGTTTCTTATATTTAGGATCCATAAAAAATATCTTTTTATTTCTTATAAATAGGACTTGAAGTAGTATTATTCCCAACATATTGCGTGTGATTGGTTGAAAATAACATGAGTCTCACCACATATTGGGTGTGAGAAGCACATAATTTGATGGGAGTCATGAATTTCATTCACAAAAAATGTGTTGGAAAAAGTGTATTAGAGAGAATGTGTTGATATAGTATGTAGTACTCCTTTTTTTTCTCTTGAGTGTTTACCGAATAGTATTTTGCTTAATTTTCACATATAAATAGATGCAATGCCTCCTTCATAAGAGAAAGGTTTAGTACTGCTTCAAGTGTTAATTTATGAATTGATAATTGGCTTTTAATTTAGAAAAAGAGAGTTTATGATCAATCGTGGAACACGGTCCATGTGACATAAAAATATATTAATTGAAATTCCTTCCTATGTAAGATTCAACGTTCATTTTATTAATGGTTGATATTAAACCATTTTACAGTTACGTGTTTGATAAGATATTTCAGTTAGATTAAAATTGAAATTACTCAAATTATAGTAACTGAAACCATTTCATCAGTGTTTAGTAAGATAATTTTTTAGGTAGCTACTAGCTTTTTCTTAGAAGCTCTTTGAGGCAGCTTTTTAAAAAAGCTCTATTTTTTTGAAAATTTATTATGACTTTATTCTTCATCAATTATCACTTATCATTATTTAATAATTAATGATGTCCTTATATGTCATTTTTATTATTTTCATCTTGTTTTACCAAACATTTTAAATCAAATCAGCTAACTTTTCAGCTTTCAACTAGCTATATCAAACACACTAAAAAATCAAATCTATAGTACCGTGGAATAAGCCACCACTTTGGTCCTCGAAGTATCACTCACTCTCCTACTTAGTCCCTAAAGTAAACAAAAATAAAAGTTAGTACTTGAACTTTTAAATATCGATCACATTAGTTCTCCAACCGGGACCAATGTGACGAAATAATGTGAAAGTTGAAGGGCTAATTAATGTGATGGATATTTGAAAGTTTAAATACTTGATCATTGTTTTCTTTTTAGAAATTTTTTAGTATAGGTGGTATGGAAAAGAGAGATAAAAAGAAAAAAATGAAACGAAGAGAAGAAAATAAAAAATATGATAATTAAAAAAAAGAAAAATAAAAAATGTGGAAAATATGGTGTTAAACAATTAAAACTCATTTAATTGTTTATCAAATGGTTGTAAATAGTATGAGTGTACACATGTTGACAATAGAAAGAGTGATACAAATTAGGATAATTAACCCATTAGAGTCGATCTAGTGATAGAAATTTAGGTAGTTTAATATGAGATTTTATATTCAAATCTCATTACATTTTATGCACACAAAAAAAATTAGGATGATTAATTATCTTTATAGTTATCGTGTCTTTTTAATTATGAAATATATAATAAGGAATTAGCTATGAAATTAATAGATAACTAAATTCCATAGTTTAATTTCTAACTATTTTATGGCTAATTTTTGGTGAAGAGACAGAATGAATAGAGAGGATAATTATACTGCAAATTAAGCATGTAGAAATATATATATATATATATATGGATATAAAATAGGACATTGCATAATGTGAAAACGAGTTTTTGAAATGTAGTTAGTTGATTCATTGGTCTCTCTCGTAGGAAATGAGTACGTACATACGCACATGGCAATGAATGTTGTGCACAGTGATTCTGATTCTTTGTCGTTTCAAAATGAGTGTTGAGTTTCCTTTTATAGTAACCCTAATATTCTGCCATTTTACTTAGTATGGCAAAATACTAAAGTTCAGATTTCCCTTCAATTCAGATAAACCCAAACCAAATAATAGCATTAGCATAGCACAACTAGGATGTTTTGCTTTTGCAACAACAACAACTACTACTCGTTCTCTAATTCATATATACATATTTTGAACATTAATTAATTAATTATATAAGCCTTGGTTTTTGAAGAATATTACTTGAAATGCCCTTGTGCATGCCTTATCACACATGCATGCACCATGCATATATCAACCACATCATGCATGCCATTGTATGTCAAATATATATACGGAGTTTATCACCGATAATAGGAAATGACAATTCTACCCTTTCTCCCTCTCTGCAGAGCCACAAAGGCACTGGGGTAGTTTCGGACTTTTACATTTTGGCTTTCAGCAAATAAATAATAATAGGCTTTATATATCTCATCTCATGGTAGTATTAATTAGAGTTTCACAGATCGATCAGTTTCTCATCTTACAAGGAAAGGAAGTTATTTGAGGTATGAAAATGCTGAACTGAAACTACTCTTCCTTTTTTCTCTCTCTAATTTTCTTATGATCGATCTTCAAATTATATATAACATTCTTTAATGGCGTGCGTCTCCTTTTATATCTCTTACTTCACAAGCAATGCCCTAATCAAGAAAAACTTCAATTCTCTGCTGTATGTATGTGTTTTTGTAGCCTGCAGCCACAAATTTTAATTAATTAAATCATTCTCCAAAATCAGTAGTCTCTGCAGTTTAATTTTTTGTGATTATTAGTAATATATAGTTAATTAAAGAAGTCACCATTAATTTTTGTGTTGAGTGTTAATTTGTAAATTAATCCCTTTCTTTAATTAGGGAGAAATTAGCTAGGGTTTGGAAATGGGACGTGGAAAGATAAGATAAAGAGGATTGAGAACACAACGACAAGGCAAGTGACATTCTCGAAGAGAAGAACAGGACTAATCAAGAAGACTCATGAGCTTTCTGTGCTCTGTGATGCTCAGATCGGACTCATCATCTTCTCCACTACTGGCAAGATGTTCCAGTACTGCAGTGAACCCTTTAGGTGATTAAATTAATTATTTCTCATTTTTTGTTAATTAATTAGGTTTTAGAGCTAGAATTTTGATTAATCAATTAATTGGTCTGCTTAATTATATATGTTGTCTCTCTCTCTCTCTCTTCTGTGTATGTGAGAGTGGGAGGTTTTGGGTCGATATCTGAAATGTAACGTAAGGTTGACCGACCACCCGGCCACTTGAGTGTCTTGGAATTAGTTTGATGTGCGTTGTGAGTGACGTAACTGCAGATTTCAGATCTGAACAGTTTAAGTTATCATTTGTTTTCTCAGTCTGCATGTGGTGGAGTTATTAGATTTCATTTTCAACAATTCTTTAATTTCTGCATCCTTAATTAATTTCACTTTTCAAGTTATATATCTCTTCTCTTCACTGCATCAGTAATTCTCCTGTAATTAATTAACTTAATTACAACACTTGAGTATCACATTCAACATATGTAATGTAATTAAGGCCAAAATTGAGAGGTACTTGAAACAAACTTAATACTGATTCTTTTTCTGTTATTAAAATATCACAGATCTAGCCTTTTCATAAAATGGATTTTATTCAAATTAAACTTGAAATTGTCAGGATGGAGCAGATCATAGAAAAGTATCAGAGAGCTACAGGAGCTCGCATGATTGATCGTGATCACCCCAGGGTATATGTAATATATTAATTAATTGCATTACTACAATTAATTAATCAATCAATTATATATATGCTAATGTACACATCTAATTAATTAATTTGTAGGATGAATTGTTCCGTGACATGGCAATGCTGAGGCAGGAAACGCTTCGACTTGAATTGGGGATTCAACGGTATCTTGGAGAGGACATGAGCTGTTTACAGTATGAGGATTTGACTAAGCTTGAACAAGAATTGGAGAACTCTGTTGCAAAAGTTCGAAACCGTCAGGTCAGTTCCTTTGTTAATTAATATAGATGTAATTTGACGACACATTATTTTGGGTAAATTAATTATAAATAACTTGTTTGATATTTCAGTCATATACTATTTTTAACTTTTATTTGACATGACTTTAATTCCCATGCAGAATGAGCTCTTGCAACAGCAAATGGAGAATCTGCGAAGGAAGGTCACACATATATACATATAATAATAACTCTTTCTTTCACATGCACCTTTAATATTTGAATATATATATATATATATATATATATATATATAGACATCATCCATATAACTATTAATTGTATCTTCTTGTAATTTAATTAGGAAAGAATCTTGGAAGATGAAAACAGCAATTTGTCCAATTGGGTAAGAATATTAATTGTGAACACACTAGCTAATATTTTAAATTATTAAGTGCCGTTTGGCAATTTGGTATATATAGTTAATTAAGCTAGCTGACGAAATTAAAATGACTCAGGAGCAGCGGGCAGTGTTGGAGTTTCAGAAGGCAGCAGTGGAAGCAAATAACAAAGCAATGGATCATCACTTTCCATTCTTTGAAGAGCAACCTATCCTTCAACTTGCAGCCCCTGTTCTTCCTCAACTTCACCCTTATCTTCAGCTGGCTCAGCCCAATATCCATCATGACCCTACTCTCACCCCTGACCCTTGAAATTCAAATTCATGAATGGTATGTATTAATTTCTTCTTAATTAATATTATCTCCCTCTCTCTTTTATACAGTTAGTTTATATATAATGACTAAAGTTTATATATTAATTCTGTTATAAAAAATTTCAAGAAATTGGTTATGCATGTTTTTCTTCACCAATGAAATAGTTTCTTGGAGATCCATATATATTGAGTAATCCTCAACATTATCCTAAATTTTTCTATTAATTTCTCTACTTGTTAGTTCTCAAATTAAATAATTAATTATATAAGTAGTCCTAAATTTTCAAATATCTGCGACGTTAATTCTTCAAGTACTAATGTGATAAATGTTAATATGCTATGAAAATTGGATCACCATTCATTCAAAATTAATATAGATTGAGTATTAACGAGGAAAAAAGATGACATGTTAAAAAACGACATCTTTTTTGCACGCACTTGGTATATAGTTACATGAAACTCAATCAATGTGAAATGTTAATATAGCTGGCCTATATATGTGTGTATATGTACGTCTGTGTTAATGTTATGGGGAGTTTAATATTAATTAAATGCTCAAGTAACAGTGATATACCATTTGTAAATTATTGCCTTTTCTTTACTTTGAGCTAGCTAGCGATCGAGGAATTGCTGATTACAAGTAACTTGTCAATTAAATTTTGTGAATTATATTATATATAATAATATTTATGTCATTGGAATCGTGACTCTTTCTTGCAGAGCAATGGATGGAGTACTTCTTCTCTGTGAATGAGGTGGCTTAATGTTATCAACACATATATGGACAGATTTCCCGCTGCCATTAATTTATCTATATCCACCTTCAAAATTTATAATAATAATTAGTAACTTTTACTTTTCGGCATTTTCTAGTCTAGTATATTTATATATATATATATATATATATATATATATATATATATATATATATGCCTCAACTTCAGTTGTGTGTTGGACAACGAACTGCTTAATTAAGTTAATTGGTGTATGTTCATGATCCAAAGTATATAGTAGTAATAAAATATAGGTATATATAGTAGATATACTAGATGTCTATTCGATATATGGTACTCTCATTGATTAGATTATATACGTATATCTTACCTATAATTAAGAAGGGCTTATAGACATATATTATATATGATGTTTTCTATATGTTGTCATGACAATGAGTAATTATATATATTTAATCTAGCTAGCTAGCTATGTTAACTGGCCATGCATCCTCAAAACTTTTATATATCTTTAACTATATATTTATACAGATACAGAGGCGTTGTTAAGCCACTAGGTCTCTTTTGGAAGCAAGCACATATGTAATTATAGAAAAAAACTAATAATTATATTTAAGAGGATATGACTTGTATTATCATCAAAATCATTCAGTAACGTATACTCCTTAACGAAACACGTAATTAGACTCACCTTTTTCTTTGGTAAAATCCTGCGAGATGGTAAGCACTTCTGCCTAAAAAAATATTAGAAAAAAAAAAAAACTACAATTCATACATAGACACTCATGGGTGTCATTACTCTTGCTATTTCTCTTTCTATATATAGGAAAGATATCATTGATAGGAAAAGGCTTCAATTCATTAATGACCATGAGTACAACTGTATATATACAATATTTTAATTTCAAAATTAGATGCAACAATAATTTGAAGTTGAATACAACAAGAGTAGATTATACAGAGATAAGATGAGAATAATTTGAATTTGAATACAACAAAAGTAAATTATACAGAGATAAAATAAGAAGTTTTCTCAACCACTTTACACGCCCCCGCAAGACGGTGGAGGGGTAACGACACCGATCTTGGATAGCAGAAATGAGTGTCGGGGCCCAGAGAGCGGCTTTGTGAGAAGATTAGCTAGTTGGTGACTGGATGGAACATGAGAGACAAGGACCTCATTCTTGGCCATTAACTCGCGAACAAAGTGATAATCAATGGATATGTGCTTCGTGCGAGAGTGAAATACAGGATTTGAGCATAAGTAAGTGGCACCAATATTGTCAGAAAGAAGTGTTGGTGCACTTGGTAAAGAAACTCCTAATTCTTGTAGAAGTTGTTTTAGCCAAAGAATCTCTGCAGTAGTGGAAACAATGGTGTGATACTCGGCCTCAGTAGAGGATCTTACAACAGTCTTTTGTTTTTTACATGACCAAGATATGGCGTTTGGTCCTAGGTAAATTATGTAAGCAGCAGTTGACTTACGGTCTGCAGTATCACCAGCCCAATCATAGTCACAAAGGCATTTAGATGAAGAGAGAACTTTTGACAACATGATTGACGGTGCCCTTGAGATTGCGTAAGACGCATTTTAGGGCTTGCATGTGGATTTCATGTGGTGCTTGTAAGTGTTGGGACAATTTGTTGACAGGATAAGCCACATCTGGCCGAGTAAGGGAGAGATAGTGGAGAGAGTCAATGAGTCACCGAAATAGCGTGACATCACATGTGGGACCATCTGGTAGAGGCGTGAGGCAGCACGATGTTGACATCGGTGTGCCAACTGGATTTGCATCAGTCATGTTTGCAAGCTGTAGGATGTCGCAGATGTAGTGGTGCTGAGACATGAACATACCAGATTTCGCTGGAAGAATTTCAACTCCTAGAAAATGAGACGGTTGGCCAATATCCTTGAGGGAAAATTTAGCGGCCAAAGATGCTTGAAATTGATGAAGAAATTTGGCATTGTTTCCAGTAAGCAACAAATCATCTACATACACCAAGAAGTATGCCAATACATTGTTAGTGTTATAGATTAAAAGAGATGTATCAGACCTGGAGTTCTTGAATCCATATGATTGTAGAAATTCCTTCAGCGCATAGTACCAGGCACGAGGTGCCTGCTTGAGGCCATACAAAGCCTTGTTCAGCTTGCAGACATATGAGGAAAGAGAGGGATGAATGAATCCCTGTGGTTGAGACATGTAAACATCCTCAGTGATAGTCCCATGAAGAAATGTGTTGTTGACATCCATTTGACTCACTGGCCAGCCATGAGATAGAGCAATGCACAAGACCAGTTTTATAGTTTGAGGCTTGATAACTGGGTTGAATGTTTCATGAAAGTCAATCCCCGGGCGTTGATGAAATCCTTTGGCCACCAAACGGGCTTTGTATCTGGAAATTGAACCATCCGAATTGCGCTTGAGGCGGAAGACCCATTTGTTTCCAATGACATTGTAGTGTGGCTGAGGTGGGACAAGATCCCAAGTTCCATTGCGCATCAAGGCATTAAATTCCTCGGGCATGGCATCTTTCCATTGGTGATGTTTCATGGCTTGAGAGACACTGGTAGGTACCAAAGACTTTGCAAGAGGATATTTGGTGACTAAATTCAACTGTTTGGGCTTAAATATACCAGCTTTGGCTCGGGTGATCATGGGGTGACAAGGTACAAGAGCAGCTGGAGCTGAGGGAGATGCTTGTAACGAGGTTGATGAGGATGTACAAGTCTTCATGGGTTTAGTGTGTAAGTCTTAGGGTTGAGGGAAAATGATTGGGGTCATGGAAGAGGTTTGGATGGTGTTTGCGATATCAGGGGATGAAGGATTGGGGTGCACAGTTTGGGTGTGTTGGGTTGTTGGATCCGATTTGGGAGAGAGAGAGGATTGGCTTATAGGAGGAAGAGATGGTTATTGGATAAATGGATGAGTGGTGATAAGGTTGGATAATTTGAATTGGAGAGAGAGGATAATGGGCGTGTGGTTTGAGGGATGGGTGGAGAGAGATTATGGTTGTTGGGGGATGTGGGCCGTGAATGAGGAGAGAGATTATGTAGGTTGGTGGGTTGAGACTTTTGAGGGATGATGTAGGAGAGATAAGGTTGTTGGTTGATGGGGATATGGGTTGTGACTTTTGAGGGGATGATGTAGGGGAGATAAGGTTGTTGGTTGATGGGGATGTGGGGTGCGACTTTTTAGGTGATGATGCAGGAGAGAAAATGTTTGTTGGGTTGGTTATGTGGGAGTGATGAGTGGTTGCGGAAGTGAGTGAGGAATTTGGGGAGTGGTTGGGCGCTTAAAAGGAGATAGGTGTGAGGAGAGAGAATCTGATAGATAGGAAGTTGTGGTGGGGTCACTACAAGATTTTGGGAGAGAGAGTGGGGAAGGAATTTGATTGGATAAGAATGAGGTGGATGACTCAAGATTGGACTGGGAGTATGGGAAAACACTTTCAACAAACTGAACATGACGGGATACAATTAATTTTTGAATTTTCAAATTGAAACACAAAAAAGCACTCTGAGTATTACTATAACCAACAAAAATGCACGGTTGAGATCTTGTTTCAAGTTTGTTATGGGTGTAGGGGGTAAGTTAGGGAAAACAAAGACAACCAAAAATTTTGAGCTTGGTGTAATTTGGCTCACAATTAAGGAGGATAAAGAATGGGGTTTTCATTTTCAAAGTAGGGGTTGGGAGGCGATTGATGAGATAGGCAACAGTTTGTAAGGCATAACTCCAAAAGGCAAGAGGGAGGGAGGCATAGTGAATAAGACAACGAGTCGTTTCAACCAATTGACGGTGATTTATTTCAGATAAGCCATTATGTTCTGGCGTATGTGGTGGAGTGGTGAGATGAGAAATTCCTTGAGATTGGAAATAAGCACGTAGCTTTATAAATTCACCACCATTATCCGAATAAAATTTTTTAATTTTTGCATTAAATTGATTCTCCACTAATGATATGAAAATAGGAAATATGGTAGAGACATCAGATTTGAGTTTTATCGGATATAGCCAGAGATATTTTGAAAAAGGGTCAATAAAAATGACATAGTAAGAATAACCGTCAATTGATTGAATACAGGAGGGACCCCAAACATCAGAGTAGACAAATTCCAATGGGTGAGTACTAACAATGGTAGACCTAGAGAATGGAATTTTGTGACTTTTATTGGAGAGACAGTCATTACATTTATTCTTAGAAGTAGAAAAGGAAATATTGTGTGAATTGAGAACATGTAGAAGGGGTGGGCGTGCTGGACGGCCAAGTCGGAGGTGCCAAAGGTCAAGTGATGGGGAGGTGGTGGCATAGGCGGTGTGAGCTTGGAGGTTGGTGGTAGGAAGCTTGTACACATTGTCCTCATTAGATCCGCGTAACAACATCGCCCCCGTGTCCAGTGCCTTTACCTCGAAATGATAAGGAAAAAATTCAATGGAGACACGGTTAGTTTTACAAAGCTAGGAAACTGAAATAGATCTTTAAGTAACAGAAGGAACACATAAAACATTTGGTAAGGTGAGTGGGCCGGAAGAGTGGAAGTTTAGTGGAGCCCATATGAGTGATGGGTAAAGTCTTACATTGGCCCTGTGAGTGTGTCTTCTCCAAGATATCTGATTTGATGGAAGATTATTGAGATCACTAGTCACATGATGAGAAGCGCCAGAGTCAATCAGCCATGTGAGGTCATTGCTTTCAGATTTCTGTGCCACATTTGCAGAGGGAGGGTCTCATTTAGGTGGATAACCAGGATCTTGTAGCATGTCTTGTCCGTGTGGCCCTTCTTGTCACAAAATTGACAAACAAAGTAGAGGTAGATGGAGACCTCTTTGAGGAGTTGTGAAAGGAGTGTGAACGACCACGATTTGAACGAGAATAGTTTCGATTGTAAGGTTAGCAGTGCGAGGAGCACTACACTATTGACAACGATCTTCGCGGTGAAGGTAGATTTCAAAGTCCACAAGCTTGTCAAAGAGGTCATCAAACATTATTGCGAGTCGCGGGTACGGATAGATGCCATGACTTCCTCGTATGATGGACCTAAACCATTAAGAGCATGAATGACAAGTCGAGATCATCCATTGGATGACCAATGAGAGCCAACTTATCCGCAATAGTGCGAATAGAGCGCAAATAGTCACTGAAAGGTGATGTTCCTTTGGTGATGGAATTGAAACGCTCTTTCAATGACATGATATGCTGAGCGGTGAGCGACTGGCATAAGGCCTTTTTCAACATGATTCCAGGCCAGAGATCGAATGAGGTGTGTTAGCAGATGACGTGACAGTCCTTGCCTCTAATCACAAGAGGCCAATGAACAAGTCATCCCGTTCATTGGCTATATTATATGAACAAAGTCCAAATCATATTTACCCCTAAATCATATATATGTATAATATATCACAAGAGCCAAAGTCCAGTCCATCCCGTTCACATTTATTAGTTAAATGATCTAAAATAAATACTAAAAAAACAGTCACACTTTTAATTCTTTTTAATTTTCTGTTTTTAAAAAATCATAAACAAGCACGTCCTATAATTAATTCTTCTCATGCAATAAGTACAAAGCAGCCCAATAAAAAGAAAACATGTTAAGGCCCGAAGACGCTTATCGGTTTCCTTTCCTTTTTTTTAAGGTTTTGTCTCCATGGATCCGGATTCTCTGCGGTAGCCGCAGGAGCCTGCAGTTAAAATTAGCTACCAAATAGCTAGGAAACAAGCTACTACGAAATTATTCCGCAGTTAATCCGTACCTATTTCCTAGTTATTTTGTGGCTAACAGCGGCTGCATGGGAGTGCAGTGCGGGGAGGATCCTTACGCCCCTTTCCATATGCTCACTATGAAAAAATATATTTTATGAGGGTGTTTTCAGTATCAGTTTTGAGGTGATTTTTTGCACATCCCATGCATTCTATAGGTATCGGAAATAAGAGAGATGTTTGCAAAATGCTTATTGAAAACATATGAGGGAACTAGTAGGATACAATTTATCTGAAAAAAAAAATTGACAATCTTTTTTTATTTTAAAAAGAAAATCCATGTGAAGGAAGTGTTCGCACTACTATACAATTTTTTCCCTTGATTTGTAAGGACGTGAAGTTGGCTGAGTCAAAAAGGGGGGCTTAAATTGAGACGCTTCTTAAAATTCCAGAAACCTTAGGGTAATGTTTTGGTTTCCATTTTCATTTCATGTTTCTATTTTCTATTTTCATTGTTGTCTTCTATTTTCTGAAATTTTACAAAGGAAAAACTGGAAATGCGAGAACAAAAATTTTTTGTTTCCAGTTTTTTCTTTGTAAATTTGTTTCGAGTTTTTTTTTTGTAATTTTCAAAAAACAGGAAACAGGAAATGGAAACAGGAAATGAAGCAAAACCAAACAAGTCCTAGATTTCTTTCTGATTTTTCTCAGTGTTTGGGATATTCTAAAAACAATCCACACAGAGATTTGTAAAAGAGTGATACAAGATATTGTGTACTTAAGATGCTTAAAGCTAAGATGATACAACGTAAGATGAATGAATCAACAATGTTAACAAAGAGTTTGTTTAAATATACTGATTTCTTCTTCAAATATGAAACTACTTAAAGATTGAGATTGCAAAGAAGTATATTTAATTTATTTAATTTACTTACTAGGGTACTCAATTAATATAAGATGCGAGTTTAAAGGAGAGAAGAGAGACAACTAATTTATACTGGTTCACCCTCTCCCCCGACAACTTGAGCTAACGTCCCAGTCCTCACACACAGTGAGATTTTCACCAATCTTCCTTGAATATAGTTACAAGTATTCTTCACTCAGCCTCTTCAGGCTTCTAACACTTTGAGTATTCTCCTTCAATAGCCTCTTCAGACTTCTAAGTGTCTTAGTTTAATGGATTGATTGATGAATGTGTTTCGGAATATGTTGGGAACTTGTATGTTATAAATTTATTGGAATGTGTTTTATTAGGTTATATGAACACTTTTTTAAAATGTTTTTTATAATTACATTGTCATTTTTTTTTAGTTTTGTAGAGGTGTAATTCTTTAAAACTTTTAATAAGCTATATTTTTAATAATTAAATTTTAAACCGGGCTGATCCGCACAAGCCCGCTACCCACATAGGGCCAAGCTCAGGCTTTTATTTCATAGGGCCGAATTTAGCTGGGCTAAAAGCCTGGTCCATAATAGCCCTCTACCCGCACTAAGCTGGGTCGAGCCAGGTATTGCCTACTCTTCCAACACCCCCCCTCCCCTCCCCTAAACCCCCATTCCCAAACAAACCCTAAAATAAGTCATATATATCTAATACATTTTAATTTAAATAATAAAAAATTAGGCATTGAGAATTTAAAAAATAAGAAACCTAAGAATTGTATCATTTTTTAAGGAAAATATATAAGCTTGAAATTATTATTTAACTATTATAATTAAATTATTTATTTATTATATCATTTTTTAAGGAAAATTATAAGCTTGCATCTTCAACCCAACCCCGTCAAAAAATCGGGTTACGGTCGGGTTCTCCTTAAACTCAATCAAAGTATGTTTTATATACATTAAAATTGAGGCAAGGGGGTGGGTTAGTATCAACGTGTTCGAGTTTGATTATTAAGTCTGCTTGATAAAGAGTATACCCTCCTTAACATATTGTGTGAGGAATTAAAAATAAAAAATATATATTGAAAGATTTTGCTAAAGGTTTATTGTAAGAGTATAAAAGTGAAATTTTTTTAGTTAAAGTGAAAATTTGTTAAAGGCTTATTGTTAACATGAGCAATTTTTAATGAATGTTTTTTATTTGGCTAAATATGTATTTAGTTCCTCCAAAATACACTCGTTTTCATTTTATTTCCCTTATTTTTTTATTTTTTCATTCACCACAAAATAAAATCTTTTTCAAAATTGTCATCGTCATTAGACTAGTTATACATTATTGACGTGGTCGTTCCTTGTTAACTGATCACCTGACTTTCTCAGACGTTAATGTGACATCATATATGAGTCAATTAATAAGTTTGTTTAATTACTTTAATATATTATATAATACTGAAAATAATTAAGTGTCCACGAACCAAGAAATTAAAAAGTGTGAAACATAATTTGGAGACCAACTCCTACAGTTTATCATTCCATTTCGAAGCTTAACCGGGAATTACATTAATTACAATGATCTACTTAAAAAATTATGCCAATGATGTAAAATGTGGTTAAATAACTTACACAATAAGTTATTAAACAGTTACTTAATAGCAATATATAACACACACAGCACAAACAAATTATACGAGTTGTTAAAATCTTAAATTTATAGTTTCAATGCACTGATTATAAATTCTTTCAGGATAATGTTTGCTAGTTAATTTTTAGAAGGACAACTGGAGGGAGGGGGAGAGCTCATTGAAGGGCTTTCATATTTACAAAGTCTTCCTTGATTTCTTCTCTATCTTCTTCGCTCTCTCCTTTTCCTTTCTAATCTTTCCCCTTCCCTCTAAAATTTGGCTATACAATTGGGAGCATCCTAATTGTACTTGGAGATTTGATTTCATATAAATTCTGTTAATCTTTCTGAATTTAAAGTAGAGTAGAAGGTAGAACTGCCAATATGAAAAGAATAAAAAAAAAATTGCTGAATAGTGCATAGTGTGGATTATGTAGAAATAAAATTTCAAATTCTAATAAGAACGAATTTTGTTTTGAAAATATGAACTAATCTTTACATCCCTGAACTCTTTTGCACACTAAACGGAAATTATTAATGATAAAACTTGTATATGTCTTTAATATAAGCGTGATTGTTTATATTAATTTATGAACTTATTAAGAAATCTCATTTTAATTCAATATTTTTCAAGTCTTTTTTTTGTTTTAATTTTAGTTGAATGTGTTTTAGTTTAATGGATTGATTGATGAATGTATTTTAATGCGTTTTGGAATGTGTTGGAAACTTGTATATATGTTATAAATTTATTTGAATATTTTTTATTAGGTTATATATGAACACTTTTTTATCACTACAAGAATGCGCGCGTTTAGACGCAACAGGTTAGCGACAGCCGAAAGTCGTCACTATTAGCGACGGTCAGACCGTCGCTATGATGTTTTATAATTAAAATTATTTTTATTACGCAGAAAACCATAGCAAACGGTTAGTCGTCGCTAAGTAGAAAATAGGCATTAGCAACGGTCATCGTGGATATTGCGACGTACGGCTCGGTCGTCACTAAGCGAAGATGGAAGCTAGCGACGGCTAGCCATCACTACAACCGTCGCTAGTTTGAAAATTTTAACGCGAGTTGTCGATAGAAACTAAATTGTAGCAACGGGTTTATTGGCTTTAGCGACAGCCTGGCCATCGCTAGTTTAAAAATAAAATTAGCGACGGCCTAAGTCTGAAACTTATGCGCCACCGTCTCCCTTTTCTTCTTTCTCTTTTCTTCCCCCTTTCTTTCTTCTCCTCCGTCGCGGTTTTCTCCTCCTTCCCTCCAACCGTCTCTCAAGCTCTCCATCATTGTCCCTCAAGCTGTCTTTCTCCTTCAAACTCTCCCTTTCACTAAACTCTTCAATCTCAACGATTATTTTTGTGAAACAACCCCTTTTTTAGTAAAGGGGAGGTGGACGACGGCCAACCACCGTGGGAGGACATCGCCGGCTATCAAGCTCCGTCGTGGACATCAAAATGGTACTGTGTTCACTCCTATGTGTGATGAAACGGTTGTAATTTGCATTTATGAATTTTTTGTTAGTGGAGAGTTGAGCTCAATAGGTGAGACCCCATAAAGGGTGTTGGTTGTGTGTTGCTAATATAGAATTGTGCATGTGTTTGTGTTGTTTGTTGTTTGTTAGTGGAGAGCTGAGCCCAATATGTGAGACCCTATGAAGGGTGCTGGTTGTGTGCTGATAATATAGAATTGTGCATGTGTTTGTGTTGTGATATATGAAACTGTTATGCTGAAATTATATAATTGTTGAATTGTAGACAAATGGATCATAGATGGGTGTATAATAGGATTGATTCTTCTGGGAGAATGAATTATGAGTTTATCGTTGGAGTTTTCGAAATTTGATAACAAGGCTATTGAGCAACCTTCGTTCATGTCTGAAGGAGGGATTAGGTGTCCTTGTGTTAATTGTAATTGTGAGAAGATTCTGAGACCACCTTTAGTTAGAGCTCATTTAATGAAGTTTGGATTTAAACTAAACTATTGGGTATGGACTGAACATGGAGAAGAAGAGGCTAATAATGTTGAGTTGGGGATGATGATAATAATAGTGTTGAATATATGAGTTATGAACCTCAGTTTGCCTCAGTGAATCAAATGGTGTATGGCGCATTTAGGCCTATACATGATGAAACAGATGATAATGAGCATGAGCCACCTAAATCAGATGCCCAACAGTTTTATGATATGTTACTATCTACAAATCAGTCAATCAATGATGGAGCAAATGAATCTATGTTATCAATAACTGTGAGGTTATTAGCCATTAGAACTATGGCATGTTACTGAAAAGTGTTTGGATTATTTCATGCAAATTCTAGTTGATGTAGCTCCAAAACCCAACATTCCAAAAAAAACATTTATTAAGCGATGAAATTGGTGTCTAAGTTAGGTTTGAAGGCTGAAAAAATCGATTGGTGTAGGAATGGGTGTGTGTTGTATTACAAGGATTATAAACTTTTAACTGAATGAATTTTGTAATGCTTCGAGGTTTTTTCCTCGTAAGGTTGGGAAGGGAAGATACAAAAATGTTCCAGTGAAGAGAATGTTTTATTTGCCAATTATTCCAAGGTTGCAGTGATTGTATGCGTCAGTAAAGTCTGTTGCACAGATGCGATGGCATCATGAGAACAAGAATGATTTTGGTTTATTGTGTCATCGATTAGACGGGAAGCATGGAAACACTTTGATAATGTGTATCCTGATTTTGCAAATGAGCCAAGAAATGTAAGATTGGGGTTATGTGTTGATGGGTTTACTCCCTACATTCAAGCTTCGACTTCACCATATTCATGTTGGCTTGTTATTGTTACAACCATATAATCTCCCCCCTGAATTGTGCATGACTAAGCCATATATGTTTTTACTTGTCTAATACCCGATCCAACTAATCCAAAATCAAACTTAGACGTGTTTCTGCAGCCTTTAATAGATGATGTCCAACAGTTGTGGAGGTATGGTGTTCTGACTTATGACATTTTCACGAAACAAAACATTGTCATGCGTGCATGTTTGATGTGGACTATCAATGATTTTCCGGTGTATGAAATGTTATCTAGTTGGCAAAGAAAGGGTAAATTAGCATGTCCACACTGTATGGAAGATACAAAAGCTTTAACGTTGCAGCATGGTGGAAAAAACTCATGGTTTGATTGTCATCCTAGATTCTTCGAAAGTGATCACCCTTTCAGAAGGAGTAAAAGAAGGTTTACGAGAAATAAGGTTGAGCATGATGGACCACCTTGTATGTTGACAGGGCCTCAAATTTGGGAATTTGTGCAAGACTTTCCAAAGGTGACAGATGGTAATTGTTCCAAACTGCCAGGGTATGGACAGTTTCATAATTGGGTTAAACACAGTATATTTTGGGATTTTCCATATTGGAAGAACAACTTGTTAAGACATAATCTTGATGTCATGCATATAGAGAAAATTTCTTTGATAATGTCTTTAACACTGTCATGAATGTTACGGGTAAAACCAAGGACAATGTAAAGGTAAGAATGAATGTGTCTATGTTCTGTGCACGAGGTGACTTGGAGTTGGTTGACCTGGGTAATGAAAAGTTGGGAAAACCATAGGTAAACTATACTTTAGAACCAAAGGATGCAAAACCGGTTTGTAAATGGATTTCAGAATTGAAATTTCCGGAAGGTTATGCCTCAAATCTTGCAAAATGTGGAAATATCAGTAGGGGTATGTAACATCCTAATTTCAAAATTTAAGAATAATGCCCCTTGGAGGCACTATTCCAAAACCCCGAAATTGTTCCGCTACTTCATCGATATCGTCAAACAATTTCATACCATTACTTAGGCAATTCCAACGCTTGCTTAAGTTTACACGTAGTCACACATCCTTCAAATTTTGATAAATAACTTACAACATATAACCTAAAGTAAAACTTACAACACCCCTACCAGAATTTCCGGCAGAGTCTCCCCTGAAAACAGATTTTTTCTCAATTATTCATCATCCTGAAAACCGGAAGACATTACCAATATAGTTGATAATTGAACAATAAAAATGGAAATTTCTATCTAAGCCTCCATGGCCAAACTACAATCCTAACTCTATTACATGAATACGCATTTTGAATAACAATCCAATCCTTAGTACTCCAACATGATTACATTACCACCAAAACACTACTCATAGGATAACACTAGCTATAAGACCAAAAGATGTGCCAACAAAGGCTAAATACAAAAGATAACAGAATTCCACATGAATCTTCAACTATGAGTCCTTCATTTCCCTTGATAAGTGCCCATGCACAACTGAATAAGTCCACATATCATGTGGTGAGAATAAATCTCAGTGAGCTGGTTGTGCATGTGTTCAAACAACCAATTAGCACAGAAATAACACATGCAAGCATAGTGATCAATTTAAAACATCTAATTCAGATATAAGCTACAATTTCATTTTAATACACCTTTGGTGTATTACCCAACACCCGTGGGCTCTTATCACTTTCACCTTCTGTCTGGAATTGAGCTCAAAACCATACAAGAGACGTCTCTCTTGTGGCCACTTAACCTTCTATTTTAATTAAGCACAGACACACATTCATCAATTCAAATTCTTCATTCTTTTAGGCATAAAGCCCCCTTTTTGGACCGAAGTCCCCTCTTTGGACTAAAGTCCCCTTTTTGGACCGAAGTCCCCTTTTTCATAGTTGACAATTCAATACACATTCATAGAAAGAATTGAAATATAACTTGCCATAAAATTCTATCCTTTTCCTCAAAACATATTTCAATAATTCAT
Organism: Sesbania bispinosa; assembly: GCA_026901365.1. Classification (NCBI taxonomy): domain Eukaryota; kingdom Viridiplantae; phylum Streptophyta; class Magnoliopsida; order Fabales; family Fabaceae; genus Sesbania; species Sesbania bispinosa. The sequence goes on from QLOH01000012.1 coordinate 3,156,937, forward strand.
TCATATATAAAATCATAATATTCCATCTCTTTTTTCTTCAATACTCCTTTCAATAATTCATATACATTTTATCAAATCATCAAAATACTTCAACACATAGCATTTCCTACTAACAAAGACATATCCACATAAACAATTTCCTCCTAACCCTAAGTCTCCAAATCCTAGGGTTTGAGCATCATAAATGGAATCCTACCAAGGTTCACACATCCTACCAATTAATCATACTCATGCAATAGATAGAAAGGGGAAAAGGACTAGGGTTCATGCAAGAAGGCTCCATCATACAAGGGGAATAAGTAGGGGAAACCAACTCACCTCTTGGTGCCCGAGCTCTAGGAATTGACAAGGGAAGATTTGTAGGAGGAAGAATTGGAAGGGGAGAACCTTGAAGTGGTGAGAAATCCTCTTCTCTTCTCCAATTTAGGAACCCTAGCACAGCTTCTCTCTCAAGAAACTTGCTTTGTCTCACTCTAGGGGAAGGGGAAAGAAGAAAAATGAAGGAAGAACTCAGTTTTTTTTATGTTTTAAAGTAACAGACGCGTCCCTGCGCTCAGGCTGCGTTCGGCGCAGCTGGAGCGCAGGTTTCCTCAATTCCCCTCTGTTTTCTGCGCTTCAGTTGCGCTCAGCGCAGCTTGGAGCGCAGGAAACAGATTGGAATTCCTTTGTGCCTTGACAGCTTTCTCTCCTGAGAAAGAATGCGTCTGTTTAGGGTGCAAACGATCCCGGAATACTATCGTATAGCATATCAAATTGAAGCCCCGAATCTTAACTTTCTAATCCAAGTGGAATCACCTCAATTGGACACCTATAACTCTAGATATTTTCAATTTAGTGCACTAAGGTCATTAGGCTTAAAACCCGAAATTAAGCAACAACCTTGGTTTTTGCCCCTTTTTGACTCCAATACCAATCTCTCCTTCTCAAACCTAATTCCTCTCCTCCAAAACCTTCTTCTAACTTATTTCTTCCCATCCAAACCCTTCCCTATTCTAATTCTTGATAATAAATTCCCTTAACCACAAAGCTTATTCTTCCACACTTAATGGCTAAGATCTAGGGTATTGCTCTTCTCCCTAACTCTTCCTCATGACACTCCCTTCCGACTAAACTCTTCTTTACCTGACCTCAATTTCTCACTCTTAAACCATTGTACTTTTCTCTAATACAGGGTGCGGTTTCTCCTAAATTCGACCTACAATTTGATTAGCTTAACTCTTGGTCCCTCTTCCAAACTTCTTGTTAAAACACATAATTCCTAGTGGATTCCCTTAATTTCTTTTATGACACTCTCATAACCTCCGAATTCTCATCCTACTTTTAAATTCCCTCTCCAAGCTAGGTTCACCACCTAAGGTTTCTCTTGTATCTTCTAGGCCTAAATTTCCGGGATGTTACAGGGTACAATGCATGGGATGAAAAATCATGATTGTCATGTATTCATGGAGTGTTTACTCCCAATTGCATTTCGATCCTTGCCAGATTATGTGTGGAAACCAGTTGCTGAATTAAGTCGAATCTTCAAAGAATTATGTTGTAATACATTGAGGATGGATGATGTGGTTAGATTGGAACAAAATATACCAATCATTCTTTGCAAATTGGAAAGGATATTTCCACCAAGATTCTTTGATTCAATGGAGCACCTACCTATTCATCTTCTTATACTTGGCGGTCTAGTCCAATATCGGTGGATGTATTCATTTGAAAGGTTAGTTAATAAGACTATATTGTTTATTTTAATTTATTTTTAATGAAAGTCAAATAACAATCTATTTTGTTTTAGAATGATGGGAGATGCGAAACGATCAGTGGGTAACTTGGCTAGAGTGAAATGCTCAATATGCTCATTCCACTTACACCGGGAAACCACATATTTTTGTTCGCATTATATATTTTCAGAATGCAAGTTTGTTGTCAAACACTACATTTAGGAATGAGTCTAAAAATGGACTTCCATGCGGTAATTCCACATTGTCAATGTTGAACAAGCCAGGACGCCCTGTAGGAATGTCTAATGAGCACTGGTTAAGTGACGATGAATGGAAATCAACTCATGTACATTTACTAATCAATTGCAATGAAATTAAACCATACCTTGAGTAAGTGGAAATGATTTTATTATTTTTAGGGTTTATGGTTTAGGAATGAATTAGTTATTAACTATTGTTCCATTTCAGCTTATTCTTACAATTTCACTTGATCGATGATCGGGATTCTTCTGCTCGAATACATGCAAACTTTTCAACATGGTTTAGGAACTATGTAAGTTTGATCATCCACTATTTTGTATGGGTTACTTAGTAAACCGAATTCAATTAATATTAAATGGTTCTTATGATTAGGTTCGTGATGAGCGAAATGGAGTGACCAACAATGAAATTAGATCATTAGCTTGGGGATCGAACTCTAAAGCAACATCATGGAGCACATACCTTGTAAATGGCTACAGATTTCAAACAAATGATTGGTGTGAGGGTAAAAAGACCTCAAATTATGGGGTGCATGTAAAAGGACTTACCAATGGTGGTGAAGATGACTTTTACGGCATCATCCACCATATTTATGAATTAAAGTATCTTGGTTTGAGTAACTTGATTCCTATTTTCTCTTGTGATTGGTTTGATCCAACCACAAACAGTGACATGCGAGTTCAACCATAATACAATATCGTAGAAGTAAGGAAGAGTATAAGGTATAATCGGTATGATCCATTCATTCTTGCACAAAAAGCAAGACAAGTCTATTATGCCCCTTATCCAGAATTATGTAAGGACTTACGAGGTTGGATTGTGGCAATCACAACAAAACCAAGGGGTCATGTTGAAGTTGATGGGGTTGAGGAAGAAGTGCCTTATCAGGCTGAAGGCACTTCAACTGTTTTACCAGTTGTAGACATTGAACAATTGTCAGGCTTAGCTGAGAATTGATATGAACCAATTATTCAGTCTATCCCTGAGACAATGGTGGAAGATGATAAATCTGAGAATGAAGACATCCCATCAAATGAGGATGAAGATGGGTGGGATGACAATGAAGATGAAGAGGATGATGAAGATCAAGAAGATGAAAATGATGTATAATTAGATTAATACTAATGTGTACTTAGATTAATACTAATATGTACTATTGTCATTTAATTTTCACCACGATTATTATATCATTTTATAATCGTAATTAAAAAAATTAGTATTTAAAAAATACAAAATCTGATGACTAGCGACGACCAAGTCGTCGCTATAACATTCGTTGCTAAACATTATAAGCTTAGCGACGACCGGGTCATCGCTAGGTATTCCGACGGCTTAGGCTATCGCTAACTTGTGACGACTAGCGATGGCTAAAATCGTCGTTAGGTTGTGACCGCCATGGTGTTAGTGACAACCCTTTACGACAGTCAGACCATCACTACATAGCGTCGCCCGTTAACCGTCGTCGCTACTGCAATAACGACGAGCATTTTAGCGACGGCCGGTGAGCCGTCACTATAGTAGACGTAACGACGACCATAAGCCATTGCTAAATCATGACTTTCATGTAATGTATGCTTTTGATAATTACATTGTCATTTTTTTGTTTTGTAGAAGTGTAATTCTTTATAACTTTTAATGTGTTATATTTTTTAATAAATTAAATTTTAACCAGGACGACCCGCATAAGCCCGCTAACCATGCACATAGGGTCAGGCTTGGGCTTTTATTTCATAGGACTGGATTTTAGCTGAGTTAAAAGCCCGGTCCATAATAGCCTGCTACCTACACTATGATGGGTCCCGTCGGGTAGTCCATTTTGCCACCTCTTCCCGCAACCCTCACCCTTCCCTCCCTTACCCACAAACCTCATTCCCAAACAAACCCTTAAATAAGTCATATATATCTAATACTTTTTAATTTAATTAATATAAAAAATTAGACATTGAGAATTAAAAAAAATAAGAAGCTTAAAAATTATATCATTTTTAAGGAAAATATATAAGCTTAAAATTATTATTTAACTATTATTATAATTAAATTATTTAGTTATTATATCATTTTTTTAAAAAAAAAATATAAGCTTGCATCTTCAATTCCGCCCCCTGTCAAAATTGAGTTAGGGTCAGGTTTTTCTTAAACTTAATCAAAGTGGATTTTCTCCGATAAAGTTGAGGCAGAGGTGTGGGTCAATATCAAGGTGTTTTCTGCTTGATAAAGAGTATACCTTAAGTCCTTAACATATTTGTGAGGAAGTTAAAAATGAAAAATATATATTACACTTTTTTATTTTTTATGTAATAAATATTATTTTCAATAATTTTTTCATTTGTATATATCCTTGACGTTAACAAAAAATTTTGAAAAATATATATTACACTTTTTTATTTTTTATGTAATAAATATTATTTTCAATAATTTTTTTCATTTGTATATATCCTTGACGTTAACAAAAAATTTTAAAAAATCAATATTGAATATATTGATAATTTTAAAAGTTGCATGGACAATTTTTAATGAACATTTTTTATTTTGGCTTAAATTTGTGTTTAGCCCCTCCAAAATACACTCATTTTCATTTTAGTCCCCCTAATTTTTTTTTTTAGTTTTTCATCCTCACATAATAAATCTTTTTCAAAAACGTCTTTGCCATTAGACTAGCTAATTTAACAGATTATTGATGTGGTTGTTACCTGACCTGACTTTCTCAGACTAAGTTAGCAGATTGTCGATGTGGTTGTTACCTTTTTTACTTTAATATATTATAATAAAGAAAAATTATTTTTCCAGACCAAGAAATTAAAAGGAAACATAATTTTGAGACAACTCCTACTGCTTATCATCTATTTTGAAGTCAACGGTGAATTACTTAATACAACGATATATTAAAAAGTCATTTAATAGTGTAATACTTGGTGTGACTTACACTGATGTAAGTTGAACCCTCCTTTTATATATATACACAAAAACACACACACATATATATATAGACACAACAAAATATAGAGTTGTTAAAATCTTAATTAATTATTATATTTTCGATTAATGATTATAAATTCTTTAGGGTATGTTGCTGGTTAATTTTTAGTGGGAAAAGGAGGGAGGGGGAGAGCTTATTGAAAACTCATTCCACCTTTATGTTTGGGAGTTTAATTCATCCAATTGTATTTTACTTTGACCAAAAAAATTGTATTTTACAAAGTGTTCCCCTTATCTTCTTCCCTCCTTCCCCTTCCCTCTAAATTCATAACAAAGATATGATTTTGGCTCCATGAGCATCCTAATTGTACTTGGGCATTTGATTTCATATTAATTCTGTTAATCTTTCCGAATTTAAAGTAGAGCGGAATGTAAAACTGCCATATGAAAGAAAAAAAATTAACAAGAAATGTCTTTTAAACAAAAATGGTACTAGCACTGTGTATAGTTGTGTGTGTGGTTAAGTGACTAATAAATTTTCTTTCAATTATATTTAAAAAAGGTCAAATATTTAGAAAAATAAAGATTGAATTCTAAGATCCAACTCGTGTGTGTGAATTACAAAAGTAAACAGAACCAGTTAGGTTAGGAAAAAAGAAGACTTCATTTACATTGGAAGGAAGGGTGGCAATAACATCTATGCTCTATTACAACAAAACTAAGCTGTTGATTTTCCCAAAAACCCATTTTGCTTTTGATAATTGTTTTTTCCTTTATACTATTTGCAATGATGTTGATATCCATCTCAATTTTTGTGCCACATAAGCCATTTTGTAAATTTGTCTGCATGCCTCTTTGAGGACATGAAGGAAAATCAAAACAAGTATGCCTCCAAAAGTAACAACTCTCAACATTACTCTTTCTGGTGGTGATTTTGCTGTCAGATAAACACAGTCCACAGTTATTAAGATCCAGCTAAACCTTTCCATCAACACTTTGATGCACCACAATTTCCCTGCATTTTCCCCTGAGATTTTGCATATAATCCTCAAACACAGAACCCCCACAACAAAAAATGTGGTCATTGACCAACCCCTGTACCTCACTAGTTTCCCTCCCACAACCAAAGCTTCTTTCCTACACACACAAGATGCACACTCACCTGAAAATGTTGAAGTCATCACTGCATCAAAGCCTGTGTAATAAGGCAACACAATAGAGTCAAGATACATGCTTGCATGCAAAATACCAGACACTGTTGATGCTGCAAAAAAAGTGTACTTTATGTCCTTATCAGCTGCTCCATTGTCAAAGGACAAGGCAGAGATGAGAACCAATAGAAGAATTGCAGGACCAGTGCAAGAGAGTGGGAATATTGTGTTAATTTGGGGACCCTTTGCAAAGGCTAAGATTATAAGTGGGAGGGATATAGGACCAGATGGTAAAAGGATTCTTTTTGATTGACCCAAAAACATTCTCCCTCTTCCTTTGCTCATATCCATTATCACAATGACAAGGGTCACCAAATAAGAAGCTGTTGTGAATAGAAGCACCAAGATATCAACAGAAGGTGGGTAATTTGGTGGATGTGTTCTGTCACAGACATAATGGTAAGGGCAATTGATTGTATCAAAGGTTTCTTCCATTTGCCAACTGATGCATTTGAAGAATGTGGCATGGATTTCTTCTATGTCCCATCCAGGTTGGAATGTTGGGTATTCTGGGAGCCAAAACCAGAACAATCTATTCATTATATGAATGATTCTGTGGGTAAAATTAAATTTTGATCATATAAATAAGAACCTTGTTGGTTGGGATATTCAACTTGAAGTTGAACAGGATGAAGAAAGACCAACTAATTAATACTATTTTCCCACTCTAGATAATAAATTTGAATTTGGTGGCATTAAAAATTAACTTTGTGGCTTCATTTATTAACTTTATGTTTGCAATTTCCTTAGCCAATTAGCTTTCAGAGAGGAATTCTGTTTCTATCTGAAGCATAGTGAGTAGTTGAATGGAAGCAAAATTTCTAAAGGATGTTGTTGGCATTTTTTTAAGTGAAGAAATTAATGGGTACTAAGATTAAGGCAACGTGACTCCAAAGGGAAAGGGAATGGTGTTTGGTGAGTGATGGTCATTGATTGATTATATGATGTGCTGCCAAACTGATAGTATCAGATATGTATACAAACAAAAATTGGTATACCAACAGCACCTCATATGGATCATATCAGAGTATTTTTGTTATGGCTTACTCTAATTTATGTAAATGATAATAATTGTGTTTTGTTTTTTCTTAAGTTGTTGTATGAGACAATTTAGTTTAGAGACCACTCAACTACAGTACTTATTGAAATTTGGTATTTTTACTTGTCCTAGAAATGTATATAATTACACAATCAGTTCTCAAGATCATTGGATGAGGAATCTCATATCTACTACTAGTATTCAATTAATGCCTTCATCTTCTGCATCAAGACAAGCTTAAGTTAGCTTTTCCATTGCAACAAAAGTTAAAATTAAATATTCGGTATCAAAAGTAAGTACATTTGAGTTCAAGTAACTAAATTAAAACTTTACTTGAATATCAAATATTTAAAGAGTTGTAACTCAGTTGACAACGCAGAGTAAAATTATGGGAACGGCTTCCGAGCTCAATCCCCACTAAACACACTCTTAGTGGGAGGTGAAGAGTTTTAACTATGACTATATGATTAAACTCCGAATAGGATTGTGTGGTAATAGGAGATTCCTATGCTTAAAAAAAAAAAAAAAAAAAACTTTCCTTGGATAATGGTGTGTCATATCAATAGTTTGTAAATATTTCATAAAAAATTTCTATTAGGGACGCTTCTTTTATTGTAATGTAATGTGATATCGTTTTTTTTTTATTTTATGTAAAAGTGATTGAAGCTAAAACTTTACATAAATTATAACTTTTGCAAGCTAAGATATGACATATTGTTTTAAATGAAATTGTTTAATTAGGTGGGAAAGCATTTCAATCAATTAATTGAAAATAAAAATAAAATTTTCTGGATATCGTATATTTTCTAAACAAGGTACATAATGAAATTATACCATCAAAACTGAGGACGAAAATCCTATGTCTCGTTCTCCCTGTCGCGTTTCCTGTCCCGCCAATTAAATATCGTCACGTTGATTAAATTTGCCAATTCGGATTTCCGTTATGTTTAACAATTTCCAACGCCGTTCTCTCATTCTCTCTCCTCACATAGTGCCCTCATCGTGCCCTTCTTGATTGTTTGTCTCCCAAGTCCCATTCTTATTCTACTCAACACTAACAACATCTTACAAATCTTGCTGGCGGATTCCATTATAGTCTATCTCAACCCAAATGGAAAGAAAGGGGTGGACTTTAGTGCAATTTATATAGAAAAAGGATAAAGAGAGAGAGATGCAAAGAAATTACTTGTGAATTGGAAGTCTTGGTGCGATGAACAATCAACACACAGAAAGGGGCTTACTTGATTTTCTTTTACAAAACAAAAAAATGGAAAGTAGAGTTATTCTCATGGTCTCATTTTATTTTCTAGTTTAATCTCATTTTGTGTTCGGCAAGGAGATGAGGGAGGGGAAAGAGGGAGATGGAGACAGAGAAAGGAATATAGTTTACGAGAGTAATTTATTCATATTAAGAAGGAATATAGTTTACGAGAGTTACCAAAAAGATGAAATACTGTAGCTTGAGACTTTGGGTTTGACTCTCTTACGTTGATGTGTGAGGTACCAAAACACGCAGCCGACTAACAAATTGAAATTTTAGAACCGCCTCTCGTAACAATAAAATATAACCTAATTAAAAACACATAACAATAAAGGAGATGTCGTTAAAGTGGGATCGAAATCATCTGTCCCATACTCCTGTCACAACTCTTGTCCCTCCCAATCAAAGATTGCCACGTCATTTAAAATTCCACGTAGACTTTATCGCCTCTCGTTTTCGTCCGTCACTTTAACGGTATTGATAAGTGAAAATCATATGATAAATTAAAGCACTTTTTAGTTCACTTATCAAGGATAAAATGGTATTTTTGCCCCAGTTTAATCCCTTTTTATTAAATATTAGATAAATTGTATTTATTAATCTTAGATTTGAATTTGATGCTATTTTGATAGAAATATTGCTGATTTTTGCAAAATATTGCAAGGATTTGATTTGAGGGAAAGATAGCATTAAATAAGGGAGATATCTGCAAGACTTGAAGTTTGATTGAAGGCAATTAATGAAGATTGGAAGATTATTTGTGAGCAATAATGAAGATTTGAAGAATATCTGAGAGCCATTAATAAAGATATCTCTGCCAATCAAACAAGGATTCTGCAGACAACCTTCCCAAATAAATCAAAGATGCTCAATAAATACGAAGATTTCATCAAATAAAGGGAAACAAGGAAAGACAAATCAACCAAAACCAGTCTCGAGGAGAGATCAAGTTAAAAAGAGAAAGATTGAAGCTGCAGGACGCGTTGCGCGCTTCAACCTGCGCTTTAGCGCAGGGAGAAGCGCAGACCTCTGGTTTCTGCGCTGCAACCTGCGCTGTAGTGGAGGGTGAAGCGCAGATCACGTTGATTCTTGCCCTGTTGCCGTTTTTAGATAGATTTCTCCCCAATTTTCTTTGTCTTTCCTTAGCCTATAAATAGGAACCTCTTGCACCAGATCAAGTGTGCACGATTATTGTAATTCAGTTATATTCCGGTGATAATGCACCAGTTCTAATTTTAGAGTAGGAGAGGAGGAGCGCTTCACAAGGATTGAAGATGGTGACAGCATCTTCGGTGGTTTGTATGGCTACCTTGTGTAGTTAACTCTCCATTAGGATTGAATGTAATCGATTGCATTCCAAAGTGTATGTTGAACTCTATCTATTTATTTATGCAATTCCCTAGCTATAATATTGGTAATCTTGTTCTGTACTTAATTCCTAAGTTTTGCACTTGCGCCGGAGTTATAGGCTAGTTTGTAATTAACGTTACGACTAGGATTGAGTTTGGGGGAGCCTAGACATAGGAAACTCAACCTCTGAGTGAATGAGAATACTCGGTTAACCAGTGACCGAAACATGGGTGTTTCTAATGATTGATGGGTAGTGTGAGTATCCTAATGAAGGGCATCTAAAGGATAGGCATGGTCTAATGGATCGATAGCAAAGGAATAGTTTATTGTCAATCCAGGATTCGAAACGTGGATGTATTCTAATGAGTGATGGGTAGTGACAGTACTTTAGCGAAGGTGCGTCCAGAGGAATAAGCCTCGTTTATCAATTAATTCTTTTACAAACGGAATAAAGAAAGCATAATAAGCCGAGGGTAAGTCTGTCGCTTGGGAGAATCCACATGGATTATCTTTGAGTGTGAGTGGCGTCTGGTAACTCGGGGTCTTAGCAATATAGTTTGTCTACAGTGTTATAGTTCAAAGCCTATAAATATTGGGTAGTCTCGACATACATGAGGGGTGTAATGAGATGAAGTTCAATCCTAATCCAAGTAAAGTGTCTCTAACTCTTCCTTTCTAAATTCAATTGATTATTAATTAGCTATCTACGTTTTTCGCACAACAATATTCTCAAAACCCGTTTTTTCCCTTGATAATTAGATCACGAGTATACGTGAATTGACTGTTCCCTGTGGATATGATAACTCTTCTTACTATTATACTACTGGATTTTTGGTTCGCTTGCCAGAAACCCATCAAGTATTTTTGGCGCCCTTGTCGGGGAACGGTTTCCAATTCGTGTAGACCTGGGCGGTCTAGTTATCAAGAATATCTATATTAGGATTTCTTTTATCTATCTTAGGATTTCTTTTAATTATTCTTTTTGTTATTTTAGGAAATTTTTATTATTTTAGAAAATTTATTGTTTTTCTATTATTATTAAAAATTTTCTTCCACACTTACCTTTTTCAAAGTTTCTTGTTTATGCTTCTGAGAGGTCAGGCGTCCCCTAATCAATTACAGTTCGACCCGGAAATAGAAAGGACGTCGCGAAGAAACAAAGGTGGGAACGGGAGAAGAAGAAGAAGGACAATTGTTGAAGAACCCAAAAACATGGCAAAGGAAGCTCCAAGAAGGACGCTAGGAGACTATATCTCTCATCAAGGACCACGTCACTTCTCAAGCATTGTGTTACCACCAAATGCCAGAGCTTTAGACTCACTCTGGTTGGACCTCTGTGGTGGAGGCGGTTCAGAATGAATATGCATTTCCTGAGGACATGTGGGCACCGCGAATGGGAGATAAATTGAGGAGGTTAAGGCTCCGGGAGAAAAAGAAAGGAGTGGTTTTCTATTAGGGAGTTGAATGATAGGTTGATGACGTTGAGAGAGTTGGAGGAGAAGAAAGCTATGTCCAATCCCACTAGGGTCTAAGGCACACCAAGTGTTTGATGAAATTGGTGACTTATAGTACACATTCCTATTAGTTTAAGAAAAGCAATGATATTGTGTCTTAAACTAATATTTGTTTCTTATAAATATTTTTATGGTTTTGTTTTGTAAGCACTTCCATTGGAATATATATACACTCAACCAAAATTTTCTTTGATTTTTGCCTCGTTAATTGTTGCAAGGAGAGGAATATATTTGTCAGCATTTTCCCCCAATTCTATGTATGCTTAGGTTGCTAAATCTGTAGTTACTTATGAGCTTTATATATTGTTCAAGATAGCCACCCAATAAGAGTGTAAATCATACTGCTTATAATTTGATAATTTTCCTGCAAAGTAATCACCATGTAATAAGTAAAAACCAGTTCTATTTTTATCTGGCTGTGTTTTGAATTTGGATTTGAGGATTCATTGTGTCAGTTTCAACTCTTTTGTTGGTGGCTAATGGACATAGATGATAAAAAAATCATGCCTTGAACATAAGTATATAGTGACCATTTTTGCTTTTATCAAAAGTTCAAATGATGACAATTTTCATTGCAATATTTAGTTTTTTTTTTTTTGTCAAAATTGCAATATTTATTAAAACAAGCAAGTACTCTGTTCCTTGAACGAATTGAAATTTCTTGCATCCTATTCCTTGCAATATAATGCCTCCTTTTATTATGTATAGTACTATGACTATATAATATATTGAATAAATGAAATAGAAATCTGGCTGTGTCAATAAATTAAATCGTCTTCCTTCTTTAAGCTACTTTATATTAAACATAGCAAACCCACTGATTCTATAACCATTTAGCTCGGCTCAAAGGTGTTGTGAGTATGTGCTTTATTGCAATAGCATGATGATTAAACGAATAACAACCAGTATGCCATAATAACTGCAGCTCATTTTTTCAAAATAAGAAAAAGCTAAATTTCACTCTTTAGTTTCTTATTTCTAATACAATAAGATTGCCTAACAAAAGCAAAAAACAAAAGTCATGTGATTACCACAAATAACAAAAAAAAAGGTGAAATTAAAAGTTAACTACAAAACTGATCGTGGCCGAGATCGAGGATGGTGGTCCGACGAGAATCCGCGGTGGCCCGAGGGGCCCTAATGGTTGTTGAGGTTTCTCCGGTGGTCGCTCCGGGGTGGAGCGCGTGGCAGGGGTACCTGCAAAGACACTCCGATGCTTAAGTCAGAAAGGGGGGTTGATGTGAGAGTGTTTTGTCATTAGATTTAGCTTACCTCTCGCGAGGAGGGGGCTTCTCCTTATATAGGGGTCCCTTGTCACATCAAGGGGATGGTGGGTGCAGGCGGCACCCACGCCGTAATCCCACTGTTCCGACCGTAAATCTCGCGGCGTGTGTCAGTGGTCTTCCTCTTTATCAGAGGCGTTTCAGCTTTGTCGGGGGCGGCATGGGGTGCATTAAATGTAATGAGACTTGGTAGGTAGCCTAGACATAGGTCTCTAGGTAGTGAGGGTCGGAGGTCTCGCTTAGGGAGTGATTCTGGTGAGAATGACTCCGGGCGGTTCCGTCAATCGGACGTATTGGTCGTCGATCGGATTGTAGCGTTTGTGTGGTGAAAGTATGTTTCGTGGCGTAGGCGGTTGTCTTCTCATGTTCACGGTCGGCCAGGGATCGGATCAGTTGCCCCTCAGCGTGGTGATGAGCGATTGGCTTATTGCCGACGGTGGGCTGCTTGGAGGGGTGCTTCTTGATCGGATCGGCCTTAAACTTGACTAGGGTGAGAGAACCTTTCTTAGGTGGCTCGCGGTCCGCTCGGGTCAGTCGGTGGCATAGAGCTTCTCAGGTGTCTGCGGGCTTTAGTCCCTTCACATCATGTCCTGTCTTTTCGTCTGCGACCGTCCCATCGTTTGGCTGTTCCCCTTCTGACCGTTATGTGGTAGTGGGGCACGTGGCCTCCCCTGAGTGGGGGCTTTTATCTTCGAGTCGTGCGCTATTGAATGCGCATGATTGCGGAGACGTGCGTTACGCACGTCTCAGCCGTTTTCCATCTTTGCCCTCAACTATGATTGTGAAGTTCCCGCGGTGCCCCTGACTTGGTGCTTTATATCCGTTTTGCCCTTGCGGGAAATGACGGGGCTGCCCCTCTGATTTGCCCACGACCTTTGAAGTTTGAGGTGAAAGGACCTTTCTATCCCTCGTTTAAAATGATAATGGGAGGGAGGTGTTAGTCGCTCCCTCCATTCTTCTCCTTTTGCTGGAACGAGTTGTATTCTTCCTCCATAGCTCTCGTTTCTCCTCCTTCTCCGTGTCCCTTATTGAAGTGTTGTTCTCCGTTTTTGCTCCGGCTGAACCATTTCCCGTGTTATTGCCGTTTCAAAGAGGTTGGTTTGGTGGTGTTCTTCCGTTGGCAGAACCAGTTTTCTCCATTTTCGTGGGGCTTGTGCCGTGCAACGCCGTTTTCCCTTGCTGTCTTGGCCGCCGCGTGTTTCAGGTACTACTCTTTTCCTCACCATTTCCCTCTCTTGCCTCCTTTTCTTTGGTCTGTGATGGATCCTCCCGAGGGAGGGGATGGTGGAGGGGAGAGTAGTGGCTCTCTGGAGGTGCTTCTGGCACCTCCTTCCTCTTGGCCGACGGCGAGGCCCGTAAGGGAATCGATCGCCAATCGTTCCTTGCGTGGGGCGTTAACCATCCCATCAATGATCCGTCGTTATGAGGCTGCGGTGGCATCGGCCCGTGAAGAGGTCCGCGGACTCTCGTCGGCTGAAAGGTCGGTCTTTGTGAGAGATCTCTGCGCATCCTCTTCAGAAACCGACTTAGAGTCGCAGGATGAGGGCGTCGAGATCTCTGACTCAGGTTATTTTCCTGAAGCTGATAGGTACGGGTTCATGGACGCTGCGAGTACTAGTGGGGGGGAGGTCACCAGCCGAGAGATGCGAGTCCAAGATCGATACGCATGGGTGGATGCTGAAGTGCTCGGGACCGCCTCTCGGTATTGTGGGAAGACCGAGGCAACTCTTCGGGCGAGCTTATCTGTGTTAGATCCGGAGCACGATGAGTATTACACCGTATCACCCCCTTCGGCTTCCGACCGTGTGTGTCATATGGGGGAGACGAACGTTGGCTTCATGTTTTTGTATGCTTTTATCGTGCATAAGTTGAAGATCCGGTTGCCGCTTACCTCGTTCCAGAAGTCTGTCTTAAGACACTATCGCGTGGCGCCGAGCCAGCTTCACCCGAACGCTTGGGGCTTTATCAAGGCCTTCGAGATTCTCTGCTCGCATCTCGGGGTCGTCCCGACTGTAGGGGTTTTTACTTATTATTTTGACGTCTGTCCGAGGAAACCGGGGCCGAGGGGTTGGGTGAGCCTTCGAGCGCATAGCGGCCGACCTCTATTATCACTGTATGTGGATTCGGTTAAGTATTCCGGAGTGTCCTTTAAGCGAGATTTCTTTAAGGTTATTCCGAAGGATGGGGTTCTTCCTTTTTGGAGGAATTCTTGGGACGAGCAGGAGCCGTCTATCAGCATCTATTGGGATAGGCGTCACTACGATTGGGGTCCAAAAACGTACTCCACTGCGTTCGATCGTTTGACCCCTCCTGAGAAGGATGCTGTGTACCTACTGCAAGAAGCTATCAAGGAGAGGGGTGGTTATCGATATTCATCTCGGTTGCTGGTAGATTCACTGCCCGATCAACTGGCGGTCGCCTTAGGTTTGTTGCCATGACACTTTGATTTGTTATATTGTATTATTTCATTTGGTTGACGTTTTTCGTTTTTCCTTTTGCCTGCAGAAGAGGATCAAATGAACATTCGGGATCTCTTAAAGAAAGCCAAGGCCATCGGAGCTGATGAGCCGAGGGCGAAAGACTCGAGGAAGAGGAAGGTAGCGGGTGATTCGGCGGCGACGCCTTCTAACAGCCAGAGCTTACCTCCCCCACCATTGACCACGGGATCCGAGCGGGTTCAGGATCCTCCAGCGGAGGCTGATCCCAAGCCGGTCGATGGTGATAAGAAGAAGAAGAAGAGTAAAGTCCCTCCAAAGGGTCCTACCGATTGTCCCAAGGCTGGCGGGGGGTCCTCTTCCGAGGTTCCTGTTTTGACAAGGGCGGTGATTTTTGGTGACGACTTCTCCTCCGACCATCCCGTTGTGGTCTCGCAGTTTTATACGGAGGAGATACGTAACAAGTTCATCACGGGCGAGTTCTGCCTTGATCAGTGCCTTAAAGACGCCCAAGTCACCTACCTGCAGCAGATTAGCCTATTACAATTTCTCCAGAAGGATGTGGTTCCGGCCGCCGAGCGGGCTAAGGAGAATTACTGACAAGGCTTTGAAAGCTTCAGCGTCGGCCACGGAGGAGTGTGCCAAGATTAAATCGGAGAAAGAAGCTCTCACTGTTCAATTGGGGACGGTCGGGAAGGAGAAGGCAGACCTGGAGCAGAAGCTGGGGGAGCTGGACTTGTTGAAGGAGAAGGTGGAGGGCCTCGGCAAGGATTTGCTTGATGCCGAGGAGCGACGGAAAGAGGATTTGAGGAAGCAGCAGGAAATTCATGACGCCGAGGTGGCGAAGCTTAAGAGGAAACTGGAGGCTGCTGTGGAGGGGGAGCGCAAGTCGGTGTCCGACACGCTGAGGTATGTGTTGAAGGCCTTTGATGTGGCCATTGAACAAGTGAAAGTGCGCAATCTGGCCTATAACCTGGATCTTCGCGGCCTCTCTTACGAATATGAGGTTATTGATGGTGTCGTGGTCTGGGTTGATGGTGATAAGAAGATTGAGGTTCCTCCCGAGGGTCTCCCTGCTGCAACCGGCGCCCAAACTGACGTTTGATGTATTTTGTTGTTTTCATTTCTTTTTTCAACTTTTGTACTTTGTTTATGGCCGGTTATGGTCTTACATTTTGTCATGACTCTTGCCTTTGAATGATATTCTTCGCGTTTGCCTTTATGTCCGATTGCGGGTCTCTTGCGTATTTTCATTTTTATTTGATCGCAAATGCGTTTTAAGTCACTTTTCGATCGTAATTGTCTTTATGTATGTATGTATCCGATCGTAATCATGTGAGTGTTTATGCGCTAGCGTCGTGGTGACGGGTTATTTCGATCGGTTTTGAAAAAGTGTTTATGGAGATTCCACTATCTTGTTTGTTGTCGGAAGCCCCGGTTTTTCAATACCGGGGTACTGATTAATATAAGGTGTATCATGGTCGGATACATGTTTTTAGCTGAAATACATTCTTAAATTCTGGGCGTTCCAATGTCGCGGGATGTCGTCCCCTCTTAGTGTCTGTAGGCGATAGGCTCCTTTTCCTGTTGTGGTGGTGATGCGGTAAGGTCCTTTCCCAATTGGGTGCTAATTTCCCTTGTTGTGTGTTTCTTCCTCCAACGTCAGCTCTTCGGAGAACAAGATCTCCGACTTCGAATTTCCTCTCAACCACTCGTTTATTGTACTTGGCAGCTGCCCTCATCTTGACTGCTTCCTCTCGGACGTGGGCGATGGCTCTTCGTTCTTCGAGGAAGTCCAATTCTTCCCTGAGGAGGCGATCGTTGTGGACTTCGTCATGGGTGCTGGTTCTCCAGGTGGGTTCCCCTATCTCGGCCGGGATGACGGCCTCGGCCCCATGGGCTAGCCGGAATGGAGTTTCTCCAGTGGACGAGTGCGGGGTTGTTCGATATGCCCAAAGGACATGATCTAGTTGCTCTGCCCATCTTCCTTTTGACTCATCCAGCCTTCTTTTTAGTCCTCGCAGGATAACCCGATTTGCTGCCTCGGCTTGCCCATTCGTTTGGGGGTGCTCAACCGAAGTGAAGTGTTGTTTTATTTTCAATCCTTCTAGCAGCTCCCTGAAGCCTTTGTCCGTGAACTGGGTGCCATTGTCCGTGACTACCGCCTTTGGGATCCCATATCGGCTGATGATGTTCCGGTAAAAAAACTTTTGAATCCGAGCGGAGGTGATGGTTGCTAGGGGTTCGGCCTCGATCCATTTAGTGAAATGATCGATCGCCACAACCAGGAATTTCACTTGGCCTGGGGCCGGGGGGAAAGGTCCGAGGATATCTATTCCCCATCTGAAGAAAGGCCATGGGGTTGAGGTGGTCGTCATTTCTTCTGCCGGGGCGTTGTGGAAATCTGCGTGTTTTTGACAGGGGTCGCATTTCTGGACGTATACTGCAGCGTCTTTTTCCATCGTCGGCCAATAATATCCAGCCCGCAGAGTCTTCTTTGCCAGCGCTCTTCCTCCCAGGTGTTGGCCACAACTTCCCTCATGGATTTCTGCTAGGACGTAATTTGCCTCATTGGGGGATAAACACTTCAGCATGGGACAAGAGAATCCCTTTTTATAGAGTCGATCGTTCACCAGGGTGTACCATGCCGACGCGTGTTCGACTTTCTTTGCCTCCTTTCGTTCCTCTGGTAGCGTCCCGCTTCTCAAGTATTGAACGATCGGACTCATCCAACTAGTTTCTTGGTTGAATTGCATGATGTGTTTCTTTTCGTTAACACTTGGTTCAGCCAGTGTTTCCTGAATAACCGACCTATTATTCCCAGTTTTTTTGGTGCTCGCTAGTCTTGATAGGACATCGGCCCTTGTGTTTTGCTCTCTAGGTACGTGCCGAAATTCGATTGTTTTGAAGGCTTCTGATATCTCTCTTACCTTAGTGAGGTATTGCTGCAAAATGGGTTCACGGGCTTGGTATTCCCCGTTGATCTGGGAAACCATTAACTGTGAGTCGCTGCACAAGATGACTGCCTCGGCCTCAAGGTCTCTTGGCCAGGCTGAGCCCGGCTAAACAGGCTTCGTATTCGGCCTGCTTGTTCGAAGTTTTGAATTCGAACTTCAGGGACTGCTCTATGGTCACACCAGTGTTATCTTCTAGCACTACCCCTGCTCCTGCTCCCTTAGTATTTGATGACCCATCCACATAAATTGTCCACGTGACCCCTGATTTATTCGCTTGATTCTCCGTCATTTCGAGGACGAAATCAGACAAGACTTGTGCCTTGATAGCTATTCGTGGTTCGTAAGAAATATCATGCTCTGAAAGTTCGATTGCCCAGGTGATCATTCGACCGGCTAGATCGGGTTTGTGCAAGATTGATCTGATGGGTAGGTGGGTTCTGATCGTTATGGGATGAGCTTGAAAGTATGGTCGAAGGCGTCGCGCAGCCGAGATGATTGCGAATGCAGCCTTTTCCAGTTTCTGATATCTGAGTTCTGGCCCTTGTAGGCTTTTGCTTGTGAAGTATACTGGGCTTTGGTTGCCTTCAGACTCTCTTACTAGCACAGAGCTTGATGGCTTCTTCTCCCACCGACAGGTACAAGTACAGTTTTTCCCCAGGATGGGGCTTCACCAAGATTGGTGGTTTAGTGAGTGATTCTTTGAAGCTGTTAAAAGCCTCTTCACAAGCCGGGGTCCAGTCGAACTTCTGTCCCTTCCTCAGGAGTTGGTACAAAGGGAGTGATCTGTGTGCTGATCGTGATAGGAAACGGGTTAGGGCCGCTATCCTCCCTGTTAGCTGTTGGACTTCTTTCACCGACGTCGGGCTCTTCATCTCCAGGATGGCTTTGCATTTCTCTGGGTTGGCTTCTATTCCCCTGCTCGTCAACATGTATCCGAGGAAATGTCCGGCCGGAACTCCAAAGGTACATTTGAGGGGATTTAACCTCATGTTGTGATTCCTCAATCGGTGGAAGACTTTTTCCAGGTCGGCTACGGGATCTCCTCCCTCAGGTGTTTTGACGATGATGTCGTCCACGTACACCTCCACAACTTCTCCGATCAGTCCTTCGAACACTTTGGTCATCATTCTCTGGTAAGTCGCTCCTGCGTTCTTGAGGCCGAACGGCATCATGGTGTAGCAGTAGGTTCCTTCCTCCGTCAGGAATGTCGTTTTTTCCTCGTCATGTACATACATGGGGATTTGGTTATAACCAGAGTAGGCGTCCATGAATGAAAGGAAACGATAGCCAGAGGAGTTATCTACTAACCTGTCAATGTTTGGTAAAGGGAATGGGTCTTTTGGGCATGCCTTGTTAAGGTCTGTGTAGTCTACGCACATCCTCCACTTGCCGCTCGGCTTTTTTACCAGGACAACGTTGGCTAGCCAAGTGGCATACTGGTTTTCTCTGATGAATCCTGCTTTCAGTAGCTCGGCCGTCTGCTCTTTGACTACTTGTTGCCTTTCTGGGCCCATCTTCCTTTTCTTTTGGGCGATCGCCTTCAACCGGGGGTTGACTGACAGCTTGTGACAGCAGAAATTAGGGTCGATCCCTGGCATGTTGGCTGCTGTCCATGCAAACAGGTCGGCGTTGTCCAGCAGTAGCTTTTTCATTCTCTCTTTGAATTCTTGTGGGAGGTGGTCTCCCATCTTGGTGTTTTGTCCTTCCTTTTTGCCGATGTTTATGGGGATAGTTTCTCCTTCTGGGGAAGGGCGCTCCATTCCTCGGCCTGCTTCTCCAGAATCGACCCTTGGGTCTAGATCAACAAGGGAAACGTCATGTCTTGCTTTCTGGGTCTGGGTTTTTGTATTCGGCGGGGGGTCTTTCCTCAAGCTCAGGTTGTAGCAGCTCCTGGCGACTAGTTGATCTCCTCTGACGGTCGCCACACAGCCTTCCCTCGTAGGGAATTTCATGGCGAGGTGTACTGTAGATACTACTGCTCCTATTGCATTGAGGCTCGGCCTTCCCATTATGGCGTTGTAGGAGCTCTTGAATGGGACGATAACGAATTTGGATTTGATCGTTTTGCTGCCACCCTTGCCTGCCAACGTGACAAGTGCTTCCATGTATCCGAGGGGCTGGATGCGATCCCCTGAGAAGCTGACAAGGTCACTGTCGTAAGGTAGGAGGTCCTCCCGGCTGATCCCCATTTTTTCAAAGCAGTTTTCATAGATGATGTCGGCCGAACTTCCTTGGTCTATCAATACTCTTTTTACCTCAGCATTGGCTATCACCGCACTGATTACCATTGGGTCGTCATGCCCGGGCAAGATATCCCCGAAATCGTTGCTGTCAAAGGTGATTGCTGGGGTCGGAGGTGTCCCTCGTCGGTGAGATCGGCGATGGTCATCCTCCACGTGTTGTACTTCTTTCAATGCTCTTTTCCTAGAGCTGGATGAGCATCCCCCTCCTCCAAACCCTCCTGCAATCATGTTAATGGTAATCCGGGGTTGTTGATCTTGGTCCTTCCGAGGGGATCTGTCTCTTGGCTTCTTGCCCGATGTGCCATGGCTTCTCGGCGATCGCGAGCGGTTTCGCCTCCTTTCTTGTCTTGGCGGCGAGTGATGGGCTTTTCGGCGATCGCGAGCAGGTGTTCCATTCTGGCTTTTCCCTTCTCACGTACCGCCCCAGATTTCCCTCTCGGATGAGTTGCTCAATGGCATCTTTGAGCTGATAACAGTCGTCAGTGTCATGCCCATGGCCCTTATGGAAGGCGCAATATCGGTTCTTGTCACCCTGTGGCGATTTGATGGGTGGGGGCCTTTTTACTTCTGCCAGCTCGGCATTGTGAACCTCCTGCCAGATCCTGGAAAGGGTTGTGTTGAGGGGGGTGTAGTTACCCTCATAGCGTCCTCTGAATTTCTTCTTTTCCTCTCGCCGCTCCTTCCTGCTTTTATCATCTCTTTCGGGAGCTCGTGTTTCCTTTGAGGTCGTCCCCTTGCTCGTGCCTTCCAAGTGTAGTTCCTCATTTACGAACTGGGCCGCTCGTTCTCTGAAAGCCGTCATGTTTTGTACTCGGATTCTTCTGAGTGAGATGTCCAGGGGTGTCCCTTTGCGTAACGCCTCTACTGCGCAATGTAGTTGTACCTCGTCTGCAACGTTCGGCGTGAGGGCCACCTCTTTATAAAATCGAGCTAAGAAGTCCCGCAAGGTCTCAGACTCCCCCTGTTTGACTTTCGCGAGGGTGTGGGAGTCTCGCGGTATTTGATTGGCCATACTGAACCTTTTGGCGAATGCTGCTGCGAGGTCATCCCACTTGTCCACCGAGTTCTGTGGCAGGGTTCTGAACCAGGTCAAGGCTTCTTCGTCCAGTGTCCGAGAGAAGCTTCTGCACATGATATCCTCTTGGGCTCCCAGGAAGAGCATTTCATTAAAGAACCGATCTAGATGTCGTCCTGGGTCGGTCTCTCTCGTGTACAGGCTGATGGTGCTAAAGGGACGGAGGAAGCGATCGGGTATCTCGACCTGAGCGAGCCTCGGTGTGAACGGGTGTGTGAAGGGCCGATGCAGGGTCATGAGATTTGGGACCGCCGTTGTGGCAATCGCGGGTGTGGTGGCAACAGGTGTCCCCGTGATCGCTATGGGGGTTGCGATTGGGGTTACCGAGACGACTGGGTTCGCCAGTGCGGCGGCCGGGGTAGGCTGTATGTCGACCTCCGTCTCCCTGTGTGAGCCAGGAGTGATCGGATTTGGTGTCGCCTCTCGGTCCTTCTTGGTCGACGCCTCTCTTGTGTCGGCGCGGGTTGAGGGGGGTTGCATGTCTACTGCGCCCACGCGTCCGGCTTAGCCGTTCGGTCTGGTATTTCGAGGATGAAACTTCATCTGACGACGATTCCGAGGAGGCGTAGCTTGTTTCTTGTGACGGCAGGTCCCCGGTGTGGCATGTCCTTTTGGTCGTGGTGCTCCTTCTGGCGGTTTCCCGCCGGCGGGGCCTCCTCCGTGGTGGGACAGGGAGTAGGGATTCCAGGTACTTGATCCTCCTTTCTAGTTCCCTCACCGTTCTGTCTTTCTTCCTCCTCCTAGGGGGAGGGGGGTTTCTTCTTCATTGCTAGAACGGGTCTCCTCCTTCCTCCTAGATCTCTTTGCAGACTTCCTTCTTCTGGTGAGTTCTCTAGGAGGTTCCAAGTGATAGCTGTCCGTGGAGGATCCTGTGGTGTGCACAGATGGTGGTGGCTCCTGAGGTGTTGCCCTCAGGGGGTGACGGGGGTCTGTCATGACCTCTCCTCCTACCTCTGGGGTGGCTCTGGTGAGCTGTGGTGGTCGGTGGCTGGTGGTGATGTCCATCGTGACTTATCGGGCGTACGAACCTAATCTCAGCAGAGGGGTAAAGATGGTGGGGGTTTCGTTACACGATTCCCACAGACGGCGCCAAATGATCGTGGCCGAGATCGAGGATGGTGGTCCGACGAGAATCCGCGGTGGCCCGAGGGGCCCTAATGGTTGTTGAGGTTTCTCCGGTGGTCGCTCCGGGGTGGAGCGCGTGGCAGGGGTACCTGCAAAGACACTCTGATGCTTAAGTCAGAAAGGGGGGTTGATGTGAGAGTGTTTTGTCGTTAGATTTAGCTTACCTCTCGCGAGGAGGGGGGCTTCTCCTTATATAGGGGTCCCTTGTCACATCAAGGGGATGGTGGGTGCAGGCGGCACCCACGCCGTAATCCCACTGTTCCGGCCGTAAATCTCGCGGCGTGTGTCAGTGGTCTTCCTCTTTATCAGAGGCGTTTCAGCTTTGTCTGGGGCGGCATGGGGTGCATTAAATGTGATGAGACTTGGTAGGTAGCCTAGACATAGGTCTCTAGGTAGTGAGGGTCGGAGGTCTCGCTTAGGGAGTGATTCTGGTGAGAATGACTCCGGGCGGTTCCGTCAATCGGACGTATTGGTCGTCGATCGGATTGTAGCGTTTGTGTGGTGAAAGTATGTTTCGTGGCGTAAGCGGTTGTCTTCTCATGTTCACGGTCGGCCAGGGATCGGATCAAAAACTAAAAGCATGGATTGTCTTATAGGGGCATTCAATGCCAAATAACACCGACGTGATAAGTCTTTTCATGCATTGTCTTCTTGGTCTTGGCTCTGGGAATTGATGACGTTATTTGCATTATGCCTAATACTTGATAATTATGCCTGTACATAACAATATTTTATCATATTAATATTGAAAATCATTGATTAGGCCAAAATAAAACAAGGAGAAATACTGCTCTCACTTATCACCTGCAACAATTCCATCATGCTCATATTGCTACTTGACTCTTTGGAGGTATCACATGGAAAAAATGAGGGAACCTAATTAACATAAATTTAATCACAATGAAAAAATAGTAAATAAATAAATCATATTTAGTGAAAATTAACAAGTAAAAAAAACAAATAAATGAAAGAAGAAAAAACCTGAGAAAATTGAAATGAAGGCAGTTCGATCACTATTTAAGCTTTGCAAAGAAGGTTCATCTTCTCGTGTAGTTTTTTGTTTTTTCCTTTTCCTCTCAAGAACACCTTTTGGCCTGGAAGATGATCCACGGAATCTTTCTTTATTTTTTATCTCCTTCACATTATTATTATTATTATTATTATTATTATTATTATTATTATTATTATTATTATTCACACTACAAATACCCTTTTGAGTAAGAATGCAGGGAACATCATGAGCACTACCCTCCAAGTCTCTACCTTCAAGATATGCATCTATATCCTTCATGGTTTTAGTCAAACCATTAACAGCTATATTATATGTCTCTTCAATTATTTAACCTTTGGTTGACAACTTAGTGTGCATCCTACAAAGATCCTTATAGCGCTGACCTCTTCCTACCTTAGGATCCTC
Source organism: Sesbania bispinosa (assembly GCA_026901365.1). Lineage (NCBI taxonomy): Eukaryota > Viridiplantae > Streptophyta > Magnoliopsida > Fabales > Fabaceae > Sesbania > Sesbania bispinosa. The sequence continues at coordinate 3,180,736 of QLOH01000012.1, forward strand.
ATGGTTTATGGAATGGGTAGGGGCTATGTCATTTCCATTTTTTGCTTGTTTTGTTCACCTCATCAATATATACATTGCAGGGATTTTCATAATATTTCTTGATGAAAGAACTTTGAGAGAATGTGAGCATGAAATTCTAGAGAACTCAAATTTCTTACAACTATACTTCACTGTACTAGTAGATGAGTCATAATAAACAGTATGTTGAAAATGTTTTTTGTAAGGGATAGCTTTATATTCAGTAACTTCCTCATCTTGAGATAAAATATGTAAATTACAATCATATGCAATTGATACCTCATGTTGGATCATCTTAAATATTGCAGGAGTATAAATTGTTGTTGCATGCCTCAAAATTTCCACATCAAATGACAAAGTCAAGCTTCTCTGGGTTGCTTTAAAATCTGCTTTTGATTCCTCATATCGACGATCCTCAACTAATCTCTGAAAATGATGGAAAAATCTCAGTAAATCATGTTAGTAACTCACATATTTTTTTATTACATTATTCAAGCTCTTACTACGTTGTGTTGTCATATTTGCACAAAAGTTCTCCTGACCATAAACTAATGCCCATTTTTCCTTCAAAGCAAATGTTTGCTTCAACCAACTATTATCTTGAAGATCATACTTCTCAAGCATCTTATTCCAAGCTACAATAAATTCTTCTTCTTCTTCATACTCATAGATGCAATTATTAAAATCTCTACTGAAGTCTTGGAACTTTCCAAACACAACACTAAGTTTTTTCAATGCATTTTGATACAAGTGCCAAATACAAAGGCGATGACACGTTTCAGGCCATACTAAAGCTAGAGCTTTCGCCATTGCTGCATCTTGGTCGGTGAGAATAGTCTGAGGTTTCTTTCCTGACATTGCTTTAACAAAAGTATTAAACAACCAAATAAAGCTTTCAGCAGTCTCATCATATAACAATGCAGCACCAAAAATAATATTAAGCTTGTGATGATTCACTCCAACAAACATGGCAAATGAACAACCTTCTTTATTTTTTCTATAAGTAGTATCAAAACAAACTACATCACCAAAATATAAATAGTCAACCATCATTTTTGCATCTGCCAAAAAATAATTAGTTGTTAAATCATCCTCATCCACTTGTATTGCATAGAAAAAATTAGGATCCTCTATTTTCATTTGTTGTAAATATTCTAGCACACCACTTGTATCTCCGGACCTCATCTGTATTGTTCTCTTGGAATGTAAATAATTTCTATAGTCCTTTGGGATGAATCCTAGATTCTCACGACCTTCAACTCGCCTAGCCATCAACTTACAACTTGCTTTTGGAGTGATCCAAGAACTATCAGCTAAATCAACCCCAACTGCTTGAGAAAGAGTTATTTTCCTTTGAGATCTAAGTAAATGACTTTTACTGGGAGTTGTAGTCTCATGTGAATGATCAGCAATAAATTTAGTAATGAGATACTTCCCAGTTAAACGATTATTAACTTTTATCCTTGCCAAACATCCAAATCTTGTTTGTGGACGAGGATTCTTACAATTAGCCTCTCGTTTATCTTTTCCACGGTAACCTTCACATGAACAACAAAATACTCTATCAGCTATCTTAACATCTAGACCTTTATGTCCTTTGCTAATCCTTACACTAAAACCCACTCTATAAGCATCAGAATTATAAAAGGAATAGGCTTCATTTTCTGTATCAAATTCCATCCCAACTTTAGGTATGAATTCACCGGGAATCTTATCATGTATCTCATCAATTTTCTTTTTTGAAAGTCCATCAACACTATTGTCAAGTATTTCATTTTCTCCTTCTGTCATAGTGTTTTCTTTGTTCTCATCACCTACACATTAAATAAAATTAACATAATTCAATAAAACTCAACAAGTTTATAATAATAAATATACTTAAAAAGATAATCATACAATGATGAATGAAATATATAATTAATAATAATATTCAAAATTCAATGTTCTATACAGTGAATTTTATACTCTAAAATTTTGCTCTTAATATGTTTAATCTTGTAGCAAGAATAATTTGTGATCTTTTCTACTCATAAAGAATAAAAAGATAAATAAGTTTAAATGATTTTAAATGAAAAAAATACTCACAACTACCAATTGATCACTGTGAATAGCAACGTGAAATTTAAAGCTCTGGACTTATGTTTAAGAATTAAAAAACAAAAAGGAAGATCAACGTATGCTAAAAAAGAAATCCCTGCAACAAAAAAAATTAAAATAAAATAGAATTCCAATATAAAAATATAAACAGGAAGATAAATTTGGTTTAATGTTTTTATAATCAATACTCATGTGTTATCTCTTGTAAAAATATTAACAAAATGACGAAATTGAAATTGACAAAACCCTATTGATGACGTCTTGAATTCTGTACATCTATATTAAGCCTATCGATAATATATTCATATTAAGAAAGAATATAGTTTACGAGAGTTACCAAAAAGATGAAATACTGTAGCTTGAGACTTTGGGTTTGACTCTCTTGCGTTGATGTGTGAGGTACCAAAACACGCAGCCGACTAACAAATTGAAATTTTAGAACCGCCTCTCGTAACAATAAAATATAACCTAATTAAAAACACATAACAATAAAGGAGATGCCATTAAAGTGACGGACGGAAACAAGAGGCGATAAAGTCTACGTGGAATTTTAAATGACGTGGCAATCTTTGATTGGGAGGGACGGGAATTGTGTCAGGAGTATGGGACAGATGACTTCGATCCCAAAAGTGATAGAAATTTAGAGTTATGAATTTATTTAAACTAGTCAGTATCTCCGCTTTTTGCACGCGCAGATCAGTATAAATTCAACTATAATTTTTAAATTAACATGTTAAAGTAAATATATTTGAAAGTGAAAGGGAGGGTTCACAGGGAAAAAACAAAAAAAAAGGGAGATTTTTTATTTGTGACGCTAGCTATCCAAAAGTCTTAATGGATAATTGAAGCCAAGGAAGAAGTTCAACGACTCACTATGGTCAGCCTTGGCCTAGTGGTGAAGATTTGGGTAGTTTAGTATAAGATCTTACGTTCAAACCTTATCGCATTCCATATAAACAAAAAAGGGAAGCAGTTCAACGGTTAGATATTTAGGGCAAGGATGGTATTTTATAGGAGGAGGAGGTGCACCAAAGGCATGAATGGAGAGCTCGATATTGTCATTTAGTATTAACGAAGGATATTCTATTGTTTCAAAATTCAAGATTGAGATGGTTACAAGAGGGTGATGCTAACACTAAATACTTCCGTGCCTATATCAATAAACGTAGAATAAGGAATGAAATCTAAAGTTTAGAAGTGAACAATGTGCAATACTTTGAGCCTTCTGCCATCAAAGAAACGATTAAAGGGTATTTTGAATCTCACTCAAACCCAACCTTGGCAAAGGCCTGCCACTGATGGTATGGGATTTACCTCTTTGTCAGATGATGATGCTAAAAGTTTGATTTCATATTTTTCCTTAGAGGGGGTGAAGGAGGCAATGTGGGGTTGTGGTGGTTCAAAGAGCTCAGTCAGGACAATTTCAATTTTAACTTTATAAAAGATTTTTGGGATACTTTAAAAGAGAAATTTACATATTACATGAATGAATGAATTTCATGCAAATGGGAAATTTGTCAAAGGGTCTAATGACTCTTTCATCGTTTTGGTCCCAAAGACAGATAGCCCTGAAAAGGTAGAGGAGTTCTTGCCAATTTCTTTAATCGGGTGTATGAATAAGATTGTGGCTAAAGTGATTGCTAATAGGTTGAGGAATGTGATTGGTGTTGTCATTTCTGAATGTCAGACTGTTTTGTGAAAGGAAAATTTATTTTTGACAATATATTGATTGTAAACGAGATCCTTGAAGGATAAAGAAGAGTTGTTTACTTTTCAAAGTTGACTTTAAAAAGACATATGATTATGTAAATTGGGATTTCTTGCAGTATGTGAAGGGAAGAATGAGTTTACCAAAATAGTGGAGAGACTGGATCGCAAAATGTTTAAGGTTTTCCAGAATTTCAGTACTTATTAATGGTAGCCCAACTTCTGAGTTTGGGGTTAATAGGGGTTTGTGTCAAGGTGATCCCCCTTACACCTTTTTTGTTTCTCATTTCTGCAAAAGGCCTAAATTTGTTGATGTGCAAAGTTGTCCAATCAAACCTTTCCAAAGGGTATAAGGTTGGTAATGACCAAGTAATTGTTTCCCATTTACAGTACGCAAATGACACAATTTTTATGGGGAAACTAAAAATGTGTGGGTTATAAAAGCAGTGTTACAGTTATTTCAATTGGTAGTTAGCCTCAAGGTGAATTTCAATAAAAGCAACCTTTTGGGTTTTCATGTTGATGATGATGTGTTAGAGAGTTAGAGGTGTTGTCCAAGTTTCTAAACTGTAAGGTGTCTTCTTATCCTTTCTCTTATTTGGGGTTGCCAATATGGCAAATCTAAGAAGCTTCAAGACTTGGATTTTGGTAATTCAGAAGACGCAGAAGCGTTTATCTAAGTGAGAGTGCAAAAACTATCTTTTGGTGGTCGTAGTGTCCTATGACAATCCTACCTTCATTCCATATGATCTACTTCCTTTCTTTCTCCAAGGCTCTAAAAGGGTAGTCACTTCTATTTATGGTGAGGGAGTTGCTTTGTTGAGAGGATCTAGAGTTAAGGGGTCGAACAGGTGGCGTGATTTTTGGGAAATTGATAAGGGTTCCAATGTTACCATGGGTTGGTTTACAGGATATTGTGTCAAGAAAGTTAGGGATGGGAAGGATCCTTGTTTTTAGACAAATGTTTGGTGTGGTCAGAGTGCTTTTTCTACTCGCTATAATAGGCTTTTCTATTAATAGTCATAAAAATGTGCCTATTGGTGACTTGGTAGATTAGAAGGATGGGGTTATGGTTTGGAAATAGAGTTGGCATAGGGAGCTTTTTCAATGGGAACTTGGTCAATTACAACAGTTGTTTGATGAATTATAGTATGTCAGTTTGAATGAAAATCATCCTGATTGTTTGCATTGGAGAAGTGGTGCTGCTAAAATTTATTTTGTGAAGTCGGGCTACGGTGCTATTGTTCATTTATTTTATCTATGTTGTGTTTCTAGGACATGAATTCTTGTGGAATAAGCATGACCCTACTAATATATTTGTCTTTGCTTGGAGAGCTATGTTGGACAAGATCCCCACAAAATTTGACTTAATCGGAAGGAAAGTTATACTTCCATCAGACAGTATGTGTGTCTGGTGTGGTCATGAACCAGAAACTTCTTCTCTTATCCTCTTTGAATGTTTCTTTGCGTATAGAACCTGGATGCTTTGTATAGAGTGGTTTGGTTTTGTATCTGTTTTATCATAGTTGTTGTTATTCATATCTGGAACAATTTGTAGGCTTGTCTAATTGTATTATGGACAATAGGATAAAATGGTCTTTGGCTTGGTTGTTAGTAATATGGTCCCTTTGGTTAAGAAGGAATGAGGTGGTATTTTCTTACAATCCCATTGAGCTTGGTGATTTTGTGGATTTCATCAAATTATGATCTTGGAAGTGGATCAAAGCAAAAGATGTACACCTCATCTATCTTTTTTCATCTTGGACTGCTTCTCCTTAATCTTGTCTAAATTTTAGTGACCGGTTTTTATCTGTTGGAGTGGTGTTATTGCTGCGATAGTTTTCAGTGTCATATTGTCATACATTGGTTCTGTTTTGGCTTGTTGTTAATGGTGTCTAGTTCTGGTTTGATTATGCTACTGTGTTAGTTTAAATTGCTTTCTATGCTAATTTTTTCTGCTATTGGAGTAATATTTTTCTGGTTTCCTTTGGTTCTGGTTATAATGTGCTACTTCCTAGTGCTAGGGGTAGTACAATTTGGTTGGTTAATCTCGTTGTTGTTTACTATTGTTTATTGATGCAGTTATTGAAGTAAATGATGTAATCACAAGAAGGGGGATTGAATTGTGACTTGTTTAAAACTTTAACAAATTCTACATAAGCTTCTAAAATCGTTTCTGCTCAAGAATTTTTTTTACTAAGTTAGTAGCTTATAACAATAGTTGGATACTTCTTCACATTATATGTTTTTAACTAACACAAAATTAAATGCTTTTCAAATATATTCAAGTGGAAGTATTATAATCGGGTTTTATATGCTTTCAAATAATTTTCCTTTCTTCTTGGTAAGGTTTCTCATGAAAATATTAATATAGATTTAGAAAGACACATACATAGGTATTAGATAGATTCAAGAACTTGATTTATGCAGATTTCAAGAAGTTGTTTCTTCTTTAGAAGATATATTTATCTTTTGTAAAATCTTAAATAACGGTTTTAGATATTTTTATAGAAATATTTAAACTGAATGAGAATGATAATTATCACTATGCCAATTTTAGGATATTAGAGCATTGTCTTTAGGGCGCTCCCATGTTGGTTAGCGTCTAAAACAATCGTTTTAAAATCAGGGCGCTTAAAATTTGGGCGGGAGCGCCCTTATAGGTAAAATAGAGGGCACTCCATCTGTGCGCCCTTGTTATCAATATTTTTTTACATACACTTCTGTTAAGGGCGCTCCCAGGAGCGCCCTCCATTATTTTTTTTCTTTTTGCAGGGCGCTCGCGCTCCCTGGGAGCGCCCTCGTTCCCAGTGTATTTTTTTTTAATTCTGATGAAAGGAGGGCGCTCCATGGAGCGCCCTCCATGAATATTAATATTTTATTTCAAGGCGCTCACTGGGAGCGCCCTCTTTGCTATTTTTTTTCTCTGCTATAGAGGGCGCTGCAGCTCCCTCCTTTTTTTTCTGTTTAATTTTGGAGCACCCTCTTTTCTGATTAAATTTATGAAAATTATTTTTTTGCGACAGAAATTAATGAACCCTATGCTCCATTCTCTCCCGCGTTCTCACACTGTGTCTCTCTCTCTCTAAACCCTTCCATTCTCCTTCATCTTCAAGCTTCTCTGTTCCCTCCGTCAAGCTCCACGGTCGTCCTCCTCCTCCGTTCCCTCCGTCGTTCGTCTCCCTCCGTCTTCCTCAAGCTCGTTCGTCTCCCTCCGTCCCTCTCCGTCAAATGCACGGTCTTCCTTCACCGTGAACAACTCCTCTCCTTCTCCGCCGTCACCTCTCCTCCTCCACCGCAAGTCCTCCTTCCCTTACAGTGAGCAAGTGCGTAGAAGTGAGCAAGCTTCCCTCACCGTCCTTAACCTACCATTCCGGCGCGGAGTGTCTCATTTCCTCGTTCCCTCCCGGCACGGCGGCTTCCCTTCCCCACACTCTCCATTTCGCGGCCACTAAGGGTAAGGGAAACCCTACCCTACACATTTTTTTTGCTTCTGCACCTTTTTTTGCTGCTTGTGCACCCTTTTTTTCTGAACATGCTGTTTTGCTATCTGCACCCACTGTTTTGCTATCTGCCCTGTGATTGTGTTAGTAAGTTTAAATAACATTGAAATTTGTATATGAAAATTAATTATGTGTACATATTATTGAACACTTTTGGAAGAAAATTGTTATTGGTTGGAGTTAAAAATGTGTTTTATAAATTTGAGAATGTTAAATAAATGAAGTACATACTACATATGCATTTAGTAATGTTATATAAATATATATTACTCATATTAATCTCTTTTGGACTGGTAGCTGGTGGTTTAGAGTTAAAATTGTTTTTCCTTAATTATGGGAATGTTAAAGAAATAGATGAAATGCTGCTCAAATTTTTAGGACTATTAATTTTTTTAACTAGTAAATTTTATGACTTGACTTTTTTTTCCAGGTATTGTTTCCTAACTGGTTATAATTCAACACTGCTTATTGGTGATTGACTTTAATCAGGTATATCCTTTATCATATTATCCTTTTTCATTCAACTATAATTAGTTGGTTATTTGTATGTACATGCATTAACCTTAGTTTTCTGTTTAAGAAGAAATTGTATATTATGACTGACATAATATACAATTTATTCTTAAATTGTCCATGTTTGGACAATCTAGATTTGTAAATTCGTATTAAATACATTACTTTATGATTTGTATGTTTTTGTCTATGATTCATTTCAGTACGTTTTTCCTCTTGTTCTCCGAGTTCATGCATATATAATCTATGTGAAATAAAACTCATAGGTTATGTTGTGTGTGCTTGGAGAACCAAGTGGAAATGCTGCTAAAATTTTCATAGACTAGGAACAATAGTCATAAAATAATATGATACAAATTTGACAAATCTAGATAGGATAGGAACCTCAACCTTTGTTAGTTAGTATGTTATAGGTGTTAATTAAGCATGTAGTTAGTCATTATATCTAAAGAATGTCATATATACTTTTCGAGTTAATTATAAATCATTTCATGTTATGTTGATAGAATATGGATCGTTCTTGGATGTTTGCAAACCGTTTGACAAATGAGTATGGGGAAGGAGTGAAGATGTTTATAAAGTTTGCCATTGACCATGCAACAAATCCTAGCAGAATTGTGTGTCCTTGTACGTAATGTTTTTGTTCTAAGCGAGTTAGTGAATCAGAGTTGAGGAACCATCTTTTCTGTTTTGGAATTGATCAAAGTTACACATGTTGGACATTTCATGGTGAGATTAGGAGTGAACATAGTGGTATGGGAGAGAATAATGTCAATGTTGAACCAAGTGATGATGACTTTGGGACCGGGTGGGAGGATTGTGACAGAATTGATGAGATTCGAAAGGTTGTTGAAGAGGACCTTAGAGATTGTCCCAAAATGTTTGATACCCTAGCTAGTGATGTTGAGAAGCCACTGTACAACGGGTGCACCAAGTACACTAGGTTGTCAGCTGTGTTGAAGTTGTATAATTTAAAAGCAACAAATGGATGGTCTGACAAGAGTTTCACAGAGTTACTCACATTGTTGAAGGAGATGTTACCAGAGGACAATGTGCTACCTAACAGAACTTATGAGGCAAAGAAGATGTTATGTTCTATTGGGATGAGCTATGAGAAGATACATGCTTGTCCCAATGATTGCATTTTGTTCAAAAATGAGAATGCATCATTAAGTGTGTGTCCTAAATGCAATGTGCCTCGTTATAAGAAAGAGACTACACCAGCAAAGGTGGTTTGGTATTTTCCCATAATACTAAGGTTTCGAAGGATGTATCGTAGTGTCATTGATGCAAAGAACTTAACTTGGCATGCAAATGAACGAATCAAGGATGGCATGTTGAGACATCCCGCTGATTCTCTGCAGTAGAGGAGGATAGATGATGAGTACCCCTCTTTTGGCGAGGAAGCAAGAAATCTTCGCATTGCATTATCAACAGATGGAATAAATCCGCATGGTGTCCAATCTAGTACTCATAGCACATGGCCGGTGGTATTGGTAATATATAATCTACCTCCATGGCTTTGTATGAAGCGCAAATACATGATGTTATCTATGTTGATATCGGGACCCAGACAACTGGGTAATGATATAGATGTGTACTTGGCACCATTGATTGAAGACTTGAAGCTATTGTGGGATATTGGAGTAGATGTCTATGATGGCTACAAAGAAGAATCTTTTCAGTTGAGGGCGATGCTGTTTGGAACGATTAATGATTTCCCGGCCTATGGTAATTTGTCTGGCTATAGTGTAAATGGTCAGTGTGCATGTCCTGTTTGTGATCAAAATACTTCTAGGATGCGCTTGACTCATTGTAAGAAGAATGTATTCCTAGGTCATCGTAAGTTTTTGCCTTTATCTCATCGTTATAGGGGATGAAAGAAATCATTCAATGGCAACACTGAAGAGGGTAGGCCTCCTTCTCCATTGACGGGTGAGGAGTTGTGGGAAAATGTGGGTAACTTGACCAACAACTTCGGCAAACCTTTTGTCGGACAACTCGTTACCGGAGAGTGGAAAAAGAAGTCTATTTTTTTTGAGTTGCCATATTGGAAGACATTGTTTGTTAGACATTTTCTTAATGTGATGCATATAGAAAAAAAATGTGTGCAAGACTGTTATTGGCACGTTACTGAATGTCAAAGGTAAAACCAAGGATGGGATAAATGCAAGATGGGACTTGTTGGCAATAGGTATAAGGAAAGAATTGGTCCCAGACAAAAGGGGATCATGTACATATCTTCCCCCAGCGGCTTATACTCCTAGCAAGAAAAAAAAGTTACTTTTTGCAAGTTCCTGCAGGGAGTCAAAGTTCCAGAGGGTTTTTCCTCTAACATTAGAAATCTAGTATCACTGAAAGAACAAAGATTGAAAGGTGTGAAGTCTCATGATTGTCATGTTCTTATGGGTCATTTGCTTCCGGTTGTAATACGCTTCATTCTTCCAAATAAAGTGCGTGTTACAATAACTAAAATGTGTCATTTCTTCAGAGCTTTTTGTAGTAAGGTGATTGACCCTGGGAAGCTGCCCATTTTGCAAAGACAGATAGTGGTCACACTGTGTGAGCTTGAGATGTATTTTCCTCCGTCTTTTTTTGACATAATGATTCATCTCACAGTTCACCTGGTTCGGGAGACTCAATTGTGTGGACTAGCTTATATGAGATGGATGTACCCGGTTGAGCGATACATGAAGATATTAAAAGGGTATGTTATGAATCGCAGTCGGCCTGAGGGTTGTATGGTTGAAAGGTACATAGTTGAAGAAGCTGTTGAGTTTTGCACATAATACCTTAGTGGTGTCAACTCCATAGGGCTTACGGTTTTGTACCGTGAGTGGTTGGATGACACTGTGATTGATATCTATTGCAGGTAATTTCAATTCAAAGCATCTTATAGTTTTTTATCTCTTTTTTTTGCTTGCTTTGATATTATCTACATTTTTTTGTATAGTTATTTATATCATTCAGTCTTAGCTCCATCTTCCCGCACGGATCGATATGTTTTCATATCTCCACAACGCACCACAACATTCAATGTGAATGACAAGCAACATAAGTTGGTGGGAGATGTGTTGTACAATAGACGCGGGCAAGACAATTTGTTCCTGGTTCCATACAATCATGTCGGGTATGTGTAGTATATGTTTATGTCTCAATATTCTTGTTTTTAAAAAACTATATATTTGACATATCTTACATTGTGGTTGTAGGTGACATTGGGTTCTTCTTACATTGAGTCTTAAGGATTTTGGTCATGTTAACTTTTTGGACTCTTTGCATAATGATCCAAAACATTATGAACCCATGAAGACAATGATTGATAAGTAAGTATTCCATGTCCAAATAACTTATACTATCACACTTACATTGTTAAGAGCTCTTATACAATTTATTTGTCATATTGGTTTAGATCATTTACCTTGTGTTTGAATAGAGAAATTTAAAATTACTAGAATTTATGTGTTAAAATAGTAGAAGAAAGAATTCCAAATGACAAATAGGAAGATTTTTTATTACAAATAGGGGAATTTCAATTGATAAATATTGAGAGAGAATTTCAACATTTGTCTTTTATGTTCAAAATTTTTAGATTGTCATTGTCAATTCCTCTCATTTTAACAATTCACTCAACATTGTCTATTATAATTTTGAGAATTCTAAAATTCTCCATCCAAACGCAAGGTTAAAGAATATAGAAAGTTGAGCAGTTTCCCGCAATCAAGGAATATGATTATCCCTGATCCCAAATGATACCGCATTAAGGTAATATATTTCAGATTTGGACATTGTGTTTCTTCATAACTAAGCGCATAAGTTTTTTTGATTTTAAATTAATTATACTTGTAGTGTCCAACCCAAACAAATAATGACGACTGTGGGCTCTTTGTAATGCGTTTTATGAAAGAGATCATTGATCAAAACACACTAACAATACCTAAAGAGGTAATTATAACTTGTGATAGCAATTAAGTTTTTTTAACCCTCATTTACTAGTTTACTTATTGAAATTAATTTTTGCCTTTTACAGTACTTTGCTCAGTACCGAAGCTCAACTTACACAACGGAGCAGCTTGATGAGGTTCGAGAAGAATGGGCAAAGCATGTAGTAACCACTTGTTTGTAATTGATTTGTACATTATGAGGGTAAGTAAACATGTACATAATGTGAAAATGTTGAACAAAGTTGTATATTAATGACAAGTTATGTAAATTGTGTACCTTTTCATATTAAATTCCTGACTGGTAATAACTCTTTGACTGATGAATTCTGGCTGCTGTTATGGATTTTTATAGTTGTTTGATAAATTGGGAAATGTTGAATAAACAAAGGAAACTCTGCCAAAATTTTTATAGTTTAGATTACTAGAGTTGTTAAGCATATGAGATGCATGTATATTTACCAATTGAGTTGAGTATTGTGAGATGTCATGTATTTTGGTTATTTCTATATAGTTGTATAGGTACTTCATACTTTCACCACACTTTATAGCATGCATAGGAAACTATTCAAAGTATGACAAGTTTGAATTCTTCATTTGAAGTAGATATGTGTGTTGTTTAATGTGTAAATGAAATTAAAGGGTTCTTCATAGAATGACTAATTGTTTGAATGTTAAGGAATTAATATGCATGGTTTTGGAGTAAGCCATTGGGATCAGACTGAAATAAATATGTAGGTTAAAGTGGGGTAAAAAAACAAAAAAATGAAAAAAAAAATAAAAATAAAAGGAGGGCGCTCCTTGGAGCGCCCTTGTTTTAAACAACAAGGGCGCTTCCCTGGAGCGCCCTCCATAAGCATGTCTTGTGCTTAAGGAGGGCGCTCCAGGGAAGCGCCCTTGTTTAAAACAAGGGCGCTCCAATGAAGCACCCTTGTTTAAAACAAGGGCGCTCCAATGAAGCGCCCTCCCCTGAAGACGCTTCACGAGGGCGCTTCCGTGTTTTTTTGGAGCGCCCTCTTTTGGCTTCTGTCAGGGCGTTCCTCTGCACATCCTCCTTTTAATGACTAAACTAGAGCAGTTTCTATTAGTGCACACGAAAGCGCCCTTTAATGCGGCACAGGAGCGCCCTTGAAGGCCTTTTTTGGCATAGTGTATGTTATACGAATGATATGATATGGCAATAAAAATCTGCAGAAGAATGGAATAAGGGGTGAAAGTATTGCTCACAAGACTTATACTGATTTACCCTTTAATCTCTAGAGCCACGTCCAGTCCCTACTTTCAGTAGAATTTTCACTATATCAAGTTTGATAATACATGTATTCTTTTGTCACACAACCTCCTCAGGCTCCGTAGCAAAGTATTCATTTGCAGCCTCTTCAAGCTCACTAGCAAATAATCTTCTACAGCCTCTTAAGGATTCTAGCAGGTATTCTTTTGCGGCCTCTTCATGCTTTACAACTAAATACAGAAACAAAGCCTAGTAGGCTTCTAACAGTGATCTTAAGAAGCACTAACACAACCTAGTTAGCCTTGAGAGTTACAACAAATGATAAAAATGAAAATCACAAGCAAAGGCTCAAGTGATTTTTCTATATGAGAGCACAATCTAAGATATTTGACTCTAATAACGCACTATCTGTAATTTTGGAAATTTATAGCACCAAACTAAAGCTATTACAAAAAAAACAGACTCACTAGAAGGTAGAAATAGTAATTCTGATACTCAGTATTTTTTTTTTTTTGGACTCTCTTACATTTTCTTGTTAGTGAAGCACTTATTTATACCAATATGTAGTCAATATAGCCATTAGAAGTGGTTCAAGGTTGGTCAACAATCATATGTGTTGTCACTTTCAAAAAACAACTTTTATCTTTCTTCAAGGTTAACTAAGCTTCTTTTGTTGAACCATTCTTCTGAAGGTTGTTCTTAAATTCTAACTGCATATCCTTCTTTATGGAATGAAGCATGGGGAGTGAGATATTTTGGCACTTTTCTTTTTGTTTCAAGAATTGATATCTTTTAAAATCAATTATGTTTCTTCTTTATCTCATTTATTCTTCTAAAACTTTCTAGAAGGATGTCAGTCCTTATGAAGCTGTCTAATTAATCATTTGCAGCTTCATGGCATGTCTTGACTGCTTTTATTAAAATTCTTTTGATTTTAATCTGATTTGCAGTATATAACTTCAGAGTTTCTGTTTATGCTTCTTCAGAATAATAACTTTATGGTTCTAGAAGTAAAAATGCTTCTTCTGTAAATTGACAGATCTACGGTTGTTCTTTTTTGTATTTGCCACCGTCTTGGCTTACATAAGAAGATAGTCTTATTGCATCTTTACAAAATGAATCTTCTGTTCCTTTTGAAGTGATGCTTCTGGAGTGCTACCTAAATTTCTTGTTCTTTCTAAAACATTCTCAAGTGCAGTCATTAGTAGTATAATGATTCAGAATTATATTAAGATTGTTTTGAGAGTTTCTTATCATGAAAATATCTCAATAGGGTCTTGGGCTTTACAGTTGTGTTAAATATATTCCTGTTGTCCTTGATCTAAAATTCTAGTGTGTTGTACTTCTTTTGACCCCGTATGGTTTGATTTGGTGCACCTGTTTGTTCGGCATTTTTTGGCAATGATTTATGTCTAACAAAATTGTTTGTTGAAATTTGATTTTTCATTTGGCAGTGTGAGTTAATTTGGTGGTCATATTTCGCTCGTTTGTATTGGTTGTTGTTGGTTAATTATTTGGATGGTCTTGGTCAAGCAATAAGGCAATTCCACTGGTTGTTATGAGAGGTCCCTGTGTCCAGGATTTTTTTTGGGTATTAGCTTATGTCAATGCATAATGCTTATACTTGAGGTGTTGTATTTACTGTCTTTTTCAGTGTCTTGGCTAGTAATTTCTTGGACTACCTAAGTTTTATAGAGCTTGGTTTGTATCATAATTTTGTATTATAGGTTGGAGTACCCTTGTACTCCCTATTAATTAATTATCTTTGCTTAGCAAACAAAATATATTGGAACGAACAAGTTCAAATTAAATTGGATAAACTTTTTTTATGTATATTCTCAAATATCTTTTACAGAAGGTAATCATGTTCAATTCAAGAACTTCTACATACACCTTCATGGAATGCAATCATGTTCGACTCAAGAATATCAACATCATGATGGGTGCTAACTCTCCCAACCTTGAACTCGAGAGTCTACTTAAAATGAATTAGGCATGTACCATCAAAATCAACCACCCATTAATTGGATAGGGTTCCAATATATATATATATATAACATGTTTGGATCAACATTTTTTTAACGGTAATGTCATTAACGTCAGCCTAGCTGACGGTACATTAAAAAAATTAAAAATGATTTTTTTCAATAGTGATGCCTTTAGTGTCGACATTGCGCCGGCCAGACCGACTAGCGTCGAAGTACCGTCGGTGTCGTGGCCAACACTAATATTCCGCGTCTAATAGTGATCTATGACTACTATTAAAGAATCTTTTTATCTCTGGGTTCGCGGTAGTCCTAGGACTAAGTCCATGCTAAAACCTTCCCAAGGTCCTTCTAGATCTGTCTATTAACATCTCTTTCAAGCTTTAGCCAATGGAAATCATCTTTGACAAATGCCATAGTTTTGTCTCGACCAAAGTGTCCTCCAAATCTCCCATCATGAGCTTCCAAAATAATCTAATGCTTAAACGTTATTTTAAGTCACTAATTAAGAAAATAAAAAAAATACTTAGTGAAAATAATCATCTATCACATTAAAACACAAAATAGTTGATATACTTTTAAAAAAAATAATTTAAAATATTTAATAAAATAAAATATGCTAAATACTCATGAACTAGCATCCTTAACACACTTGTTAACAAAATCATTCCATTATAGCTATTCCTTAATCACAAAGGAAGGAAAGAATAAAAAAGCTGAAAAGCACCTTCGGAGAGTTACCATGATACCATCGTCCAAGATTCCAAGTGAAAAGAATAAGCATTACTTTTGGAGAGTTGTCATCATCCAATTTGTCATGGAATCCAAAGTTTTTTTTTTTTTCTTTTCTCTCCGTGATAAAATCGAATCCAAAGATACTAGTAGTAGTATATTATATTATGAGTGGAAGTTTTCAAATAAACCATACAATATTTTGTCCCGTAGCAATTAGTAATATTTTTCAGCACGTTATTTCCCTTTTCTTTTTTTAAATTTAATCCTTATTTTTGTTTTAAAAAATTAGTATCATAAACGTTTTCAAGAAGAGGGGAGAACAATGATATGTAATTACTTAATTTTTTTAGAAAAAAAATGTACTTAATTAATATGTCAACTCAACAAATTGGTCAAGTTTCTCACATGTAGTCAAAACCTTATAATCTGCCTGAAAAAATCATTTAATTTTATTCTTGCGATTTTATCACTTAATTAGTTTTTTTTTTTAAATTTAATTTAAATTGGATCTGATCGGTTTTTAATTTTTAAAAAATAATAAATATTATATAAAAGTAATAAAATTCTACAATAATAGTAACTATTTTTATTGAAATTTATATTTATCAATATAACTACAAAATTATATAAAAAAGAGAACATGAAAACATGAAAACCAATTTAAAACTGATATACTTACAGAAATACTAAAATGATATTAGATAATAAAATTATTAAAAGTATACTAGTATAAGTAGTTTCATAAATATAAACTTATATAAGTATAAATATATGATTATTTTATAAATAAAATAATATATGCATATATATGTTCGGTTTGGATTGTACTGGATTGATTTTCAACATAGGATCCGAAAACTAATCCAATTCAATAAAAAAACTTCGACTTTTGCAGTTTTAGATTTTTTGATCGATTTTTATGATTTGCATTGGATTGGATATGAACACCCCTAGCCTCAAATATTACTATGTGTCAAGCCAAACTTCATTCCTCTGATTTAGTGGGTTTGTGAGGATTTGATCCCAATACTTAAGCATTAAATGTGGTCCTCTAGTTAAAATTATCCCATTGTAACTAGAGGCATCTACACATATTTTTAGTTCTACATGGGGTGTTGCCTTGCCAACACAAACACCTTGTGGCTGATGAATGAGATTGGATCTGCCTCACTATATGTTTGAAGGGGCTGGCTATTGGTTTTTGTGCATTGGGTCATATAGTTTCAGGAATGCCAATGAAGAGCATGCCTCTGAGTTAAAGGATAAAATCCTAGTTGTAGTGTATCTCAAATAATTCAATTAGCTATAGTCTTTTATTTGTAGATAAAGTCAAGTCTTATCTATTTGATGATAATCTATTTTATCCTTTATCTTAGGAAGTTTATTACATTATCCTAAGATTTTTGTTATAGCTCTGTATCTATATATTTCCTTTGTGTACACACTGATCAACAAGATAGATATTCCATTCCTACTTATTTTTCTATCTTGGAATCAGAGTCCTTTGCTTTAGAGGTAATCAAACCAAACCAACTAGCCATGGAGTCCGCTGCTAATCAGAAAATATCCCTTCCACTCATTATTTTGTCAAGTTGGACATAAACAACTATATGTTGTGGAAATCTATTGTGTTGCAATCAATTGGAGAAAGCAAGCTAGATGGTTACATTCTCATGACAAAGGAGTGTCTGGAAGACTTCATCATAGAAGGACCCACCAAAAAGACAAACCTTACTTATGAGGAATGGACAACTAGTGATCAATAACTCTTGGGTGGTTGTTAAACTCAATGACTCTAGATATTGCAATCCGTTACTGCATTGAGTATAATTATTGGGATTATATAGGTAGATGGACAGGGGTCTTTTGGCAGCAAAATAAGAACAATCACCACTCTTGATTGGTTTATTTGAAGAGATCCAATACAATTTCCCCAAATGATTCCTTCAATGGTGGGACTATTTTGGACCAATAGAAGAAATCCTTCTATCACGACAAGTGAAGGATTAAAGCAATTTACCAAAATGTATGACCATTAGGAATCATGGCAATACAAAAATGGAAAGCAAGAAAAATCCAAATTATCAGCCACCTTTCCAAACGAATGCCTATGTAAAATGGTGGACACAATTTGACTCGTCAAAAGCAAGTCCAAATGAGGCCAAGTTGTTGTTCCAAAATAATCCAAAATATCTTAAGCAGCTGACAGAGAGACGTCACTGTTTCTCAATCATAAAGCAAAAAATAGAGCAGCACTTGTAGTATCCCAATCCAAGGAAAGTTTTGCAAAAAAAAATGTAAAACATTCTCAAATTACTACCGAATGATGAAGCAGAGTCTTCAAAAAAGATGCCAAGTTCTACCTCTTAAGCACCCTCATCAGGACACAACAACCAGAATGAAGATGATTGTTTTGGTATAAACCTAGGAGAAGACCGTTGATGCCACTATCATGGACATTTTAGTCATTGTAACCAATTAATATGACTATTTCAGTCATTTTTCTTTTGTAACCTATTATGTAGATACAATATCGGTTATGTGACCTGAATTGTAGAAACAATAAGTTTTTAAGTTTATAAAAGGATGCCTCAACTACATTGTGAGGTACCCTTGGAAGTAGCCACTTAGAGAGAGTTTAGAGAAAAAGCTTTTGAGATGCTTCTTTTTGTAAGCTTTTTTTTAAAGAAAATATCTTTTCCTTAACACTTATCTTCTTCCTCCCTTTGTTAATCCTGATGGCTCTGCCGCGCTTCAGCTTTTTGTAAGTGTCATCTCTTCTCCTTCACACTTCTCTTCTTCCTCCCCTTAGCTGATCCCGACAACTTTGCTGCGCTTAAACTTTTTGTAAGTGTCCTCTGGTCTGCATCGATCTGGGTTTTATATGTGTTTATATATATATATATAACCATTCTCTATATTTCTGTTCTTAATATTTCTGATTTTCTCTATATTTCTGATATCGCTTATATATATTTGTTAAAACGGTCTGTCTACTACTTATTTTTCTCTTTATTATCTATAAATGCTTTCTCTGTGGTCTTTGAGAATTCTCTTTTTGACAAATATAAAAGCTATCAAAATCATCACTAGTTTTATTATATTATTTTCTAATGAAATATTAAAATATCTTTTTATTTTTTATTAGTTAATCTATGATTGAATTAATGATAATAGTTTGTACTAGTACTTAAAATAGATCAAAATTACATCCTAAAATTTAACAAAATGCAAATTTATTATCTGCTCATAAGAAAACATGAATCCAAATTCTGCAAAGTTGGGACTTGAAATATTGAAAGACAAATCAACCGTACGTTAAGAAAGAAGAAAGGAACAGGGCGATCATGATGACTGTTATGATTGCTAAACAAATAATTGCTTTTGCTTATCTTGTGGGGGCAAGCAGGCAATCGGTATGTTGGCAAATTTTTTAAATCTTTTCTAGAAATAGAATATAATCCACTTATATTCTTTTTAAAATTAAGATCTGTTGCTATCAGTTATTTTAAATACTTGTTAGTATTAATTTAGTTTTTTTTTTATATTATGTGTCAATGCATCAGTTCTTTAAATATTTTCATAAAAAAATTTATTTCAAAATTTACTTCGAAGAAAAAAAAAGTGAAATGCAAGGTAAGAATAGTCCAGTCCCCATAGATAGCCATTGTGGCTAATTCCTTCACCAACTATCATTTTCATTCTTTCCAAAAAATCTTTCTTTGGATGGAATCTGTCTGTCCAACAAATTTACGATGAACAATATAATTACCACATGAGGTAGTCAAGAGCCAGATATACAAACAAAGTAGACACATGTACATATTCTCACTATCGCTTTCACTTTTATTAGTATAATGATAATGATAAAATAAAATTTATACTTGTTTATCAACTGGATATTCTTGTATGTGCTGTTGAGAAACTAATTTCTTAATTATTCTCATAGCTAAGAGCTCTTCATTAAATTATCTTTTTCAACAGTTTGATCTTTGATCTTTTTTAAGTGCAATTCATTTTCAATCTTATATTACGGAACAAAAATGTCTTCTATTTAATTTGTATATCAATTAGGATTAATTTTAAAAATCTTTCATTTTCTTTAAATTGACATATGAAATATCCGTTTGTTTTTCGGATAGACACACTGCAAAATTAGATTTTAAATTATTTTCATTCAACGTGTTTCGTAAAATATGCATCATTAATTTATAAATATTGATTCTAAAATTAATGTTACTTAATTATAAATCAAACGAGCACGAATTCGTGTGTGTTTGATTTACTTCAAAACAACAAGTCTGAATACGTTTGTTGATATTTATATTTGAAACATAATTTCAGGATAAATCAAACACACTAAAAATAGTTCTGATGGTGGTAAAAATCACATATAAATTTATGAAAATTATAAATATGATTTATATTAATCCTTTAATATTATATAAATATAAATTAATTCATAAAAAAAATATATTCTCATATGACAAAAATTAATATGTTTATCATCATTTTTTTTCAAATTTATTTATTTAAAACAAGTCAAAGCTTTGTGATTTTGTGTTTAGCTAGGAGAGGGTATATTTTTAGTCACCTCTCTCTCCCGCTCTCACCGAATCCTTCTTTGTTGTTTCTTCAACCTTTTCATCTTCTTCTTCTGTTACTGCTAAACCCTAAAAACCCAATACCTAGAATTCCACACTGCCGTTCCAACGCGAATGCTCTTTCCCAACATTTTCAACTGTCACCTTGGAATTCTCCTTTTGACCGTTAATTTCTCGAGAAACTCAACAGTTCTACGCCTCCACGATTTAGTCGCACCGGCAAGGTTTCTGATGCCGTTCAAGATTGTGTCTTTTGAGCTTTGAAGTTTTTCTTGAAGCTTCAATCTACATTGGAGCTCCAGATAATTGCCACTGAAGCTTGATTTTCGATTCTCCCTCAAATTTCAGCTCCCGGGTTATCTTTGGTTCAAAAAAATGTGTTAGCAAGAGAAAACAGGTAAAGGCTCTGTTTCATTGTATTGAATTCCACCCCAATGATTATCAACTGAATAACAAGAAATGGACACGAGTAAATTTTGGATTTTTTTTTGGGGGAAGAGGGGCTTTTGTTTAATTTGAATCATGTGCTAGTGATAAACAAGTATTTAGTAAGTTTTATTATGCAATTTTGTTTTTTTTTTCTGGCTCTATTTGGTAAATCTAACCACTTGGCATATGCTTCTGACTTTGGCAGTGAGCTGGGTTTGAGGGTTTGATTTGAGCTTGTGTTTTGAATGGCCCCAGACTGCTGATTTTTGTTTATAAAGGAGGGCATTGATTATGGAGAGCTTTGCTGTTATGGACGGTGGTGAAAGGATATGTGAGAATGGTAAGGAGGATGAGAGTCTGGGTGATCATATACTTGAGGAAATGGAGTCCTTTTTGCTAGACATTGATGAGCGGTTGACCATCTCTAGGATGGTGAGTGACTCTGTCATAAAGGGCATGGTTAATGCTGTTGAGGAACAGGCAGCTGAGAGAATTGCACAAAAAGAATTGGAGGTTGTTGGGCTGAAGAAAATGCTACAGAATTGCCATGTGGGTTCAGATGAAACTAAAACATCTTGGTCTTCGGTGCATTATCATGAACCCCATGAAGCTGCTACACCTCATTTTTTAGATAGCTTTAGAGAGCAAGATGGACTTATAAAGTCTGTGGATAGTCTTAAAATTGAGGTACATGAACAGTTAAATCAGCTCAAGAAAGAAATAAATAAAATGAGAGGACTTAGTTCCATCAGAAGAATTAGTTCAGGTTCTGATTTGGTAGGTTTAAGTGGCATTCTGCAGGAGAATGTGCCAGAAAGATGGATTTATGTTGATAAAACTTTTGAGAGTCTAAAAGATACTCTAGACACTTTCTGCAGAAGGATAGAAGTTATGGATAAGTTATCAAAGGATTCACTTTCTGAGTGGCAGGAGGAACAGGAGTTTCGATCAGAAATTGAACGGATGGTGATCAGCAATTGTATCTGGAGTTTGCAGCAGGAGTTTGAACAGAAACTATTGGACCTTTGTGACTCTGAAAGTAGAAATTGTTTTAACCAATATAAAGAGATCTCAAGTTTGCGTCAGGAATTGGATTCGATTTTTAAAACACTATCTGTTTCTGAAACTGGGCAGCTTATATCTTATGGATCATTGGAGAATACTGAAGAATGGTGTCATAATAAGAGGGCTGATCATTTCCACGTGAAGCTTTCAACAGATCATTTATCGCCTTCACCTTTGGAAGAAAATGGCAAACAGGATGACTCAAAGATTATCAAGCCTGAGGATTTGGATTCTGCCTTACTAAAGCACATGTCTAAAGATGAATTGGTTACTTATATAACTAAGATGAGAAGAAACCATGAATCTCAAGTGCAAGAGAAGACTGAAGAAAATTTTCGTCTTAGGCGGGAACTATTGAATTTGAAAGAAAGAGGTTCTTCTTTTCCATTGAAAAAGGACAAGGACTTTGATTTGTTGAAGAAAAAAATTGCTGATGTCATCTCAAAGTTGAATGAAGTCCTTGTTGGAGATGAGAAAGTGCATCAATTCAGTGAAAACATTGAATCTCTTAGCAGTTTAAAGGATAGATTGGATTTCTTACACTCTGAGAATCATCAAATAAAGGAAATGCTAAAAGATAAAAGAAGGAGTTTAAGAGTCTATCTTCTCAGCTTTCTGCTGCTGTGGAAAAATTGTCACAGCAACAACTGACTGAGCAAAAATTGTTACAAACTATTCAGAAGCTTGAGGATGATGTTGGGGATGCACATGCTGAAGTTTCAATTATTCAAGATGTATATAAATGTCTCTTTGAAGATATGACAAGTGAATTTAGATGCATTACTGAAGAATTACATCTGAAGTATAGTTTCATGCAAGAAATATATGAAGTAATAGTCAAAGAAATTCAAAGTGCTCAAGCCTCTAATCAGTTAGAAATTGAGGAAGCAGCAGATAGTGAGTCAACTATGTTGCAAGGGCTATTGGATATTAATCATATTATATTCAAAGAAGCTTTGGTGGATGCAGATGAAGCATTAAAATTGGAAGCTGCTGAGAAAGAGAAACTAAATTATGAAATGCTTATGTTGAAATCAATAGTGAAAGAAAAGGATACTTTAATACAAGAAGCAGCAGATGCTTTGGTACAAGAGAAGCAAAGGATGGAGTCTGCCTCTGAACAGCTTGACAGTTTGAAAGCTAAGGCAGTTCAGCAACATAACTTAATTGTGAAGAACAGTCAAGAGATGGATGTCACTAAGGGTGACCTGAATGCAGCATTGAAGGAAATTGAACAATACAAGGAGCAAATGCATAAGTTGCATCAAAATCTTGAACAAAAAATGAATGAGCTTAGAGAAATTGATGAAGAAAGAAGAGAGCTTTATGCTGTTACACAAAAGCAACAAGATGCATTAAAACTGGTTGAGGCAAAAGAAAGGGAAAGTAGGAAGCAAATGGAATCAACCATTAATCTCATTCATAAATTATTGACAATGGTTACTGATTTCGAAGCTAGAGTAAATGAAGATATTTCAAGAAATTGTTTGAGGTATGCAGTAATTGTGCCAAGATACTTCTTTTCCAATTTAATTTATATGAGTTTAAGATAAACTACTGTTTCTATGATTGCTTCTCTGTTCTAAGTTATTTTATATGGTCTTCTATCAATAATGAAGTGTTCAAGTTTATGTAAACCGGCAATTCAGTCAGGTGTGTGATTTACCTTTGGATTATTCTGAATGCCATGTGCATCTAATTATTTGGAGGAATAATTTTGGGATTTAAGGCCCCGTTTGGGATGGTTGCGAGTTTTTAGTTTTTAGTTTTCAAAAAATTTCAACCAACTTTTTACAACTTAAAACTAAAAACTAAAAACAATGGTTTTCAAAATGGACGTTTTGAAAACCACAAAAAGTGGTTTTTAGTTTTCAGTTAAGTTGTAAATGAAAATTTTTGAAAACCAGGAGCCGTTTGGGGTGGTTGCGAGTTTTCAGTTTTAGGTTTTCAAAGGATTTCAATCAAGTTTTTACAACTCAAAACTGAAAACTAAAAATCATATTTTGTGGTTTTCAAGACTTTTTTGAATTGCTAAGCCAAATATAAAACTATTAGCATGTGCTGCACATTATATTTATCCTTTCTTGTGACAAATGTGTTCAAATTGTTCTGCAAGCTGGAGGTATACTATATCAAAGAAATTTGTTAAAAGTTCATATTTGATTTCAACTTGGTCTTGTTAAGTGTTAACTGTTAGCAACCTGAAAATTTTGTGGGGAGAAACCAACTTACTTCAATTTCATATCCTTATCCTTATATGTAACAAACAGTTTTAAATTGTATTCTGTTATTTTATAAATTCAATTTTGAATATTTGTGGTGATTATGGTCAGAACCAATTCACATATGGAGTAATCTTTTCAGGCTTGAAAACATGGGTTCTGAGTTCTGTTGCCTCAATAACAAAGTCAAGGTACTTAAAACCAGGGGATTGGTGTACAAGCAAAAGTTTGAAACAAGATGTTCTGATCTTGCTAAAGCTGAAGCAGAGGTATGAAATCAGAAACATCATGTTATCTTTTTTGCTTTTGTTATGTGATTCGAAACAGAGCATTCATTATGCATTTCTCAATCTTACATGATGTTATAACTTACAACCTCATAGCCTTTTGTTGCTCCAATGCATGCCAATGCTCTTGAATATAATTAGACAGTGCTTGTGGAACCACAATAAGTGGATCAAGGTTGTAAGTAGATTCGATCACTTGGGATAAGAATGCATGCTCATATCTCATGTGGCCAAATGAGAATTAGTCTCATGGGTGGTTCAAATGGTTTGAATTGTGAGTATACATCATGGTTTCACATGAGAGAGAGAGAGAGAGAGAGAGAGAGAGAGAGAGTTCTTGTGGGGAAAAAACCTAGATTGCAAATCAAAGGCATTTGTATCGGGTTTATGCTGTAAAATTTTGGTGAACCAAGATATATGGTTAGTACTGAACTTGAAAAGATACCTAAACTTCATTGGGAGAATATTTATTTCCATTTTACCTTTTTTCTTTTTCAATACCTAAGTCTAAGTAAGTGGCCATATATGTGTTTGACATGAAGTACTTACATTGGTTACTTACCTTGAGTTTCAGGTTGATCTATTGGGGGATGAGGTAGATACTCTTTTTAACCTCCTTGAAAAAATATACATAGCACTTGATCATTATTCACCCATATTGCAGCACTACCCCGGGGTGAGAATCTTTCCCTTTTTGCACATCTTTTTAATGTTTGTACATAATTGAGGTGTGTATAATGCCAATAGATTTGATATTACTATAAAGAGTCTATTCATCTTGCTGATTATTTTTGCTTATGGATGTAGAAAGTGCCTAAACCCTAAAGTTGTCAAAATGTTTTGGAGATGTAAAAATATAGCAATTATTTCATGGGTATAATATACTCTTTTTGATGTCCTATTTACTGTCACTGGAACTCATGTTCATCAGTTTGTTTTCTTTTTCAACAGACAACAATGTACTCTTAACTTCGTCAAATTGCAGTCAATACTGACAGATATTCATTTTATCATAATTTTTCTTTTTTGCTATTCAAACAGAAAAACTTAAATTCAACTTAAAAACTAAAAGTGAAAGACTTGAAGGTAGTTACAGTAAGAAGGGGAAAAAGAGACAGAATCAAGGAAATTAAGGCACACCAAGAGAGATACTGGTGGGGGTGAACAAAGTAGGAATTGGTACCATTGGGAAAACTTGGGTTTATTCCTACTAGCAATTGATGCCGTGTAGAAAAAATGCAGAGGATTTGAGATCCTTTATTTTGGGAATACAGTTTCATGTCTCTTTTACACTGCAAGCACATTTGGCCCACAAAATGGGAATTCCATAGAATGGGTATGAAATAGAATAAGGTGGAATGAAATAGCGAATAGTTAAGATTAAAAATTTATTTAAATGGTCATATGATCACTTAAAAATTAAATGATCTTAAGTTCTAGTGTTGGCCTTTCATGTATGATCTAATGATCTAATAGTCAAGATTCAATCCTTTCATCACAATAAACCATTCCTCTCACTTGACATGAATATATGAATCATAGATTATTGGGAATGATGCTCAAGTGTACCTTTTCTACTTTACTTAAAAGAAGTATTTTCTAGAGAGAGAGAGAGGGCATGTATATTATTTCTGAGAAAAATTCAAGTACCTGTTTGGTTTGAAAAAATGAATATTTTTATTTCCTGTTTTCACTAATAATCTCAAGTGTCATCTTGTTTTCACATTGTTTCTTGTTTTCAAATATTTGTTTTGGGAATTGTGAAAATAATTTTTTTTACTATTTTCCTATTTCTTGTACTAAGTTTTTAAATATTGAAAATAAAGAGAAAACAAAGTAACATTTTTGTAATTATTAGTAAAAAAAAGAAATGAAAATAGAAAATATTTTCTCAAACCAGACAAGCGCAAAGTGTGCACAAATTTTACATTGGTTTTAGTTGTCATTTTGTATAAATAAAGGGATATTGGGATGAGATTCTATGCTCCATTCTATTAGGAAACCACTCATCAATGTGTATGTTAGAAAGAAATGTAGAGTCAGGATAGTACAGCAGTGGCCATGACAAATGTAACCAAATCCCCACATGGCGATCAGGGGAATTGAGAGGAAATTCTCTTATGGCTTGTAATGATACATAATGGAAGGGAAGGAGAGAGAGAGAGAGAAAGTCATGAAAGAAGTGGCTAAAAGTAAGTGGGAGAGTACAGAGCCTTTTGATTGCCTTGGTATCTTGTTCTGAGATCATTTCTGCATTTTCCGTTGTAATTTGTAAATCCATCTCACAGTCACTAATATCACACTGATATCAATATCTGCAGTTAAATAATACATCATTTTCACTTAATTGATGGAATTTCTGTCACGTTACTAGTTATGTTGAATTGAAACTGGAATGGAAGGCCTTTTTCTGTTAAAATAAATGGGAATCCTTCATTCCTGGGAATAAAAATGGAACTGAATTATGACTACTTGTACTTGTATTGAATATGATATAAGATAATAGGCTTTGTGCAACCCGTTAGTGTAATATTATGATATTTGTACAGGCCAACTGTGTAGTAATTAGTACAAGTAGAACCGTGTAGAGCTAGCCTACTAACTCATCACCACCATTCAGCTAGAAGTTGTGTCTGATTAGATAGCAGCTGATGAAGCTCCATGTGGAAGTTTTTTCCTGTTTTTACTGTCCAACTAAATTTGTGAAGTGTAGCTTCAAAGAAAGACATGGGCATACAATTTTCTTTAGAGCTTGTGCATATCCAAAATAGTTAGTCTTGCCTTCATGAAGAAGGTTAATTGAGATGATTTTTTTCATGAATAAAGTATTGTGTACTGCTTGATCTCCATAAGTTAATATGAAACTGTTTTGATAATTAGCCATTGATTTTGCAGATTATTGAGATTCTGGAGCTTGTAAGAAGAGAACTGAAAGGAGAGTCAAGAAAATTTGTTTAATCATATATGTTCTGGCAGGTAAATTGATGGACACCCTGTTGACACAAACTTCATCTTTCCATGCTCTGGATTAGTAAAACCCAGAAGCATTGATAAGGAAATCTTTATCTGCAATCGGGTACTTGACGTAAAGAATTACGAGTAACTTGTTAGAGAGAACTATCATAATGTTAATTGGTTCATTATTTTTTATCTTTTTATCAGCCTCATCTATACAGAGATGCTAGAGTTCTGGTAGTTGCATTTTCTTTTTCATGTTGTTTTTGGGGTTCTCTTTCCATATCTATTTCTGCAGAACAGTGGCAACACTATTGCATAAATTATTTTAGTCCATACTGTTCACTGTTAAATTACTATATGGAATGAGGGTCAGTATGTGCAAATTAATCTATTTCTTGTTGAAATCTTCTAATGGATACAGGTGACGAGTTGTACAGTTGTTCACATGAATTACATGCAACTGGATGATATGTGGCTGCTAGGTTTTTGTTCCCCTAAAACATCAACAGAATAGAATCAACAACTTACGCAGTTGCTAGCACACCTTCGATTTTACCATACACGAATGCTTTATACACGTACTAGGAGATATGCCGTGTTTGGTTGGCTTTAGCATACCAAAAATTTGCCTTCTCTCTTTGTAATAGAGTTTGTTTTCTATACGAGTTAATAGCATTTGTATATGTTATTTTGTTTTATACACGGATTATTTAGTTTTACGCTATTGGCATAAGTGCATGATATTCTTTTGCATTCTGTGAATTGCTTTAGAAATGGTACTATTATTGTGTACTGTGTATATATTACACATGTGCTTCTTGAATTACTCATCATGTTTATGAACATCTGGAGCTAACTATTAGGCAAAATGATTGGTGCACCAGTAATGTGGTAATTGGTAAACTAGTGTAATTTGTATTTCATGTAAATATGTGCGGTTGATTGAATAAAAATCAGGTAAACTAGTGCTCATTATCGAGATGTTCAAGATGCTTCAACTTCAAGCCTCTATATTTCTAACTACTAAGCCCCGTTTGGTTTACAGTTGAGTAGAATTGATTCTAGAAATGAATGGTTGAGATAGATGATGTACACTTTACGTTGGATGGAAGTGATTTAAAATCAATTTTCAAAACTATAGTTTTGTTCCACTGGAATTTAAAACAAACAGGCTATAAGAGTGTGTTTAGATTAAAGTTTTTAAATTAAGTTTGAATATAATTTACGTTTATAAATTTAAGTTTGTAAAAGTAATATGGAGTTATATACTTATATTAGTCTAAACGTGGATTGAAAATGTCTAAACGTGGATCGAAAATGAAAATGTAAAAGTAATATGGAGTTATATACTTATATTAGTAAAATGATTTAACCATGTTCATCTAAAATATAATCCACAAAACGTGTGGTGTGACTAGAGTATCAGTGAGTATAACCAATGCATGCAGGTGTAGGGAATTATACAAATGCCATGTAACACAATTCACATAACCACAATTCACATAACCACACTTAAACTAGCGTTACAAAATTCAAGCAATAATACATGGGATGCATATGACCTGCATTAACCTGCAAAAGGGGTCTTATCACTTTCTGTGACTAAACCTGAGCTCAGATTACAAGGAACGTCTCTCTGGGGACATATAGACCTGTTGTTATTAGGGGTTGAAACCCTAGTGCATTATGCATAGTTACTTGGGGTCGAGACCCATATTCGTTGTTCTTGATTATTGGGGGTTGAAATCAAAAATTCCATTTCATGATCACTGGGGGTCGAAACCCAATTGCATTCTTTTTTTACATAACTAACATGTTTTGAACACATTTCAAATCTTGAACATGTGACATAAATAGAGCCCTGGTGTGAAACCCTAACACAACTCCCTAATCATAAACATTCCACATATATAAATGACAGTAGGGAAAACATAGATCAAACAACCAAGACATAAGCAAGGATAAGAAAGGGGTAGGAGAGTCGAGTTCATTTAAGATTCCACAACAAGATGGCGATGAGTGTGTGAGCTACACTCACCTAAATCAAACTTCAAGTGGGGAAAGGAGGTGGTTGAGGTTTGGTGGTGAGCTCCTTGCTAATTCTCCTCCTTCAACCCAAAGCTTTGACACTCTCTCTAAGGCAAGGAAAATATGTGTGTTATGAAAAAGGAACCCTAACTTTGTGTTTTACAAAACTGTACTCACACATTCTCGCTCAAGCGAGAGATTATCTCGCTTTTGCGAAAATGACACAGAGGCTCTCTACCGCATTCTCGCTCAAGTGAGAATCTTTGGCTTGAGTGCGAATGTGATTTTCGCTTGAGCGAGCTCATCCTCACTTAGAGATAATCAGGCAAAAAATCTCCTTGCTCTTTATCTCTTTTTCGCTTGAGCGAGAATATGCTCGCTTAAGCCAAAAAAACCAGAAGAAAATTTCTCCATTTTGTTTGAAAAATTCGCTCAAGCGGCAATGCCCTCACTTGAGCGAAAATCTCACAAAATGAAAAACTCCCAATTTACATTCCCTCTCGCTCGTCCTCGCTTGAGCAAAAAAGGGACAGTGTTATGCCCCTTTTCACTGTTTTTAACACTCTTTCACCCAATTTCTTTTGTAAAAACTTTTTATACTTCTAGTTTCACTTATGAAAATGTTTTTCATGATATTTGGGATGTTACAACAAAAAAAAATGTTATTTGTACAACAATATTTGTGCAACATATCATATAACAAAGAAAAAGATAGAAATATAAGAGAGAGGAGTATGAGATGTGATGAATGATATAACAGAAAGAGAGAGAAATAAAAAGTGTGTTGTATATGTTGTTATATAAGTGTGTTGTATAAATAACATAACTCCACAAAAAATGCAACCTTCCTTCTTCAACTGCTCGTTGCAGTTGATAAATGAATTAACCATTGTAAAAAATTGAAAAAAATTATATTATTTATACCATATTTTATACACCATTATTTATTTTCTATATCTTTTCATCATATTAATTATTTTACCTTGCACGTCTTTATTTTCTCTTCCATTTCTTTTTCTCCTTATATAAAAATGTTATATAAATATAATTTCTTAATAAAAAATGGTCAAATAATAACCCATGTTCACAGTTATAATTATATACCCCTGTAAAATTACATGGTTAAAATGATTGAATTATAAAATTATTTTTCTTGGATTAGAGATGATAAATTTAGATACTTTTTTATAATGTCTTATTTTGTGTTTGGTTGAAAATGTCTTACAAATCATTATTTTAACTAGACATAAAAAAATGACGGGTACATAAAAGGGTTCAAGGGATTACTTTTTACACTCATTTTTTAGCTTTTCACACCCCTCATCTTTTTCCTAGAATACCCTTTCTCTTCAACCCAAATCTCTCCCATTCCTCTTTCCCACCACTCTTCACCCGGTGTTATTAAACTCGGACCAGTCATTAACTCGGTCAAAGTATTGGGTCAATGAGTCACTGGTTCAATAAGTGAGTCGTTGGACCGGTTAAATCGGATATATATTAAGAAAATTTATTTATAAATTAAATTAATATACATATTAAATTTAAAATCATAAATAAATTGATAAATTATTAAGTGTGGCATAATGGTTTGTAGTGTTTTAAGTTTTAACATAATTTGGGTTTAGATCTCGTCCCGAAAATTCCAATGTCTGTTAAACATGTTATATATATTAAAATGCGGACCATATATATCAAGTAGTTAGTGTGGTTTGGTGGATGACTTACTGGTCCTGAAGCGAGAGGTAACGTGTTTGATCCTCACACCTGCCACTCTGTATAAAATTTTGTAAAATAAAATAACTCAAGTGTGTGACTTGCCTATTCAATCGGGCCGGTTCTGATCGATTTGCTCTAGTTCGAACTGGTTTGCACCTTTTTAAAAAGCACAAACAATCTAATTACTAGACCGGTCCGGTCTAGTTTTTATAACATTGCCTCCATCCTCAACCACCAACCCCCATTACCAACCACCACCTTCACCGCTATTATCTTTTTCTTTATTGGACTCTCTTCAACCCAAATCTCTATCATCTTTCTCCCCCAACCCTCTCTCCCACTCCTCTTCACCATCAACCATCAACTCCCGCCACCAACCACCACCTTCATGTTGCTATTTTTTCTCTACCAAACTCTCTTTAAATAAAATCTCTCTCATTCTTCTCTCCCAACCCTCTCTCTCATCCCTTTCCACCATCAACCACTAACCCTCACCATAAACCACCATCTTTATCGGTCTTATTTTTTTCTCTGCATGTGTTACTTTCGGTATTTTGGGAAATGAAATATAAAATCGGTGGGTGTGCAAAGAAAAAAGAGTGCAAAAAGCAATTTTTAGGGTTTAATGGATGCCCTTGCACACTCTATGTAGCATGTCACAAACTTCTAGCCATTGTGTACATAACTACATATAATGTGGGGTAATTATAGGGCGGATCCTTTAAGTTTGGGTCCACCATAGATATTTATCATAAATAGTATAAATTTAATATTAAAAAATTTATTAATCAATATTATAAAATTAAAATTACCTTTTATAGTAAAAAAGTTAGTGATCTATTGTGGACCCAAACTCAAAGGATCCACCCTATAATTATCCTGTAATGTGTAGATATATAGGTTTGTCACTTAAGATTCTAAAAATGTCAACCATATATACTCATATTATCATATATAATATATTAATTTTATCTAAATCTTTTGGTTAATTTATACTTACTCCTGTTTAATATTTTAATATAATAGCAATAGCCACTGAACACATGGAAAAATGTTTCTTTCAACGGTGTTCCAATCATATAACATCTAGACATTAAGGCAAGCATTTTTTTATTTAGAATAACTAATAATAAATAGAATGATCAAAATCAAATACACTTAAATTTGATTAAACCGACTTCTATTGTACAACAAAAAAATTTGATTTACATGTTATAGTTTTGTTTTTCTGAAACTGATTTACATGTTATTGTTAATTCATCTTAAATTAAAAAAAAAAAAGTTAAAATACATTTTTAGACTTATGAATGAATGAACAGTGAGGAAGTAACGAGAGTACCCTTTCCTTTCCCTTCCTACAAACAAAACCCTACTAAGCACGAGCTTCAGATTCTGAACGCTATTTTTTCTTCATCAGAATCGAAACACTTCGCCGCCGAAAATGCCTCCCAAATCTGCCAAATCGAAGGAAGCTCCAGCTGAGCGACCCATCTTCGGTCGATTCTCTTCTCACCTCAAGATTGGCATTGTATGATTCCTCTCTCTCTCTCTGCAAACGTACAAATTTTCAATTTTGACACTATTTTCAGCTCCCCTTTTTCAATTGTAAAAATGGGATTGATTGACTCCATATGATAGGATCAGATAAGAATTATTGTGCACTGGAACTGAACTGGAAGCATTGAGTTACTGTTTGTTTGCTTAAATACTTGATTTAGTTAATGAAATGAAACTTTTATTACAAATGATTTTCTGTGTTTTTTTTTTTTTTTATGTTAGTTATTGTTACTTCCCTTGTTCAGGTGGGCTTGCCAAATGTTGGAAAATCTACCCTTTTCAATACTCTCACCAAGATGGCAATACCTGCTGAGAACTTCCCTTTTTGCACCATTGAGCCTAATGAGGCACGGGTCAATGTTCCTGACGAGCGTTTTGAATGGCTTTGCCAATTATTCAAGCCAAAAAGTGAGGTATGTGATGTAACTCATACCATTTTTGGTGAACCTGTGGTGGTCATGTCAATTGGAGTTCTCTTTTGTTAATCTATCAACATGCACTCAAGCTGTTACCAACTTCTAGTTCTATCTGTTGCACCTGACATAATTTGTTAGTTGTTTGTTATTGATGGATCGGTCTGTCCTGTATCATGACATGTTTGTTTAAGTCGTAATACAGGTCTCAGCTTTCTTAGAAATCCATGATATAGCTGGATTGGTTCGAGGTGCTCATCAAGGACAAGGGTTGGGCAATAGTTTTTTATCTCACATACGTGCTGTAGATGGCATTTTTCATGTTTTACGTAAGATGATGCCTAATCTTCTTTGCACAGCACTCTTCCATTATGAATTTATAGCAATGTACTATCGATTTGGGAATTATTGACGTACATGTCCTTGCTGTTTGTTAGGTGCATTTGATGATCCAGATATTATCCATGTAGATGATACTATTGACCCTGTGAGGGATTTAGAGGTTATATCTGAAGAATTACGGCTGAAGGTATTGTTGTCTGAATGTTTGTGTGTGTGTTTCTTAATGCTATGGGGGATCCCTTATCCTCCAAATTCATTGTAATTTCTTATTTTCATTTAAATAACTTAATTTTTTTATCTAAATATAAAGCTTATACCCTTTCAATTGAGCTGTTTGTATACCTGTAATATAACTGCTAAGCCTTGTCCTTTGCGTAACATTCTAGGATGTTGAATTCATAGAAAGAAAGATAGAAGATATTGAAAAGAGCATGAAGAGGAGCAATGACAAGCAGTTAAAAATTGAGCTCGAATGTTGTCAAAAGGTTTGACTTCAGCTTCTGGGTATTATATGATTCATGTAACTTTTTTTATGATAATATGGCCACCTTTTGTTTCATCATCTTATATCATTACAGTTTGCTCAATTCCTACTGTATTTGTTAAATAAGGTGGCACATATTTTTTAATTGTATATCTTATTCTGTTATCTGTTTTTTTTTTTTTTTGGGTGGTATCTGTTATTGGTGTTTTTGGTGACATGGTTCTCTTTTGGATTGCTTGTAGCAAATATTTCAAACATGGAGAGGGTTATGGACTATGGACTTGTTTCGATATTAAGTTTTGCAGTAAACTTTGTAGTGTTTGTAGCATAAAATGTTATTTATTTCTGGTCAAGAGAAACTGTATCTTCACTTTTATGGTTATTGTTGATCACAAGGCTTTCATTGATGAAACTAGTCAAAACATGATGCATCATATCATACATACAACTATATGGTTAGTTGTATGAAGATTTTCTTGATTTCTGTTTGGAGTTCTGGTTGCTTCCTGTTCATTTTACTTTTCATTTGGTGTTTATGACTGGAAATGGACATCTCAGTATATTGTGTTTATGTGCAATTTTAATGGTAGTACTGCATTAAATAGAACGTAAGTAGTCAAAGTTAAGTACTTTCAATGGAGATAACTTATTTTTGCTCATGATAAGGCACGCGAATTATTTTGTGTCTGTGGTTGTCTCTATCTTATGTCTTGCAATCTCACATGACTAACTCATTTTTTTCTTCTCATATATTCAAGTTTGACATATAAAAAATTGTGTGGATACATATTGGATGAAAATTATGGTTTGCCATTCTTCAGGTCAAGGCATCGCTTGAGGAAGGAAAAGATGTACGCCTAGGGGATTGGAAAGCTGCTGATATTGAGATTTTAAATTCCTTTCAGTTGCTAACTGCCAAGCCTGTTGTGTACTTGGTAACATCTTTATTCTTTCACTTTTCTTTCTTTCTTCTGACTAGGAAATTTGTTTGTCTTTGGGGTGCAGAAGTCCTTACTGTTCATTATGTATGAGTTAAAAATGCCTCTGTTATTTTCTTTAATCTTTATTTTGTGGTTTATAATAATGGAGATGAAAATGGAAGCATTGTAGTAAGTCAGTAACTGATGTTGATCTTTTTTTAATCAGGGCTTCCTTCCCCTTCTTTGCTTGGCTTTACTTTACTTACATTCAGCACCATAGTCTTTAAAACTGTCAGTGACTAATAAAAAATAATTAATCAAGTTAGTAGATTATCTGTGTATCTGATGAGGATAGATAACCTGTATTCTATGTCTTCTCTTACCATATTTTATTACAGATTATTTCTTGTAATCAACAATGCTTATCAGTGCTATATAACCCTGGGATGTGTCTAGATTTGTGTCAGAGGCGTCTCCATTTTATATTTTTGGATAAAATTTGCACTGTTTGAAAATAACTCAAATATGGCCTGGATATTGCTCGGATAGTTGATTGATGATGTAATGGCTAATTGTGATTGACTCAAAATTATGATTATAAATAATAGAATTATCGATTATTTTGTACCCAAAGGCTTTTGCAGCCGCACAAGTTGGAAAGTCTTGTAATTTTCTGGTGCACTGTATCTTGTCTAGTAATTCTTTCCTTTCTCACACCCTGGGTTATGAACCTGTCATTCACATTTGACATATACCATCTCTCTCTCTCTCTTTTTTTTTTTGTGAAGACCACATTTCACACATGCTTGCATGCTGACATGTATGCTTATAAAAATTTATTTTAATTATTAAATATGGTTATCCTGGCTGTGTCGTATTCTAAATTTTTCAGAAGTTGCCTTATCACTATATCTTTTTTGTGTCTATCACATATCTTTCTATGTCGGTGCTTCCTGTAAGTATTTCCCTAGCAAGTGAGGAGTGAAAGCAAAGTACATAATGTTCTTTAGTGTTAACTGTTAATTGCTTCAGATCTATTTATATGAAATTTCTGCCTCTTGATACCTACATTTCATTCACAGGTTAATATGACTGAAAAAGATTACCAAAGAAAAAAGAACAAGTTTCTTCCCAAAATTCATGCATGGTATGTAGTGTTTTTTTTTCCAATATATTTTCTTCTATGAATCAATTTGACCTTGTCTTAGTCCATGACTAACACTTTGAGTATGGAGATGCTCAAAATGAGTGCACAAAGTATTCATTTTGACAATGGATTTCTGTTCTTGTTGGTTATGGTATTGTTTCTGTTTGAAATTTGAATTCATGCTGGTTTTTCATGAAAGCAGTGCACCCTCCCTCACCAGAAGAAAATCTTAAATCTATCACATTTTTTCTTTCTTTTATAGTTCTTGTTTTTCCTTATTATTCTCTTTAAGTCTTAATGTTTAGTGTTCTATAATGTTAAAAAATAACTTAAATTAACACTAGACTCATCCATTCTCCAGGGTCCAGGAGCATGGTGGTGAACCAATTATTCCTTTCAGCTGTGTCTTAGAGAAGAATCTTGCAGATATGCCTCCAGATGAAGCGGCTAAGTATTGTGAGGAAAACAAAGTTCAAAGGTCTATTCTGTTCAAAGTATTAAATATTTGAGTGTGAAGTAGTTAAGCAATATTTTATGCATTTGGAAAGTCTGAGGATTTACTTATTTATCAAACAAAAAAATTCTCAATATATGTTGAATTTTTCATTTTATACAGCTGAAAGTTTCAGTTTTGAACAATAATTGGAATCATAGCTAACTTACTGCTTTCAAAGATCATATATTATCTTAGATTCATATTTCATTGGTGTCCATTTTCATCCGAAGTTGAGAGTTGCATGTTTCTAAACAGAAATTGCAGATATATGTAACATTCTTTTGTCAACTAATACAAATGTACAGTACAACTATTTCACTACTAAAATTTTTTTTAGGGAAGGTGCCATTTTGATTAAGGTACAATAAATAGGCTAAAATTATGGTAAATTATTAATTAAAAAATGACCAATCAAGGTTTTATTAATAACCTGGTTGCTGTTCTCAGATTCGCAAAATTCTTTCATTCCAGTGATTATTTTGGTGCATTATTATTATTTTTTTAAATCTGGTTTTTTGGCTATTATTGGATGGAGTACCATGATTGCATGAGCAAGATTCATGAGGGGGAAGGTGGTTATGGTCTTTTGGTGACAAAGTGAAGGACACTGCTTCATGTTTCTTTCAATATCATTAGTTTGTTACCATGATTCTGATAGAAATGGTTCAGAATAAATTGGAAAAACTGGAAATGTATTCAAAACATACCTCAGACTCTAGCTCAATATCAGATTGATATTTGAACTGAGATAGAGATGCTAACTACAGAGAAAACAGAAAAATAACCCTCCCAGTCCCAGGTATTCGAGAGACCTGGACTCTACACTATAATTTCCAAATCCAAATCTGAAGTACCTCTCTAAATCTCCCTCCTTCGTCCTTCCTATTTATACACCCCCCCCCCCCCCCCCCCCCCCCCATTACAATTTACTGTCCACTGGACAGTTACAATCTCCCTCTCTTCCCTACTAATTCCTGCCCCCCCCCCCCCCCCCACTGTCACAATTAATTGTCCAGTAGACAATTACCATTATTAATAACTCCATGTAGGTTTAATATTCTATTACCACTCTTCCTCTCCCTACTGTAAAACTTCTTAATAAGGGGTTTCTAACAGATTCCTGCTAATTGCGGTGCTTTCTTCTCTTAGTTTTGTAGAGAGATTGGAAATTGTTGCTTTATACCTAGTTTCTTTACTTTTTTTCTTTTGTAGAATTTCTTATTTGTACTTCTTTTTTCTCTTTCTTCTATCAAAGAAATATTATTTCTTCTAAAAAAAAACTGTTGGTGCGACTACGTGCATATGCTTTCTTGGAGTCATACAACTTCATTTAGAGGATCATCATGGTGGAAAATAAACAATCCTAAGTTCCACAATTAGTTTTATCTCAGTCCCACAGCATTACATTAAAAAACTTAAGTTGTTTTTATATAAGATAATTTTAAAATGTTAGTTCATTCATGGTATATTACTTCATTAACAATATTTGAGTCCTATCCTATTATTTTCATTTTGACATGGTACCAAGTCATACCTCTTTATGTTAGCTTTTGTGCATATGCACCATGTATCTATGCTTTTGAAATGAGAATAAGCAGTGACCTCATTTAAACAAATTGATAAGAAATACCTTTGTGGTCACAATTAAGAATTTAAGATGACTACATCAAGAGCTTAGTCTGATTGTTTTGCTATTTGATGTTTTATTTTTATCTTCTTTTTCATTACAACTTTTAGTTGAATAGTTATTGTGTTTATTAAATTTGAAGAGTTGTTATGTAATTTATATGGTACTAAAATTGCTTCATTCTCTATTTCAACAGTGTTCTTCCCAAAATAATAAAGACAGGATTTTCAGCTATTAATCTCATTTACTTTTTTACAGCAGGACCTGATGAGGTAACATATCTGCATACCTCCTTTTATACTGATAGAAGCTGTCTTTTAAATTTCTATAATGTGTTCCATGGTATTGGGATCATAACATTACCAAACTATAGTTTTAGTAGTTATCCACTGTTGAGAATGTTGTGCACAAGTATAAAAGTCTCTACCATATATGCATCTTCTTGACATAGTATTGTCAATATCCTCCTATAGAAATATTATCATGCAAAAAGATGATTTATTATTGGAATTGGAGATGAAATTTGCAACATTATAAAATTAATGAACTCTTTGTGATAAATATATAAAAACTGCAAAATTGAATCTTTGCAATTTTTCAATATATGCCATTATCACTTCCATAATATTATTTAGCAAACACATAAAATTGGCTATAGTCATTTTGGGTAACACATGAAAAACTGTCAAGAGTTTTGGCCATTTCAAAATAAATAATATTTATACAACATGTTGTACCCAGCTCTTAGTTGTGTAAAAGACATCATGAACTGATCCAATATTGCAATTACTCTATTTTTATTATGCACCTGTAAGAAACCAATATCCAGAAATAATTTAAATGACTACTAAATAGTATATGGTGATAAAGGCTGCCAAGTAGCAGTGATGCAGTGAGAAAGTGACTAATATGTAAAATAGTTCATATATCTAATGTTACAGCATTTGCTGCCTTTCATTAATTAAATATTTCTTTTTGCATATAATTTGCTTCTTTCAGGTTAAGTGCTGGCAAATTAGACGCCAAACAAAGGCTCCTCAAGCTGCAGGGGCTATCCATACTGATTTCGAAAGAGGATTTATTTGTGCTGAGGTTAGTTTATTAATTTTGGACATTTCTTGATTCTGATCAGATCAGTCATATTCTCACTCCTATAGAACTGCAATTGTCGGTCTGGCATTATGATTCTATGACTATTGATAATACAATTAAATTGTCCATTTAAGGCTCTATTGCACCCTATCATGACTAATAACTATGAACTCCTGGGATGCTGTCTCTTTATTAACAATAATTTATTTAGAAAAGAAGAGTTTATTTTATGCCACATCTCTGTTTGAACTTTCTTTCATGCTTAAAAAACAATTTTCTGTTTTGCTTTAGGCAGGACCTTAGCCAGGTCTGCCACTGCCTGACCCTTTTTCTACATCACTCATTCTGGAATTACTTAAATTGGTGAAACTATGTTTCGTTTGGCAAATCGGTACCATTTAATGCTATATTTGGTGTAAAGATAACAATTCCATGAATAAGAATAAGAATAAGAATTAGTAAATTGGAATAAGAATCCTATTCCAATTCCATATATTGAAACAATTACAAATGAAATGACATTGAAAGTGATTATGCAGTTTGGTTTATGGGACATAATATAGAATGGAATCCAAATTTAAGTTACTGACATAAATATTCCTAATGAGAAAAATTATTGTTTAAATTTTATTCTTTTATATATATAATATATATATAATACTAATATCTATTTGAAGACACATGAAATCGTAGTCCTAAAAATTATGGAATCCCAATCCCGCCTTCCCTAGTCCCCCCTTTTCTTTGAGGAATAGGATTCCATGAATCTGTGGAATGAGATTGACAATAGGAGTCACATTCCATTTTTTGTTTTAATAAACATGGGAATTCTCCTATTCCAGGATTAAATTCAAAATGACATTCCATTCCTTCATGCCAAACTTAGCATAAGAGATTTTCTTCATAATTCATATCAAGACTTTCTTTATGATTCACTCTTGCAATATAAATTACTAAGGGTAAGAATCAAATTGAATCATGCCTTTTGAAAGATGGTTTCTATGGCACAATCTACACAACTCGCTGTTAGATTATGCATGGAGATCCGTTACTGGTATTTTATTAGGAAGAAATAAGGATAAACCCCAATTACAAATAATGTTGCAGAACTTTGAGGGTCTGCACCTCCCAATGCCTAAAGGCCCTAAGTCTCTCTCAAATGACAAGATTCCTTTCCCTCTCAACCCTTCCTATTATTTATAGGCAACATGTCTTATTTCTTCTAACTATTCCAACCCAACTAACTAACCAACTAATTATTCTAATAACCAACTAAGGGGTTACGTAACATCATCCAGCAGGTTTTAATATTTCTACCTAGGCAGAGGTATCACATAACTCATGTTTGAAATTGCAATTTGAACAGTTTTTCTATCACTGATTAAAATGACATGCAGCTATTTTTGTATTTCCTATTTGGCATAGCCATTCTACTTGTTAGAATATATTTGTTCTATTTGCTGGTTATGTAGCTTAGCTTATTATAATTGATCCTTTTACCTTTTTACTTTTTGCTATAGCTGTTTTGTCTGTTACAGTAACTTTCTTTTAATTAATATATGTTAAATCTTGTAAAAACTGATCTGCGTGCTTCATGGATGTTGTTTCAGGTGATGAAGTTTGAGGATCTAAAAGAACTTGGTAGTGAGTCAGCTGTAAAGGTATGTGCTTATTCTTTAGATGTAACTTTTTTTGTATTGCTATTGCTCCCTATAATATGTTTCGTCTGAGGGGCCGGCATCAGATTGAAAGCTGGGTAATGACACAGAATTATGGCCCAATTTTTTTAAAAAAAATAAATTGCTGGACCAGTGACGAAAAACGTTACTCCCTTGGGTAAGTTAAGATAACATATCAGGTCCGTCTAATGGCTTTGGTTAATTGTGGCTAAAAATTGAGATTCAGGAAATCTGCTCAAGCTTTGTTTTCCCTATCTAGTTCAATATACAGTCTGCTAGCTAGATGATTTTATCATGTCCCTCACTTGTATTTATGCTAATATATCGGAAAATTTTTAACAGTCTACTGAAACTGAATAAATGGTATTTGGTTCCTCTTTCTTCCGGGGGTGGGTATTTAATCTAGGGGAACTTTAATTGATGCGGCT
Source organism: Sesbania bispinosa (assembly GCA_026901365.1). NCBI lineage: Eukaryota > Viridiplantae > Streptophyta > Magnoliopsida > Fabales > Fabaceae > Sesbania > Sesbania bispinosa. The sequence continues at coordinate 3,221,960 of QLOH01000012.1, forward strand.
TTTTAGGAGTTTTCAAAGAAAAATGTCCATAAATATCCTATTTTAGGAAGACCTGCCAATAAGCCAATCTTTGAACATTTGAGAATTCTATTACTGAAGAGGTTCTATATGAAATGTTTACTAGTGTGGAAGACTAATGATGAACTATATGAAATGAAAGGAAAAGTTTGTGAAGTAAAAGTTGATATGTTGATTCGACTGGAGAAAAATATTAGAACTTTTCTCGAGGAGAGGATCTTCTTTTCTGGTTCTCCTACCAATGGCCTAGAGACTCCCATTGACAGTTTTACAAGACTACAAGAGCAACTACTATGCAAATGTTCTGTTCTTAATTATATTATATTTTCTTCCAGCCTTTGACTTTGTTCTATCTTTCCTATTAGTAATTTCTTTAAATGGAGTAAAAAAAGAGATAAATGCTATACAGTAATGTGTGTCAAGAGATAGTAACTGCTTTTTGCTAGATGATTTTAGACAGGAAGTGCTGCACTAAGCAAAAAATGATTAAAAAAATATGGTTCATAGCTTTGCTTCACCTTTTCTATTATGCGGAAAATCTGCACAAGGGGTCAGTTTGAGCATGAGTGTTTATTTTCTTTTTATGGTTGGGTTTCTGCATTGAATGCCGGATGAGTTTAGGTCCTACACGTGTATTGGTTGCTTTCAGCTTACTAAAACTTACATTCTTGTGCTTTGTGCTATCAAATCCAATTAAATCAACCTAACTCAAAGGTTGCTATTTATATAATTGTAATGCTACCAAACATTTAGCATTGCCTTCTTCATTATACATATCATTGCCTTGCCTTCTTTGGGACCTTACCATTTCTTCTTTGTTGTAGGCTGCTGGAAAGTATAAACAGGAAGGGAAAACGTACGTGGTCCAAGATGGGGACATCATATTTTTTAAGTTTAACGTTTCTGGTGGGGGGAAGAAGTGATTTCACCTTTAGTCTGTATCACTTGGATGGTTGGTTTTGCATGGAGCATGTGTTTCACGCCTACCATGTTGCACAATTAATTTGTAAAAGCTTAAAAATGTAATTTTTGGACCATTTTCATATTTATTTACTTCTCATTCAGGTTAGATATTCCTATCCTAGTAGTGGATTTTGACTTCTCGGCCATTTCCAAAGTTGCGATATGTTACGCTACGTCTTATAGCAGTTTTGTTTGAATATAAAAAAGATGGTGAGTTTATGCTTTTGAGTTATTGCATGCTGGATCAATCAATATAATCTTAGATGGATGCTTTCATGTAAATTTGATGTGATGGTTGAATTATATCTTAAGAAATGCATTCGATGCAAATAACTAAAACTAGTGTATTGATTTTTTTACTATAGGTGTGCTGAAACTTGAACAAAAGCAATATTTTCATGCTGTCTTCTAATTATGATTTTTTTTTTTGTCGAATTCTAATTATGATTGGAAGTGGTAAATTAATGTTTTCACCTTTTTTTGGGCTTTAAGATTACTTGTGTCATGTGTGTATTTTTACAATCAACAATGATATTTCCACACCCAAACAGTAAACACCCCCCTCATGTTTTTTTAACACTGAATAGTACATTTTTTTAAATGTGAACAGTACCCATTTTTAAAAAAAAATAAATTATTATTGGTTAACCAGATTAATAACCTAGTTAACCACCAACTTATATGGTATTAACTACATGCTCACTTGAAATCAAAATTAAAGGTTTGTCATTTTGAACAGTTATCTGAACTGATATCAATATTAATCACTTGAGCAACTTATTTAACCACGTTCTAACTCACAGTTAACCACTTTTAGCCTCACTTTAAATTATTAACCAGAATAATAACATAGTTAACCACCAACTTATATGGTATTAACCACGTGTTCACTTGAAAACAAAGTTAAAGGTCTGAATTGATATCAATATTAACCACTTGACCAACTTATTTAACCACATAATAACTCACAGTTAACTACTTTTTGTCTCACTTATAATTATTAACTAGATTAATAACACAGTTAACCACCAACTTATATGGTATTAACCACATGTTCACTTGAAAATAAAGTTCATCTTGAACGGTTATTTGATCATAAGGATTACTACACAAGTAATCACTGATTATGAATTTATGGTTAATGTTATATAATTTGGTGGTTAAGTATGTTATCAGTCTGGTTAATTATAGATTTTTTGAAAAAAAAGAATGTTACTGTTCATGAAAAAAAAAAGAAGAAGTTACTGTTCATAAAAAAAAGGGGGCAAGTGTACGGTGGGTGTTTTACTATTTGGGTGTGGAAATTTCTTTTTTTGTTTTACAATGTAGCAATTTTAGTGTTTTTGTTCAGAAATGTATTGTTTTGGGCTTTAAGATTACTTGTGTCTGTATTAAACAAGGATTTAATGTATATACACTATCATTGGATTTAATGTATAACTTAAATTTGTAATATTAATTTTGTTAAAAAATTGTGTTTGGTCTTAAACCCAATAAAAAAAATTGTATTTGGTCATGGTCAATTATATATTGATGAATATATGCCTGGTTCAAACTTATAAAAAAAAGTCATTATAAATTTATAGGTGTTAATGGAAAATGGGTCCTTCTAGGGTGTGTCACCCACAGGTATCACTTATGTTCCAGGTTATGGTAGGTTTCTTGACCTGTTGGAATAAAATAATAGTTTTTAATTATTTGCATAAAAGGGTCTGATCAATACTACATTTATAATTTTCTTTTTTGTTTCCACCAACATGTACTTGGGGTATGGATCCTCTCAACTGGAGAAAATCATAACCATTAAAAAAATTATTTTATAAAAAAGAAAAAGAAAATACTTCCATGGAAAAAATGGTGGCCGTGTGATTATAACTGGACTTCCAGTTGGACTTGAGAGGATCCTAGCCCCATGTACCTGCGTTATTCTAATCTATTCATTCTCTTTTGCTTTCATCTCGCAAGGTACAATGTGTCAATCATATTTATGATACAATGTGATATTTTATTTTTACTAAATGATATAATCAATCTGATTTATGTTAATAGCTAAATAGTGAAGGAGTAGCTACTGTTGGTTCTTACTACTTCTCGTGCTACCAAAATCACACTATTGCGGGTGAAGGTGCACATGTAGCATTGGCGATAATTTTTGTGTAATAAGAGTGTGTTTGGTAAGACATTTCAACTAGCTGAAAGCTGAAATTAGTAGTTGAAACCATTTCAATGTTATTTTCCCCTTAACTATCATTCAATTAATTTAATTGTTTTTCTTTTTAATAATGTTCAATCAAGGGATTGATTTAATTTTTTTTCAGGTTCAATCTTTGAACTCCTTATTATTCTTTCATCATTATCATAAGTATTTATTTTGCACATTACATTTTCATTTTATTACTTTATTTATTTATTTTTACCGCAAAACTAAGTGATGCATTAAAAGAGTGGAACATGGGGAATGTCCAGATCCACTTGTAGGGAAATACAATCTGGAGTGTCTTCCACCCAAACAAAATTAGGATGTTGACATGCATACTTAGCTAACAGATGAGCTGCTATATTATAGTCATGAAATGAATGACAAAAAACAAGTGCATGGAAATTTTGTTTATATCTATAATATCTAATCGGCGGAAAATTGTAAAGGACGACTTGCACTGTTTATGAGGGCCTATCAGCTTTCTAACTTTGTGGATCATGTCACGTGTCGCTGCATCCTAACTTGGGTTGCTTCACGTGCCATTTGCATGGCTGAGGTTACGACGCTGTTAAACCAGCTAGCATGGTGGATTAGCTGGCAAATGATTTCTCCATTTGTTGTCAGATCATCATCATTTTTCCAGTTATGAATCAGTTAGATGTTTGCTGCTGCCCGACAGCCTCAGTAGTACACATAGCATCTTATTCAGACCCGCGGAGTGGATATTCCATCCTCGTACTCCCGACTGTGAAAATTTACGTGAACGAATGGACTCAAATATTCCACATGTGACTGTGCCAGAGATATGGAATTTGAATTTCCATACTTTGGAGCCAAAAACTAGGGCTTTTTTCGTCATTCTGTTCAGCTAGCTTTTCTATAAATAGGGTATGCACTCCATTGTTTCCGTCAACAACATCTGCTTGGTCAGTCAGTAACTGTTATCAAGCACATAGTTGGCTCTGAAAGATGTCTATGGCATTCGATCTCGTGAAGAATGTTTCTCCTGGGAAACAAACATGGCGTTTGAAAGTGAGGGTTGAACGCTTGTGGGAGATGTTTCCACTTGACGAACCAACGAAGCCATTTTCCATTGAAATGGTTTTGATTGACGCGGAGGTGAGGGTGTTATCGTTTTTGTATTACTTCCGTTGATTTGTTACTCAGACAATGTTTAAATCACTCTTCTCTTTTTGTGAAGGGTTTCAAGATCCAAGCCTCCATAAGAAAGCCAATGATGAAGAAGTTCAAAGAACTCGTGGATGAGGGAGAAGTGTATAGGATGTTTTTCTTTGGAGTGGTGCGTAATCTAGGTTCTTATCGAGCTACTGGGCATGAGTACAAACTTTTGTTCCATGCAAAGACAAAGCTAACCCGATGTGAAACTGCCAATATACCATATCTTGGAGTGGTGCCCGTTAGTTCGAAGAAAATTTGTGAGACAGGTGGTCACAGCGACTTCCTCATGGGTTAGTGGATCAATTAATTCTTTTCACATTTATTTTGGTTATTTGTGATGAAATGTTCCTTTGCTTTTTAAATTGGGTTGGTAAATGTATGTGTGAAATGGAAAAAAAAATTGTGTGATGTTGACAGATTTCATTGGAGTGCTCGTAGCTGTTTCAGCTGAGAAGCAGTCTGTCCGCGATGGGAGGACTGCCCGGGTTATTCAGATGTAGCTGGTGGATGAGAAGTAATCGGTCCAGTTGTATTATCTTTTAATGAGTTTATAATTAAATTTGAAGCGTTGTTAATACATTGTCAATTGTTCTATCTCTTTGTCTAACAACTAAAATATTTATTGTTAGGGGAAAGGCCCACGTTGCTCTATTTGGAAACTATGTTGACACTATGAATCATCTGGTGAAGACCACTGGGGTGCAGCTTCCTGTTGTTGTAGTTCAGTATGCCAAAGTGAAAAAATTTAGAGGTAGGTCCCATTTACACTATGATGAAATTAAGGTTAGTGGTGTGCACTAATTCTGTAATGGAATAAACTATTGTTGTGGTCTTTTACAGGCATTGTGGTCCCGCAGAATGTTCTGAACACGACACGAATCCTCTGGAACCCTGAAATTGCGCTCGCCGTTGACTTTAAGAACAGGTGTGTACGGGGTTGTTGGTTTCATTTTTAAACCTCTCTACATTCTTTAAAAAAATTTATATATCTGCATCATAATTGATCAAATATTGTTAAATAGCATAATTTCCAAATGCATAGATATTGAAGGACCAATTGGCCTAATTGAGGAACACGTTGGTAGTGCATCAGCAGATGAAGAGTTCCTGCACATGTTCCCAAGGAAAACTATAAGTGAATTGCATGCGACGGAAGAGGTATAAATTCATTTAATTAATTTTTGATGTTCATACTTGGGCTTTCTTATTTGCTTTGACTCAATGACAACGTTTTGGATCTTGTGAATATATATTTCTATCATCATGTGTACAGGATGGCTATTTCATCGTGTTGGCAACCATAATTGCTGTTCTCAATGATACTCAGTGGTGGTACCTTGCTTGCAAGTGCAATAGGGTTGTATCAGTTGATGGGGAGAATTACTATTGTTCATTTTGCGAATCAAATGTCAACGAAATTACTAAAAGGTTAGTACATCACATAGAATTGGTTAAGCTATTCTTCAAAGAGGTTATAGTTCCATTTTTTTAAGCATTCTCATCATTTATGATTCAATCTAGGTACAAGTTAAAGGTCGAGGTGTTTGATGGAGAAGACACTGTTGCCTTTGTAATGTTTGACAGCGATGCGGAATTGCTTACGGCCATTCCGTGCTCTGCGCTGTGTGATACTTTTAAGGTTTGCTAATCATTGTGTAAAACCAAGTTCATTTTCGATTACCCAAAGGGCAATGCACAATTAATTCTTATTCTTATATGCAGGATGCTGAAGGTGATCATCTCCCACCGCAGCTGGACGAGTTGGGGGGTAGGGAGCTTCTTTTTAAGGTGGAGAAGGGTGATGATTATGCGTTTAAGTATGACGACACCTTTAAGGTTAAGGGGGTTTGTATAGTTGAAGAAATATTAGAACATTTCAAAGAAATGAAGAAAATTTCCACTCCAAAATCAGTGAGTATATCTTCATTTTTTTTCCTTATTGTTCTTTTTGATTGCCGGGTCACTGACTATGTTTTTTTTTTAAGAAAAAATTCGTGGTCCCATTCCCAAGCTTGGATGACATAGCTGAGGAAGATGGCATTTGTAATCGCAGTGCACATGACTCTGATGTGGTAGATGTTGCAACTGAGGCGCCTTTTAATGTGGATGATTACCTATCTGACCAAGCCGGGTTTCCGATCATATCTGGAGGGGCAGCTGGGGATGAGGCAGGTGGGAGTGGCGTTGTCAAGGTTGGCACGAGTGGGAAGGGTGTAGATGCCCAACCAAAATAATAGGACACATTAGTGTCCTATAACGTTGCGCTGCCTATAAGTCTCTTGACTTTAATTGTAATAACAGCAGCTGGGTGGTCTTATTTTTAATTTGTTGTTTTTCAACATCTAATTTCTCCCGTTGTTGCTTTTTAAATTTTGTGTTTTTGCTTGTACTATGTATCAAAGGTTGATGTGACTAGGGATGTTGTTTATTGCATGATGTTATCAGGAGTCACTCACTCCATATATTAATTAATCCTTATGTGTATCTGTGTTAATTGATGTTTGTTAAGCATATTTTGAAATTAAATGTTGGTGCCTGTGTTAAGTGGTTCAATCTGTTCATGTGCATTGGACCTTCCTCAATCAAGGCCCATGGCTTGGGTGACATAGGGACATGCTTTTATTTTTTTTTTTTGGTCAATGATAGGGACAGGGTTTGGATTATTAAAACCGTACTAGGTGATTGGTTTGCTCAAGCCCACTGAAGTTAACCAAAAAAGCCCCCGTTTGATTCATTAGTTCTGTGGTCCCACTTTGACCCAAATATCTAGAGTGTATGCTTTTATGAGTGTCAATGGTTTTAATTTTATATGAAACATGGTAATGTCTTATTGAGATGTGCGTTAGTGCCCAGCCTAGCTTCACTTAGCGCAAAAGATAGTAAGGGAATTTGTATTCGAGATGCTTTATAATGTTATGTTAGAGGTTGTCTAGGGTGATTGCGATTTTTCCATTTTTGGTATTTAACAATTTTTAATCAAGTATTTACAACCAGGGACGGAGGGTATTAGGGATTAAGGGGGCCCATGACTCCCTCATCTTTTTTTCTTACCGACATATATATATATATATATATTTGAAATTTTGAATAATTATATAAGAGTATCTATGCTAATATATATACCAATAAAATATAATTAATTATGGTATTGAAATTGGTTGACTGAAAATAGTACCTATACTAATACTAATATGTAAATTTAAATGATATGGATAGTATTTTAAATTTAAAATAAGAAATAGAGATTAAAGTTAGAATAGGAAAAAATAGAATCAATCAGGATTTGTATTTGAATTGTTAAAATAAAGATTACTGTAAAATATTATCATTAAATACATAATTTAGTGGATAATCCAAATTTAAAGAAAGATTCGATTATGAATTATTAATCTATACTTTTCAAAATTACTTTAAAAATTCACGATTTAAATAACAATGATAATACTTTAAATTTAAATTTAGAGATAGGGATCTAAATTAGAATATTAAAAACTAAAATCTACACGGATTTTAATTGAAAAAATAATCAATTAAACATAGTTAATTAGGGTATTGAAATTAGTTGCCTAAAAATAATATACAACAATAAATATGACTCTCATACGCACGCACGCAATTTAGTAATAAGGAACTTCTCAGTTACAACAGAGTCACAGAGAACATTGAAGACTGATTTTTTTTCATTCACGGCATCCACATATTTGCGTGAATATTTTTTAAAAATCTTTCATTGTTTCCTTGAATTATTAGATTGGAGTAGGGTCGGGTTAATCATATCCAAATAGGCCAATAACTCTATACACTTTATGGTTTGAACTTGGAGATTGAGTAGAATTTTTTTTTTAATTATAAAAATAACACTTTATATTTATTTTATAATTTTTTAAATATTTGTATATGAAAGCATTTCATGGTCACAGAGTCTAGATTTTTCTCATGAGTGACTGCAGGTCTGAATTTGATGAGCCTCTTCGGTGGGATAAATGTTGTTCAGGTGGAGCATTTAATTTAAGTGCAGATATTTTTAATCCTTTTATAAAAGGGACGTTGGGACTCTATTTTTACAAAGCACTTGGAAACTTTAGCAAACCTCTTCTGAATATTTCTCTTTAGTAGAGTGCAACATGAGTGAGGGAAAACCAGATGGCTCATCGCGCAGTGACTTATGACCAAGTGCGAAATGTGTCTCCCGTCGCTGATTCTTGGGTGATACGTGTTTTACTTTCTCGCATGTGGTGTGTGCACGATGAATTTGAGAATAAGGATTGTATTGCTGTGGATATGCTCTTGATTGATTCTGATGTGAGTCATTGCACCCTTTCATGTTTAGTTATTCAGTCTGTCTGTCTTACGAATTTCCTTGGTGTGATTAAGTAATATTGGAGCTGCTTATTGCTCGAAATGCAAAGATAGTTGTCTGATTATTTTTCCTTATTTTTTCCAGGGGTGCAAAATACAAGCCAAGGTTTATAAGATGTTGTTCAACAACTTCTTGTCAGACATGTTGGAAGGAAGCGTCTATGTGATTAAAAATTTCAGTGTTGTTCCAAATAATGGGAAAAACAAGGCTACCAATCATCCCTTTTTTATCATTTTCCAGCGCAAAACGGTCGTTACCCGCTCTGATCCTGATGTGCTGCACAGCGTTGGGCTATCTCCCCTAACTACATCAGCCATACAAGAGCTCCAATACACTGATGAATACTTAGTAGGTATGGATTCGAATTACTTTCCAACTATTTTGTTACAAGTTTCGCTTAAGATGAATATTTGATTTTTTTATGCGTTGTGAATGATATGGTGGGGCTTTTGTCTGGTGCAAATATGGTGGGGCTTTTGACAGGTGTATCAACTGAAAAGGAGTATGTGTCCACTGGTGTGGTGCATAGGTTCATCACACTTGAGCTTACTGATCACACGTGGATGATGCCTAATATTAATTGTTAATTTTTTTTTGTTTCTAGATTCACCTAGCACCATCATGTTTGATTCCAATGTGTGCTATCTATCTTCTAAACTAAACGCGCAGGGGGAAGGTTGAAATGGCTATATTTGATGAGTATGTGGACAAGTTTATTGAGTATCTTGCTAAATTTGCTCATCTTAGGCCTGTTGTTGTTGTTCAGTTGGCTGCATCTGGCCCTGTTAATGGTGTATTATTTGGTATGTATATCATGTTCTTGAGTCATTGTTAGAGTTTGTTGCTGAGAACGTGATCACACGTTAATCTTATACTAAAAAAAATCTAAATGTAGGGGACTCAATTTAACGCACCTACTTGGCTGCCACTAAAATCGGGTTTAATCCTAACATGTCAGAGGTGCCTGAATTTCGAAGGAAGCACCCCAAAATATAACAAGGAATAGCTTGGGCTATTGATTTAATGAGCACCTCTCTACCTGTAGTGGAAAGCAGATTTTCCTTCCAACCCTTGATCTTTTTCCGGGCGCGCTCTCGGACAAAATCAAATATTTGGGTTTTTATCTACCAACAAAGGTAGGAATGTTCAAATATTTTGAATGATTATCCACCGCCTTAATTCTTATCCAACTTTGGATCATGATTTGTCTATCATGGGGAACATTTCGGCTAAAGGATAATTCAGATTTATCAAAATTAAGAAGCTGTCCAGAGGCTTGTTGGTAAAGCTCAAGAATTTGAAGAATAGCAGTAATCTCTTGATCTGAACTTCTGAAAAAAAATGTTATCCGCAAAAAGTAAGTGGGTAATTTCTAGTGCATTCCTAGCAATTTGAATCCCATGAATAGAAGAACTAAGTTGTGCTCTATGAATTAAACCTGAAAACACCTCAGCACAGATTATGAATAGATAAAGGGAGATGGGGTCTCCCTGCCTCAGACCTCTCTTTGGGGAGAAGAAATCACATGGATAACCATTCAACAACACTGCAGAAGATACATAACTAACACGCCTCATAACAAGTGAGACCAAGTGAACTGGGAAACCTATGGATAACATAACATCCTCTAAAAAATTCCATTCAATTTTATCATAGGTTTTGGCCATATCTAACTTTAAACCTATAAACCCCTTCCTCCATTTATTCCTTTTTCTCATATAATGAAATATATCAAAAGCAATTAATGCATTATCTGTAATTAATCTACCTAGAAAGAATGCACTCTACTGGAATATTTTTAATAACATTGAAATCTATATTAATTTGTACTTTATAACTCTTAAATATTACACTATGTAGAATGGATTTGGCTAAAGAGATATATAATTTATTCTACAAATGATATATAAGATAGGTATTTCAATGACATAAAAGTTATAACATTAATTAGTTCTTTAAGATATGAATATACTTCACAAGGGTGGAGATTCATATATTCTAAGAGAAGTCTTTTTAAAATTTAATCCATTTAATATTTTTTATAATTGTTTATTCCATTGATCTAAATGTTGAATTAAAGCTCTTATTAAATTAAATTTACAAAAAATCATATAAATAAAAACTAATCATTGCTTTACGAAATAAATTTATTTTAATATATAATATACTAGTTAAAATATAAGTTGATATCAATTATAAAATTACGCATCTATTAAAATTTGATTTGTATTATTATTAAATTAATATTGCATTATTTAAGTATTGGATTTATTAAATTCATTAGTAGGGTGAGAATGAGCCAGACTGCCTAGTAGAGATAGGCATATATTTTTTATAAAACATGTTTAAATAAATCATTCAAGATTCAAACATGTAAAAAGTTTATTTAGCTTGTCAAATGGCCTATATATATAATAATAATTAATATAATTATATATTTATATCTGTATTTATTTTTATAATTACATATTCTATTTTTAAAAATATTAAAATTAAACTTTTATTTATAAAATTACTTTTAATATAATATATGTTAGTTTTCTTTTAACTAATTAGTGGAAAGATAGGAACTCTAGCAACATTTTTTATAGTTTATAAAAAAGATTTATTAAAAAAATAAAATAATATTGTATAATATGGTAATTATTGAAGTGAAATACTTTATTATTTTACTAGGGGGAGTGCCTCTCTATTTATTTTAAATAAAAACAAAATAGAAAAGAAAAGAGAAGTAACTATAGGTAGTTATTTTTGTAGAAGTAAATATGGATAATTATAGATTTTTCACCTAATATTCTGCTAAAAGTGTGGGAGTAAATGTCCACATTTCACTAATTGTTATTGGTTTTTTCCCCCCTTTTTTTTTTTTTAAGAAAGCTAGGGTATATTGTAAAAGAAAATGTGAAAACAAAAAAACTGGATCATAGACAATATAATATAGATTTTAAACTGAATTGTAACTAATGTTGTCAGAACCGGACCGGACCGGCTGATTCGACCGGTTCAACCGTGAACCGGACCTGGGACCGGTCTAGTAAGGGTAGGAACCGTATAGGCTAGAGAACCGGCCAATGATCGGCTAAACCGGTAGAACCGATCTTCGGTTCTCGGTGTCAAGTGTGCACGTCTTGTTACTTAAAAAAATTTAAGACTTGCGCCCAAGAAGACTCAAACACAAATCCCCCCATGTACTCGGCGGTGAGGAGAACCATCATGTTAGAACCACAGGAAACACTAGAAAGGGGGGTTGAATAGTGTTTTAAGCTTTTTGATTGTTTTCGGAAATCTTTAATTTAAATCATGAGGATGAGCAACGTTCGAAACAAGTTTTAAGGTTAGAGATAGTTAAAACATGCGGAAGATAAGAAAAACAGAGTTTCTTCTAAAGCTAAAGATTGTTTTAAACAGAGGCTTCTCAACGTATATTCTGAAGATTATTACAGAGAGTATTTTCAGAACGGTTTCTGAAATACTTCAGACGACTAGAGGTTGTCTGAAGTCTGTTCGTGATTTCTGAACAGATCTCTTTCAAGACTCACTTCAGAGAATTTATTTCAGAAGTTCTTCAAGGAAAATTCTTTGTAATGCTTCAAATGATATAAGAGACATCTCATGTTTTGTTCATATGAAGGATCATTTTATTGAAATAGTTGTGTTAAGTTTATTATAAAAATACTTTTCAAACCCCAACATAAATATGAAAACTGGAAATAAAGAGATTAAGGGAAAGAGAACTTAGACACATAATTTATCCTGGTTCACCCACAAACCCGTGAGCTACATCCAGTCCCAGAGGCAAACCACCACTGGATTTTCCACTATCTGAATCCAGGTACAAGTATTATTTTACCACAGACTCTTCAAGCTAAACAATGAGTATTCCTTTGTTTTCAACTGCCTCTCCAGGCAACTCAATGAGTATTCTTTGCTTATCAACTGCCTCTCCAGGCAACTCAATGGGTACAGTCTCTCCAGACACAACGAGTACAGTCTCTCCAGACACCACGAGTACAGTCTCTCCAGACATCACGAGTACAGTCTCTCCAGACATCACGAGTACAGTCTCTCCAGACACAAGTATTCTTTCTTCCACCAAGCCTCTCCAGGCTCTCAGACACATAAAGTGTTGAGTAGTTTCACTACTCAATCCAAGTTAGATGTTCGCCAGAACCTCTAAACTTAGATTCTACTTGTACATAGAGATTACTGAGTACACACTCAGGATACAGACATTACAAGCTAAGTACAAGGATAGACAGTGATACAAGTGTTTGAATTAAGTACAATCCCTATCTTTCTATGAGGAATGCATCCTCTGAGAGTAGGCTAACTAAGATGTGAAATGGTGCTCCAGCCTTGTTCTCAAACCATTAGTTTCCATGGGCTACATTCTCACCCATATCATAGGAACACCAAGGTATATCAAAGCTTCAAACCGTACCCAGTTTGATAGTCATTTGTTTAGCATGATTGCCTTTCGAACAATCAATTCACTTGATCAAACAGACCAACTGAACAACCTAACTAACTGACCAGCTAGTCAGTAGCCTGATTGAGAACCAACTCTCTGATCAAACTTCGTTGACATCTTCATGATCCACTTAAGCTCAAGTCAACTCTTGTTAACCATAAGGCATTCAGCCTGATTAACTAGTTTGATTCTGTTGATCAACAATTTTGTCTAACTGACCAATAGGTCGGCAGCATGGTTGATTCTCTTTCAACCTTTTCAACCTGGTTGATTCAAGTAAGCATGGTCAACAACCAATAAGGTTTTTCTGATACATCTTGATCAACTGATTGAACCAAGTGAATGAGTTCAACCTCTTCAAATTCTTCCTTGAGGCTATTTATATGTTCTGTTGGAATATAGCCGTTTGAAGATGATTCATAATACCGTTGAGATAATTGATGATGTGGCTCATATAGCCGTTGTGTAATAGGGCCTCAAACGGTTGCTTCTTCTTAAGCAAATAAGTGTTCAGATAGTCCTGTTCTGACACTTCTGTAGATGAGCTCTTTAGAGAGATTATTTTGCAAGTTCTCTCTCTTGATATCCTTTTGCTTTTCTTCAGCTGTCTTGTGATTTCTTCTGCGTTCCTCAACTGACTTCTGATTTCCTCTGCTTTTCTTAGGAGTGTATATGAGGAGGTATCCGTTGGATTTGTCCTTTTGCCGATTCTGTATATACTCCTTTTTCATTTGCTCTTGACATCATATCTTCTTTGGGTGTGATGTCTTGTTCAATGGTTGTTTCTTGCAGATGATAAAATATGTTTGAATTAAAATAATTCATTCAAACATTTTTCTTTGTTGCTTCTGCTTAGTCTCCTGATCACCCCTGTTTGGCAGCAGTCGCAGGTGCAGGTCTGCGCACGCAGATCCCTTATGTTGCAGGTGCAGCATGCGTTGCCGAAAGTCTTTGCCGAGTTTCCTTATTTGTGAAGGACTTTGGTCGAGGTATAAAAGTATGTTTAGCTTTTATACTGAAATGCCTTTTGTTGCAGGTGCAGCAATCATTAGAGAAAGTCATTGCAGAGTTTCCTCATTTGTGCAAGACTTTGATTGAGGCATAAAAGCATGTTTAGCTTTTATACTGATATAAGTGTACTCCATTTTGGTAGAGTGTGCTTCACACTTTAGCAACGTCTTCAAGAGATAAATTCACGATTCGGTTTATAGGCTTCTTCAGATAGTCTTCACGTCTTCATACGGTTTTCACGTCTTCAGATGATCTTCACGTCTTCAGATGGTCTTCACGTCTTCAGATGACTTCAGCACTTCAGACGACTTCAGCACTTCAGACGGCTTGCGTTCTTCAGACAGCTTCTATGCTTCAGACGAGTTGCTTACTTCAGACAGCTTCTGTACTTCAGACGAGTTACTTTACTTCAGACAACATTTTATATTAAATCCTGCATTTGTTCTTCTGATCCTTATCTTCTGATTCTGATTCTGTTCATCAAATCTTCTTCTTCTTCTAATGAATATTTCAACCTGAAACACGATCAACAAACCAATACCTTTCTCAGTAGAATCTGTTTATATAATCTTATTTGTTCTTATTATACTCTTATTTGTTAATCATTAAAACTAAAGGATATTAAGTCTTTGAGTCAAGTTTGAATGCTCAAATTGATTAATAGACTTCACACATCACACCACAATTGGTTTTTAATAATAGTACGCCAAAGTTTATATATATAACATATTCGTGTTTTTAAAATGATACAACAGTCTGCTTAGTTTAATTAGATAAAAGTCAAAAAGCTTTTTATACTACAATAAAAAACATTAAAATGTGAAACTAAAAATATAGTTAAATAAAATTATATAACATAAAACAAAAAATATTGATAAAAAATATTTTACTTTTGTAACTCTATTTATTATCATTTATTTTTTTATTTTTTATTGATATATATTATGTTTTTTTTCAATATTATTTAATTTTTTCATGTAAATAAATATTTTTTAATATATCATATAATTTTTTATTATTATTTAATTTATACTGATTCGACCACGGTTCAACCACAGTTGGACCATTAAATTTTGAACCAGTGCCTTGACCGGGTCCGGTTTTAAAGATATTGATTTTAACTACCATTATTTGATTTTCTTTCTTTTTTTATTTAAATAGGGGTATAAGTATAATTGACAATGATAATATAGATATATACAGATGTAGTATAGATTAATAGTATAGATAGAGGAATATACCGATAATAAAAACATATTATTAATTTTAACCATTATTTCATTAAACTATTACATATTAATTTTAACCATTATTTCATTTTTTTCTTTTTGATGGTAACCGTTATTTCATTAAACTATCAGAATTTTGGAAAACCAAAATCAAAAGAACTAAAGAGAACTCCATATTCCTTCCTCACAGGGAAGAACCCTAGCCGCTCTGCCTCCGTCTGCTCTTCCCCTTTGTCCGCGGCCGTGCGAGCGACGCTGCTCGATCTCCGCCTCCGTGACAGCGACGCCGCTTCCGTCGTCCTCTCCGGTCGTCTGCTCTCCGTCTCCACATCGAACCAGGTAAGGTATCTCTTTCCTGTGTCCTATGAGATTATACAGTATTGATTCTTTGTACAGAAAACTGTGTCCTATGTCCTGTTCTTTGTAGCACCATTTTTTTTGTGTGTGTGAGGAGTAATATTAGAATTAGAATTGATTCGTTTGCTATGTCTTGCAGGCAGATAGAGGAATACACTAAGTTAATTGCATCAATTAAAGCCCAAATTAAGCTGGTACATTCACTTTATTTTCTTAAACATTGACTTTCTATTCCCTGTTACTTGCAATTCTTCTCAAGTATGGCACGGTTTGGTCAAATTAGATACTACTTGATAGAGCCATCAATATGGCACTGATAATTTTCAATTTTATGATATCTTACTTCCATAAATCAATTTTAAAGTGAATATCATTGTCACAATTTAAACTAAAATGTGAACCAAAAGGAAATTTATGATATATATTTCTTTCTTTCTGTTCTGTCATGGTACTAAAAGCAATGCTACTGCTACTATACTTTATGATATCTAGTAAAATGTGAACCAAAAGGAATGCTACTGCTACCATATTTTATGATATCTACTATATCATTGTCACAATTTAAACTAAAAGGAATGCTACTGCTACTAAAATGTGAACCAAAAGGAATTCTATGATATCTATGTCTTGCAGGCGGATAGATGCATGCTTCTGCTACTATATTTCCTGTTAGTTTTTAACTCAGTGACCTTTTACTCTTAAAATCTAGGATTGATTTGATACAAGTAGAAGTAGGAAACCAATGTAATATTGATTTGATGATTTTTTATAATGCTGGATGCTGGATGCTGGAATGTTTTTTTTTATTCATTTTTTCAGAATATTTGTTTATTTATTTATTGGAAGTAGGCTATGAAAATAAAATACAATAATTGTTGGAAATAGGCTTTTGGGCCCGCCAGCCTATTAGCCTATTTATAAATAGGCTTTAGGCCTTTTTACAGGCCTTCATGAGTTACTGGCCTTTATGCAGGCTCAGGTCTTGTTACTATTAGAAATATATAATATAAAACCATTAATGTGTCCTCCACCCAATAGCTTAAGCTTTTGGGATAGTTGGTTCATGACATGGTATCAGAGTCTCTGTGACCAAGTGGTCAAAAGTTCGATCCTTACTGCCCCCATTATTCCAATAAAAGGATTAATTTCAGCACAAGGTAGGTCAGCCTGTGCATTGTCCACGCTTCAAGCCCAAATGGCTCTTGCGTGAGGGGGTGTGTTTGAAATATATAATATAAAACCATTAATATGTCCTCCACCCAATAGCTTAAGCTTTTGGGATAGTTGGTTCATGGTAGTTACAAACCAGGCCAAGGTACTAAATAAAGCCTATCACAGGTAAAAGGCCAGGCTTAAGCTTAAAATTTTTGAAACAGGCCAGGCCTGTTTATGCAAAGCCTGGCTCGCCTTGCCTGATTCCCACCCCATATCAAACCTTAAACCAAGGTAATGTGATGTTAAAACATTTAGAGGAGCTAAATTCTGTTTTTAATTTGTATTGGTGTCACTAACACTGTGTATTGTTATGTTGTTTTCACTTGGGTGCTCTGTATATTCTATAAAGCACCTTAGCACCCTATTAGTCACTTCTTCTGATCTCTGCATTGTAGCTTAGCTCCTGTGTTTGATGTTATTTCTTATCCACCAAAACAGAAATAAATTGTATTTAATCTAAAAATGGAAAAGGCAAATATCTCTGTAACAGAATTTTCCTAACACGCTTGAAATAATGCACTGCATCTGCATGGGAGGATTGGGGTTCAGTTTTATATTTTATACAGGGTCTTATTCTTCCTGATGAGTTCTGTTACGTACTTTTTCTATATTTCCTTTATTAATCTAATAATTGCTTATTGAATATTTGTAAATTTCAATTATATACAGAACATATCTTCAGGGAATCTGTGTTTCAGAGGATAGATTATAGCAGTTAGCCTTGTCACAGTGTAAGAAATGGCTCTGCAACTTTTTGATGGAAGTGATTCAGAGAATGATGACATCTCAAAAATCAAGATTAATGAGGAATATGCTCGTAGGTTTGAGCATAACAAGAGGCGAGAGGACCTCCAGCGTTTTGAGGAATTAAAAAAGAAGGGAGTTGTTGATTCACCTTCCCCCTCATCTTCTGAAGGTGATGGCGGATCTGATTCAGAGTCATCCGATGAGGATGACTACGAGAAACTTCTCAATTCTAGAAGGAGAGACAAGGAATTCTTTGATGCCTTGATTAAGGTGAAAAAGCAAGATCCTGTTCTTAAGCAAAAAGATGTTAAGCTTTTTGCATCTGGTGATAGCACTGAAGATGAAAGCGATAAGAAGGAGGAAAGTAAATCAAAAGATAAGAAGGGTGAAAAGCCAATGTATTTAAAGGATGTGATGGCAAAGCATTTGATTGAGGAGGGACCAGATTTTGGTGATAAAGAGGAGGAAGCAAATGAAGAAGAGAAAGAAAAATCAGAAATTAGTAAAGGTAAGAAGGCAAAGCATTTGGTCCTGGAGGGGCCAGATTTTGTGAATAAAGATGGGAAGAAGACTTATGGCGATGAGCAAGAGGAGTTGAAAAGGGCTTTCCGTGAAGCAGTAGAAAGGGAGGATTTGGAAGATGGTGAAGGGGATTTTTTCACTGTGAAGGAGAAGGCAGGTGAGGACAAAGTAGGTAGTGATGACAAGGAATTTGAGGAGAAACTGGATGAGTATTTTGGTGGAGATGTAGAATTGAATGAAAATTCTAGGTTTCTAAGAAGCTATTTCATGAACAAAATGTGGATTGACAAGAATGGGGAGAGCTCAAATGTTGGAGAGGAGGAATTGCAAGGGTTTTCAGAGGATGAGATGGAGATTGAAAGACAGGAAGAATATGAGTATAGGTTTCAGGAAAATCAGGGAGATAGGGTGTTGGGTCATGCTCGGAAGGTGGAGGGATCAGTGAGAAAGAAGACAAATACAAGGAAAGAGCAGAGAAAGAGCAAAGAGGAGAGAATGGCAATAGCCCAAAAGGAGAGGGAGGAGGAATTGAAACATTTAAAGAATTTGAAGAAGCAGGAGATACAAGAGAAGGTTAGAAAGATAATGAAGACTGCAGGGATCCATGATGATGATATTATCCCATTGTCTGCGGCAGAAATAGAAGAGGAATTTGACCCAGAGGAGTATGATAGAATGATGAAGAAAGCATTTGATGAGAAATATTATAATGCAGAGGATGCTGACCCTGATTTTTGTAGTGATGATGATGACATGGAGAAGCCAGATTTTGAAAAGGAGGATGAACTACTTGGGCTTCCTAAAGGCTGGGATGCATGTGAATCTGGTGGTGGGTTTTTGGCTGCAAGAGAAAAAGCATTGAAAGAAAAGATTGAGAATACTAGTGATGAATCTGATGATGATACCATGGAAAGAGAAGATGAAAAAGAAGAGAAAATTCCCGCGGAAGGTAGTAGGAAGAGGAAGCGTAAAACAGCACTTTTGGAGAAAGCAAGACAGGCAATGATGGATGAGTACTATAAGTTAGATTATGAGGACACAATTGGGGACCTGAAGACAAGATTCAAGTATGCCAAAACAAACCCAAACAGATTTGGTATGAATGCTTCAGAGATACTATTGCTGGATGACAAGGAATTGAATCAATATGTTTCCTTGAAAAAGCTTGCTCCTTACCGGGAGGAGGAATGGAAGCTAAGCAAACAAAAGAGATACATGCTGAAGATGAGGGCTAAGGAGCTCCTTCGTGCAGCAAGTTTGGATAAGAAGAAAAATAAGAAGTCAAAGGTTGATTCCGGCAAGTTAACTTCATCAAACGGTGTTGTGGAGAATGAAAAGAAAACACTGAAGAATCAAATATTAATATGGAAAATCTATCAAGAAAAGCCAGGAGAAGGCGACAAATGGCTAATTTGAAGTTATCACACTCAAGACTTAAGGCGTATGGAAAGATACCTTCAAAATCTAAGCCTGGAGGGAAGCACTAAATGCTGTTGATGGTTTAAGCAGGTAATTCCTTTTGCACGCAAGGTTAATTTTGAATTGAACTAGCTATATAAAAATGTCCATTGCTAGTGTTAAAAAGTGGTTGGCTTAGTAAACATTTCCTTTCGTCCTAACAAAGCAATTTACCTAAATTAATGTGATTATATTCAATCATAGTTTTAAGTGATATTGGATTAAGGATTTTTTGTCTAAAAAGAATTGTCTTTTCTTTTTATCTTTTTACCATTCTGCTTGTAACATATTTAAGGTGTTTTGCAGAAGGAACCAGCTAATGGAGGAACTTATCTCTAAGAAGAGGATTGGAACTTGGCATTCCAAAACACAATGCAGTGGATATGTTGGCCTGAGTTTATCGTGGGGAGTTTTGTTAGTCATTCTCATTTTCTCCATTGAATCTATAATATTACATGGGAACAAGAATCTATAGTCACTTTTTTACTGTTCCGAAGCGAAATTATTTTTTATTCATGCTTTTCTTTCAATTTTTTGGTCAATAGAGTTTGGAATTGGTCATTGTAGTAGGATTGTGTCGCACTTTTTAAATCTAGAAAAGCTGCATACTGTTGTACTTCCCCTTTTTTTACCGGTCTTAGTTTGTACTACTTGGATGTTTCTGTTGAATTCTAATTGGCCATGTGGTACTTTTCATTATTGAGCGATGTTGTTTGAATATCATTGCTCACCATTGATTCTTTTTTCACATAGTTGAGATTTTTGCAAGGTGTATTTGAGAAGGAACCGTTGGTTTCTCTTCATTCTTCTTTCCTTTTATGCGCTTTTAGTTTTTGTTCCCTCCGATCCATTCCTTTGAGCAGGAAGTGTGTCAGAAGCCCTTCTTCGATGAGATAATCGCCAAGCAATTCCCGTGTGCAGTCTCAAAGAGGGGTCCTCGATGGTGCTAGATGGATGTATTATGGAGATACTTCCTCCATGGAAGAGTTGCAAAGCACAATAGCAATCACACATTGCAAGAACTCTTTGAAATCACAACAAAACAGTGATCAGTAACGACATATGATCTAACCAGTCATAGAGGCTTATTCCATTGTCTTCCTTTCACTATCTGATTAACCAACAATCATGTTCAAAAGAATTCCATTTTCTTTCCTTTTAAATTTTTGCCTTTTTACCTTAGAATCTGACGTGGGAGTGAGGTTAATAAGCTGCATTTGACAATTTGGAACGTTCATTTGGATTTGTTAGGGAAAGTTGAAACTTTTTTTTACTGTGTCTGTAGCCTTAGAGGTTTGAAATGTTATGGTGTGTACTGTGTATAATTATAATAACAGTGACGTCAGTGTCGTAGTAATTGCTCTGTCTAACTGCTCTGCTACGCTAAATTGGTAGCATCTGAATTGGAGTTTTCTATTAGACTCATCCTACTCTCTTTCAACAATCAGTTACTCTCTGCCACCCACTGCTTCACCTCCTTGCCTTCCATCAATGCTGTAATGTTACATGTAAAGAGCGTTAGAAGATGACCTTCAAGATCGACACGGGCTTCAAAGAGACGTGATTCCTTCAAAAAGGTATGAACTTTGCCTTTAAAAGTATTTTTTATTGAGTTTTGGTTAAAGATTGAATAATCTTCTGATTTTTTCAGTTAACAGATGTGGCCTTTTCCTCCATTTTGGCCTTTATATTGGATTTGTTTGAAAATGAGAAGTCCCTTCTTTGGGTGTTTCTGAATTCTGTTTTGGTGGTGTTGCAGCTGAGTCCGTGTGATACAATTGGATCACATGGAGCTCAGAATTTCATGCTATGCAGGAAGCTACAGAATTTCATCCCATTGATCAATTAAATTTCAATTGTGGGGAACTTGTACAACAATTATGATGTTGGCTTTTGTGGTATATGCGCCACACTTAATATTCACTTGCTGGTTTTGTTATTTGGTCATTTCTATTCTCACTAACCAAAGAATTGTGTAGGAAAATTGAACTTTTCAGATTTAGGTTTTGACTTTGATGAAATACCTTTGATTATTTGATTTTTATCCATGCACTGTAATTTAGATTATACACTGCACCAGTTTAGTAAATTAAATTTAATGGTGTTTTTTTTTATGATTGTATACTATTTCATGCTATGTTAATATTTAATCTGCAGGCTATGCCACATGAGTGTTTAAAAGATCTCACTTAGAAAATTATGCAAAACAAGGTGGCAAGTAGGTGCTTGAAGACTTGATCTAAGCCTTCCCCAGTGTTCTTAGCTTAATCTTAAATTGTGATTGTGCCTTAGCGGTTCTCTCTAATATAGCTGGTTTGTCTCAGTCGTTGCATCTCTGCCTACGTAGCAATGACATAATTAATAGAAATTTCTTTCTCAGTTTGTCTTGGATTGTTTTTGCTATGCAGAAAGTAAAACATTTAATTGATTTATTGGGTTGAATGGACAAGTTACAAGCCGGTTCCCCATTTTTAAAACCATGTGTATAATCCTCTTTAATTGGTTTATTATTAGATCCCCTCCTTCAACTTCAAGACTCAAATTAAAACATTTAATTAGTTAATGGTCTCGAATATGAGATCTCGAATGCATTTACATTAAATACCTTGTCACTCATGGTGATTCTGTCTAACTCGACTATAATTGTCTCCAATAAAAAATTCTCATAAACACAATAAAAAAAATCAGATTAAGAATCAGAGTAGAAAAAATAATTGCAATTAGTGTTAAAAATAATTGCTCGTTTGGTATGGCTTATTTTCAACTTATAAGCGACTTAAAAATAAAAGTTGTGCCAAACACTCATTTTTAAAAGCTCTTAATAAAAAAAAGTGGTTTATTTTTTATATTAAAAGAAGCTTTTTAAAAAGCTAGTTTTATGAGGTTATTTTGAAAAATGCGGAGCTTTTTATAAGTGTCCACTCTTCGATCCTTCAAAAATATATAGTTTGTGTTTTATTTTTCATTGCCGCGAATGTAATACTAATACCCAGCCATGCGAAAAAATTCAGGAGATAATAACTAGTAGTCAATCCACACCTTTTTGATTGTTTCATGTTATTGGCTTCTATCTCTAGCATCTTTTTCATTATTGTAGTGTGGTTCTTTTTACCAAGCAAATTATTGCAATTGACAAAATTAACTAGTTTAGTGTTTCTGCAATCACAACTGTTTCTGTCTCTGCATCATGTTAATATTATAGTGTTGCCACCCAGAAGACCTTGTCCACGCCGGTGATAAGTGTTCGATTCAGAAAAAACGAAAAGAAAATTATACCCATGTGTGTGTTTTTTTCTAAATTCTTGTTACAAGATGAACGGATTCAAATTGAATTTTTATCACGTATCAAATGTTACAATCAAACTAAAATTTCATTAGTTACTAATATTGAATTTTGTATTTACATATTTTATTATGGAGATTTTAATTATAATAAGAGTTTTTATAAATATTTATCATCTTTTTTATAATGTGATTATTTTTGAATTATTAATTATATAATAAAAATTATAAAAAATATTTTTTATGAATATATATTTTTTAAATAATTCATTCACTAGAAATATTTAGAATTTTATAATACTTTTCATATTAATTTTAAATAAAATAAAATATTTTTTAGAAAATAAAATTTATCAAATAACTTTAAACTTAATGTAGCTTTTAAGTTTAAAAAAGTAAAAATCACCCAACAACTTTTACTTTATTTTTAAAAGCTCTTATTTTTTACTTTAACTTTAAAGTAACTTATAAGCTAAAAGAAAGCTGAACCAAACGAACCCATATCTAACTTTTTTTGGCAACTAAATAATATCTTAGCATCCCTTTTGAATTTTTTTCTCAAACTATTCTCATCTCATCACCCCATCGCTAGGAATGAAAATATTTCATCTCTAATTTAAAGATGAATTTTAGCGACGAATTATTTTTCATCGCAAAAATTAAAAATTTATAAAAGATACATTTTTGAAAACTTTTAGAAGCCATTTTTATCATTTAACTTTTTGAAAAGTAATTTTCAGAAACTTCTAAAAGTTAATTTCTAGAATAGATGGAGGGTATTTCGAGAAAATCACTTTTTAAGGGGGCATGTATAGAAAAAGGGAGGGGTTAAAAGCAACTTGAGACCCTTTCATCACCAACCACAGGGAAATGGACAAAATTTACAGTAGCTTAGCATATTAGCTTAATTGGAGTTGCTTTTAGCACCTCTTTTAGTTATTTATACCACTTCCCCCACTTTTAATTTTTTTTCCCAAACTACCATCTTCCCATCACCCTAGAACACCCCACCACCACCTCCCCAACACACCTTCACCCCCTCGACACCCTCATCACCACTTCACTCACTTTTTTTTTCTCTTTCTAAAAATTAATTTTTGGAAAAAAATATTTCTGGAAATTTATTTTCGGTAAAAGATACTCTCAGATATTAATTTCCGGATAAAAATTGCTTCCAGACATTAATTTTCGGAAGTGTACTTTTTTTTTACAAATTTTCTATTTTTAGAAATGGAAAAAAATTCCGTCTCTAAATTTTGTCTATAAACATGTTAAGGACGAAGGAATTCCGTTTTAGTTTTGGAGACGAAAACCTTTCTCATAGGTTTAGAGACGAAATTTAAAGACAATATTTTTTTCGTCTTTAAAGTTAAAAATTTATATAAAAAAATACACTTTCGAAAATTAATGTCCGGAAGCCATTTATATCCAAAAATCCCTAGAAATTAATATCCAGAAGACTCTAATTCCTATATAACAGGTCTAGAGACAGAATTGAAATTTATATAAAAAAATACACTTTCGAAAATTAATGTCCGGAAGCCATTTATATCCAAAAATTCTTGGAAATTAATATCCAGAAGACTCTAATTCCTATGTAACAGGTCTAGAGACAGAATTATTTTCGGTCTCTAAACGTTAACATTGTTTATAATATAAATTTAAAAACAGATAATAAAAATATAAAATATTTTCTTAAAGTAAATCAACCCTAATTAATCGGTTTCCTTTGACGCTTTCCAATACTCATATGAATTGATCATCGGCCTGCTTTTATATATATATATATAAAGTCCAAGTACCCATCCATGTAAGCCTGCATTTAGAAATCAATGCAAGCAATCTGTCATTAACCATAAAAATTACTTTGCTGAGCTGCTACGAGAATACTTTTTTTTTCATGCGATCAAGCTCTATTTTTAAGTGCTGAAAACTGTTTCGAAATAATATTCCCAAATCCCAAATCGTCGAATACCCAATGACGATATTTCGCTTCATAAATTGTCCATGATGAGCATCCTTCCACTTTCTGTCAGCTTATCTCCAATTTGCCAAGATTTGACATATTGTCCTTAATTACATAAAACTAATAAATAAGTACATTAACCTTTAGAAAATTAGATTCTAACAAAAGGAGAGACAATTTCAAATCTGTCCCTGCTTTCTGTGATGCTTGTATCCACTTGCTCATCAATTATATAACAATCATTCAAAAGTGTAAGAAGCTAATTAATTCATGGTCAATTAGAAACAGAGTCATATTTATTAATTAAGTGTCAGGAGAAGCTAATTCTGATGTCAATGATAAATTAATGATATGCTAGCACTTTATTCTAGTGATATAAAGCCAAAAGATACCAATGAGGAAAGTATTGAACCTTGACTGACCCTATATGTATTAAGGGCATGTATGGGGTTATAAAACTATTCAATTATAAGTGTGTTTGGCATATTTCGGCTGGCTTAAAGAAAATTGGTAGTAGAACAGCTTATGAAACCATTTCAACCCTATTTAAAAAGTACGTTTTTGAAACATTATTCCAATTAGGGTTTTCAAATTTTAGACGTTAGTTTTTACAAACACACTGATTTTTTCATATTTTCTTTTTTTTTTTTTGTCAAAATACTTCTTTATCTTATATATCTTTTCACACTTTATTTTATTTTTTTCTTTCTCTTTCTCAATGAGCCCATCACCTATTACATGTCACACTTTTTTTTTATTTCTCTTCTCTACTACACCTACACCTAGAGCAACATTACCCAAATTTTTTCAAACTTCAAATACAGGGGTGTTAGTGTGTAAAATTATAAACAATAAAAAACAATTTTGATAATTATAAAAACTTTTTCACACTATTATTTGTTTTATTAAAAATTTCTGGAAAAGTAGTTAAAAAAACTGTCAAACTAAAAAATGAATTTATAAATGTATGAAAAAAGAAA
Organism: Sesbania bispinosa; assembly: GCA_026901365.1. Taxonomy (NCBI): domain Eukaryota; kingdom Viridiplantae; phylum Streptophyta; class Magnoliopsida; order Fabales; family Fabaceae; genus Sesbania; species Sesbania bispinosa. Next base: position 3,247,918 of record QLOH01000012.1, read on the forward strand.
AAAATATAAATTAGAGAAAAAAAGTATACAGAAAAAATAAAAAGGTGAAAAATCCATTTACAACTAAATATTCATACATTTTGAATTATTTTTTATATTATTTAGTAAATCTAAACCATTTTTTTTCTCGAAAGAAACATATATTACAGAAATATTCAAAATTTTCTTACTTTAGATATCAGATTAGTATTTACAAATAAAATATGCCTAAATTCCCAATTTCAATAGGCATGAGGTCAATCAATGTGACGACGTCAAATATCGTATGGTATGTCGTAAATTTCCACCAGAGAAATAAAATACACGCAAATATTTGGAAAGGAATATATGATGATTTTTGTTCCCCTCTTCTTGGGAGGTTCATTCCTCTATAAATTGAAGAAGATATCTAGAGTTCAAGCATGCTTCGAAAGCTCAGCAAACAACAAAGTAAAATTAAGAGGTAAAAAAATAAAGAATCATGATGTTGTGGAAGCCAGTTTTTGTGATGATTGTAGTTAATTTAGCTCTGGCTTTTGTCAATGTATTTCTGAAGAAGGTTCTTAATGAAGGAATGGACCACTTTACCATTCTAACATATCGTCAGGCAATTTCAGCAATTTTCTTGGCACCTATTGCTTGCATATGTGAAAGGTACGATCTACTTGATTCTCTTCTTTATATGCCTTAATTTGGTTATCTCTATCACATAATTAAGAGTAAGTTTGGTTTAACGTTAAAATGCGATAAATTCACATTTTTAACTTTAGAATTAATTGTATTAAAAAATTCAAACTTAAATTTAATTAATTTCAACGCTAAATCAAATACACACTAAAAAAACTTCCTTTTTAAATGAAAGTTGTTAGTACCAGATTACATTTTAGTACTTCTAAAATATCCAAAAGATTTGACCCAAAATAAAATTGTACAAAAGATAAGATATGGTGATTTTCTACTTTTTCTTTGCTTTTCTCTTTTATAATTTTTATTTTACAGGAAAAGCAAGATGGATGGTCACATAATATGTCTCCTTTTCCTAAGTGCTCTTGTTGGGTAAGTACTCTTCTTATAACCCAAGGTACTTACTGCTAGCTGTATAGATATTAATGTTGTTTGAATTAGTAGCCACTAAAATTACAATTATGTCAATGTATTTCAGAGTAACACTCACTCAGTACCTCTTTCTTATTGGACTTGAATATACATCTGCCACATTCTCATGTGCATTCCTCAACATGGTGCCTGTCTTCACATTCATTATGGCACTGCCATTGGGGTAAGCTTAACAAAAGGATATCATCTTTATTATGGAATTTATTAACGAGGAGTAAACCACCAATTTCATCTCCATATGCCACAAACTTCAAGTTCATCCCCAATGTTATAGTAACTCATTAGTAGTCTCTAAACTATATAAAACACCATCAGATTAGTTCTTGTACATGGATTAATTATTTGATTAATGTCAAGTACATAGACTAATTTGATTATTTTTTATAGCTTAGGAATTACTAATGAGTTACTATAACGTTAGAGATAAACTTCAAATTTGTGGAATACATTGAAGACAAAATTGGTGGTTTACTTAATAACTAAACTAGGTAGCACCGGCAAGTATATTGTTAATATTTAAAAATCATGATATTGAACTTTTTATTTTAAAGAAAATACTTAATACTTAATTAATTAATTTAGTAAGGAAAATTCATAATTGAAATTGAAATATTAGAAATAATATTTGTTTAAAAATTTACGGCACACTAAATCAAAATTTTAATGTTATAATAGAGGAACTCATTTAAAAAATTTTAAAATTTAATAATAATTTTGTTTTATTTTCTAATAATATCTAGATACATTTTTTTTATCTATATATATAAAATAGTTTTATATTTATACACTGACAACCAATTAAGCTCCATAATTTTACCACATCAGATTAACTTTTTTAAATAATTTCAATAAGTATAAAAAAAACCGCCCTAATTCCTACCCACGGTTTCTTTCTTTTTTGTGATGATACCTCTGGAACTTGATTATAATTTTTCTCTCTCTGAACAACGCAATTTCTCTTTGTCAACAATGTGACGTCCATGCTATCACTGCCACCAATGTGTCCTGTGCTTAATAATTTGACTAAACTTTTAACTCAATTTATTATATTTTGATAAGTTTCTCTAGATTTTTAATCAAAATTATTTCCAATATAATGTTTATAGTTCATTAAATACTTTGCAATAAAGAGAATTTTGAATTTTACTTTATAATTAATAATTAGCGTTATTAAGCACACCCCATGGTAATTTTATAGATATAAAATATAAATTCTAATTGGAACATCTTTTATATAATAAAGATAAATATATCCTGTAATATTTATGACCCTTTGGCTTGAAATTCTTAGGATAGAGAAGGTGAGCATGAAAAGCAAGAGTTCTATAGCCAAGGTCTTGGGAACTTTTGTGTGTATTGGTGGAGCTTTGTCATTGATCCTTTATAAAGGAATGCCCTTAATCAACCCACACTCTCAGCACGTAGCAGACAAAGCCACAACAACACCATCAGCCTCGCAGTTAAAGAAATGGATTGTAGGTTCAATATTTCTGACTGCAGCCTGCCTCTTCTGGTCTTCATGGTTTCTTTTACAAGCAAGGATTGGTAAAAAGTATCCATATCAGTACTCTAGCACAGCCATTATGTCACTTTTTGCAGCCATTCAATCAGCAATGTTAACTTTGGTCATCCATAGAAATAATGCCAAATGGACTCTCAAAGGGAAGTTAGAAATATTGACTGTTGTATATGCTGTAAGTATATTCTTTATGACAAAATACATTATTTTGAATGTTTCTGAAATATTCTGTGAAAGTTTCTTTCCAAATTACAAATTAAAATCTGATCCTCAATTAGCAATTTTACAAGATTAAGCAAGCCTGATTTATCTGTATAAAGTTTTGCATTCATATATGTGGTTCTAGGGGCTAATGGGATCAGGCTTGAGCTACGTGGCATTGTCATGGTGTGTCAAACAAAGGGGTCCAGTTTTTACTGCAGCATTTACCCCTCTTATACAGATGTTTGTGGCCGTGCTTGATTACTCTATATTACAGGAGGAAATTCATCTTGGAAGGTTGATTCCAGTTATCACTCTCTTATTTATTTTCACCATTTTACATTGAATTGCATTGCCCCTGATGCATCCCTATCTGCAATAAGCAGTGTTGTAGGCTCAATCTTGGTTATTTCTGGCACGTATATTCTCCTGTGGGGTAAAAGTAAAGAGGGAGAACAATATGCCGTGGAGGATACTCAAGAAAATAAAGATGAAGAATGTCACTAACAATGCCACTAAACCCACTATGTATAATTTCGAGACAAGTGCCCTAAAAGCTAAGGCATAAGGGGGAACAGGGAACTTCTCTGAATGTCCCTTTGTATGAGCATCGACAAAATAAAGTGGATTACAAACAATGGAGATTATTCCAGACATGTTTTACAACTGGCTGGAAGCAATAGCAATTCCGAGAGCTGTAGTGTTTGAATCAACAAGTGTACCTCATAGGCATATCAAGTACAATCGTTAGTTTTATTGATTATTTTCATTGAAAATGTTGGGGTTGTGTTCAGTTAATATCAACTAATGTGTGAAAGTTGTTTTCTGCCAAATTACCGAATCTCTTTCGTTTGTCTATGGTTTGCCACTGACTTCACCAGATTTTCCCCCTTTTTTCTCAGGAGAGAATATTTTTCCCAATAATATTGCATTTAACTGCAGAAGCACCGCAACTAACAAAAAAAAATGACCATTTAAGAATTAATAGCAAGTTCTTCAGAGCAATTTTTTAACTTCAGTCATTTTTTAAAAATATTCAAGCTGTTAAAGACTAATATGTTGATGTTTTCTTAAAATATAAGATTTATAGAAAAACAAAATGCAACGAAGTCCAAAATATCAAAAATACTTCTGCTTCTCAAATACTTCAATAAAGTTCTCACTTCGGTTAAGTCCACAAGGAAGAGTTCCTTTTTTCTTTTCTATTTTCTTTAGATTATATGAAAGAGTTTTCAGTTAACTTGTAAACGGCATCAAACGGTGAGAAATATGGGACAAAGGCGAAGAAGACTGCTGTATTAATGTCTTTCTAATATAATATACACAAGTCAGCAAATACATATTTGCATGTCAAAACACTTGCATAAACAAAGGATAGCACATTGCCCACTCAGAGAAGATGGAGAGACTATAGGAAAAATAAAAAATAAAAACAATCTTAAAAATGGAAAAATAAAGGGAATGGAAAGTAGAGAAGAGTACTTGTGATTGCTATGAAATTTGCAAAGCTCTGACCCGGGCAGTCAGTTCCCTGACTTGGCTCCTCAACCGCTCAGGATTGCAAAAGAAATCAACGAAGACTCGCCTTTGAAGTCCAATTTCTTGTGAATGATGTTTCACAATCTGGATGCCAAGGAGCAAATCAAGTTTCAGTTAACATAACAGAAATAGGTTCAGAATCTTTGTCAATAATGTTGGGGTGTCTATCAAAGGCGTAATATAACAGAAATTCGTTCACATTCCCTTGCATTATATACTACAAAAATTTACCCTGAAAATAGATGTGCGGTCCAACATAATTAAGAGGTGGAAATAGAAGTGAAAGAAGCAAGTTTTGGTACCAAGAAAAAACCCAGTTTAGGTAAAGACCCAAGAATGACTACAATGATTTAAAACAAAAATGAACATAAGGGCCAACGACCAATTTTCAGAAATTGATAAACTACTGTCCGTATTAAGTTTTCAGATTCAAGAATATAAAGAGCAATTGTATCGGTTAGAAATATAACACATTATTCATGTGTCCTCCACCCAACAGCTTAATCTTTTGGGATAGTTGGTTCATGATATGGTATCAAAACCTCTATCACCAAGTGATCAATAGTTCGATCCATGTGCCCATTATTCCAATAAAAAAATGTTTAATTTCAGCACAAGGTAGGTGGGTCTGTGCATTGTCCATGCTTCTAAAAGACTCTTGTGTGAGGGGGCGTGTTAGAAATACAACATATAATATCATTCATGTGTCCTCCATCCAACAATTTACACTTTCGGGATAGTTGGATCATGATGGTATCAAGAATTTATTACTCTAAAGTTGCCATGTGAAAGAGCTACTAAGCAAAAGGTCATCTGTTTCAAATTCTTAATTCAGGTAACCATGTAAGGTGAGTAAAAACTCTAATCAAGTGTATCAAAAAGAATCTTAGCACCTTTTTGGGTGAAATAATCCTAGCATTTTAACGCAATGCATCTGATAAATGATCTCTCTCTGTCTCTCATGCTTATGTTGTTGCTTGTATTTTACTTATCCTTAATCCTTTTTCAGTGTTAAGTTCCAATATGTAAACTTTACTTTAAAAATATTAACCCTCAACTATAAGAAGCAGGGAAAAGAGTAGCAATATGCATAAGCACGAATACTGGACAAAGCTTAAAAGTTAGCAAAGAATAGCCACTAAAGAAAAAAAATTAATGGATAATGTTTGTATGAACATAAACGCTAAAACATGTGTATTGTGACTTGTAAATGATTAGATAAAATTCTATTTATTATTCAACAAATTCAGATCATTTAGAAGCAACCTAAAAACAGGGCTACTTCCAAGAAACCATTGATGCATGAAAGTTATTGATTAGATGGCTCGATGAAATGCTCAGGTTATAAAACCTAGAAATGATGAAAGACCTTGATGTCTACAAAAAGATCTTTTCGTGTGCAGAACAAATCAGATGGAACAGAACCTTAAAGCAACTTACCTCATTCTTCTTGACATGCTCTAGTGTCACCTCTTCCACAGCAGCAGAAAGCTTTGCATTGATCTTTTCCATTTCATCAAGCTCTTTCATCAATGGCTAATTAAGACATCAGATGGAACAAGACAAAATGTCAAATCACAATATAGACAACAAGTGAAAAATTAATATGCCAATTTTCATACAACTTTGATGCAGATATAATCTAGAAGCTAGGAATTGCTCAAAAATGTAGTAAAAAATATCCAATTACTTTATTTGGATAAGGTCCACATTATTTTCAATTACACCCTCAGAAAGTAATCTATTCCCTTAAAACCATGACAAAGGAAAACCACCTTTAATTTTACTCAACAATGGACATGACACAAAACCCACCTAGTGGAAAAAGGCTTTGGTGGTTGTTATTGTTGTAAAGGACATGAAAAAAGTAACTAGCTAAATTGTTTATAAAGAAATTGAAAAGCACTAGGGAAAATATTAATTTTAGCATTACTAATGAATCGAGTGAAACATTGAACCTCTAGACCTCCATAATTACATACAGAAAACCTCTCTTGATTACACTGAAAAACAGAAAATTAAAGATAGAAACTGTTAGAGTATGCAATAGCTTTACAGTTTCTAGTTACTACTTGTAATATTCTGAAATGCATTAAGTAGTTTTCTGTTAAGTCTGTAACAGAATCAGTTAGGTTATTCAGCTGTAACAGCTTGTAACCAACTCAAGTTAATTACAAGCTGATCCCTTAGGCTTCTCTTGTAAGTTTCAGCTTCAGTGCACACTATATATATAGTGTTGCTAAACTTCAGTTGAATACAATTTCATATTGAATCCAAAAACAGTTTTCAGATTCCAAATTCTCTCTCAGTATTTTCTCTCTCTTTCTCGCATTTTATCACTCAAACAGAAACATAAACATCTGCAAATCTTAGAGGGTTTGCCCCAACCTCCCTGCCCAAAGGGCTCCAAAACCTTCACATAATGTCTTGCCAAACTCTGTTTCCCTTCTCTTCACATTTATCTAACTCCCCCAAACTGAATTCCCTCCTCTCTCCTTACTTGTGATTACCACATAGGCATTCCAGTATGCTGCAGTTGAATATTCCTCCATTCTATCCTCCTTACTCATGTGTTGATTCTCTACTTCCCATCCCCTACCTTGTAGGAGAGATCTTAGTACTAGCGTATCTATCAAACTTACACAACTTAAAACCAGAGAAGAAAAAGGAAAACAACAGTAAAATTCTAATAGAAAAATCATGAAGCCATGGATGCAAATCTAATAGTCATACCCGAGGGGTCAGTATTGGCTGTGCTGTTGTTGACGATGCAAAGAGCAGTTGCTGCAGACTTTGAATAAGGGTGCACCTGTAGATTAAAAATTGACATAAATACTTTCTCAATTTTATTATACATGAAGAGGACACTCAAAACTTGACCATTTATGGGAAAGAAAAAATCAGTGCCATGTCACTAAAAATTTTCAGCGGCTTTAAATATGATTATAAATACAAATTGTTTGGACATGGACTCCAAATTTGACAATAATGCAGTTGATCAAGAAAGAGAGAATGTCTCAAACAATAATGTTTTACAGCTCAGCATGCAAACAGATGTTAGGTGACTTTAATTTACACCAGTGTCAACACATCCTAACCCTCTAATTACAAAGAAGTACTTGTGGCATCTAAAAGAGAACTTTAATTACACTAGGCCACTGAAACCTAAGAATTCTTTATGATAAAAAGATATCATAACTTACAGTGCATTGGTTTTTATAAAAAAAAACTTACAGTTCATTAATACACCTATTTCTATCTTCTGGAAGAGAATTCTCAAGGTCTGACTGAAGGGACATCAAATCTGAATGAAGAGCTGATATCTGCTGAACAATGCCAGGTGCTGAAACATACGTCGACAGAGTAGCTTGAGTATCTGGGAATAAAAAAGGTAAGAGTAACAAGAAAATGGAGAAGACGGTTTATTAGAAGGCTGTAAGACCACTATAGCTTCATCAAATCATAATACTTTGATGATAAAATCCTCACTTGAATAAATTTTTAGTAGGTCTCTAATAGCATGCAAAAAGTGATCACTGTCATGTACTCCCCCTTGTTCTTGAACATCAGATGCAGCTTGGATAAGGGCCATGCAACGACCCTGCAAGCCATCAATGAAAGTTGAAAAGATAAAAGTAGATTTTCCATGTTAAACTGTAAGGTTTTGAAATAGGGGCAATGAAGGAAAATATAAAGAATATTGATACTAACAGAAAATGAGTATTCTTATTAAAGAAAGTGGGAGCTGTGCTCCTTACAGCTGATAAACTTCACTGAAAACAAAACAGAGAACAAAAGGAAATCGCAGAAAACCCAAGACTGTCACAACCAGTGCAGTCACACCCTATTCCTTCACCAATTTTTTTCCCTCTCTCTCTCCCCTTCTCTCTCTTATGTACTGTCATTCCCCAACTATTCTCACTGATCACAAAATCTGCACACGCACCCACCCAAGCCACCTGTCCCCATTCCATTATGATTTTCTCTTCCTTGGCTCATAGAATATTCCACCTCCTGTCCCTTTCTGTTATTTTCCTTTTTCCTTTCATAAACTTATAAGCCATTGCTACTGGGCTCATCATGTTTTCCCTTTCTTTTATAAGTGTGGACTATGGGCCTATCAAATGTGAAGATAGCAGAATCCATATACCAATATAGCTTTAGATTCAAAAAACACTGCCTAATGGTGAGAGGGAAAATATCTTTAGAAGGCACAATCAAGGGCATGGTAATGGCAAAGGACAAAAGGTAGAGAGTTTATTTAATAAATTTAGCATGACATTATAAAACCACCTTCCAACTATTTCATTTTAACCACAGATTTTTCAAGTGCAACCAACAAGCCATAAATGACACAACCCATTATCGCATGCTTGTACTCTCACAATGGATTAGATAGATATACAAAATACATGGACCCAGAATTTCAAATACATATGTCTAGAAAGCAATCTAAAAGATGATTCACTCCAGATGTACCCATGTGAAAACATAATCAGATAGGTCAGAGAGGAAGGAGTGAATGGAGAAATTGAACAGAGATAAGAGTATTACCATTACCACAAAAAAAAAAAAGAAAAAAGAAAATTGTAAAGAAAGCAATGACAAAAATATTAAAGAAAAAGTGCCGAAAAATTGTAAGATACATACCACCCGTCCCTCTGTTGCAGACAAGTATGCTTGCAGCTCAGACTCAATAACTTTGAGCATTGAATATGCTCCAAGCATCTGCTTCTTTTCCAATTGGCAGGCTATCTTTAAGAACTGATGCCTGGCAAGCAGATTGATGAGATGGTTTATGAACTGCCACAAGAATTGAGTGCTCATTACCAAAGGTTAAATACAGGTTTAAAATTCAAATGTTATAGATCATTTAACACACTGATGGTAGTCATGCAGACAAAAATTCAAGGTATTGGACTAATGAAACTCTTAAATGTTCACATATAAATTGTCTTATTAGAAGAATGAAGAAGAAAGAAATGATCATGAGATTTTACATTTTATTGATGACAATGCCCAACTACAATGACAAAAGTCTTCTCCCACTAGATGGGGCCAATAGCATGGATCAAATAATGCCGCAATGTCTTATCATAAATCATGTCTGGTGACAAACCAAAACTATCTAATCCCTTGAGTTCCTGTTAGAGTCCCACACTGCCTAGAGATAAGGCCAAGTTAAAGTATATAAGCCTTGGACAATCCTCACCTTACAAGCTAGCTTTTGGGTTGAGTTAGGCCAAGTCCAAATTCTAAGATGGTATCAGAGCCTATCCTAGATCCGTTGTTATTGGGCCCCCACCCCTTGATGTGTCCACACTCCAGATGTCCAGCCCTGGGCATGAGGGGGTGTGTTGGAAAGTCCCTCATTGACTAGTGATAAGGCCATTTAATAGTATATAAGCCTTGGGCAGTCCTCACCCTACAAGCTAGCTTTTGGGGTTGAGTTAGGCCCAGGTCCAAAATCTAAGATGGTATCAGAGCCTATCCTAGATGATCTGTTGTTATTGGACCGCCACCCGTATAGTTGTCCACGCTCCAGATGTCCAGTCCTGGGCGTGAGGGGGTGTGTTAGAGTCCCACATTGCCTAGAGATAAGGCCAAGTTAAAGTATATAAGCCTTGGACAATCCTCACCTTACAAGCTAGCTTTCCCATCATAAATCAAGGAGCTTCACATTGTAGAGAATAGAAACAAGACTCTCAAACCTGCAACACCCTCAGTCAGTCGGGCTAGCAAAACCATAACAAACCAGGACAACTCGGTGTGCAAGGGATTTGAGCGAGCCATATACTACCTGGTTTTAGTTTCCATTTAAAACTATGCACATTCAACAGAATTTATGCATCAAAATAATGTAAGACTATCTTTGTAGTAACTCCCAAGTCATACAATACAACTTGGTGAACCATCTTAAGTTGGAGCATGTACACATGAATCTGACCAACAAACCACAAGACTCCGGACATTTACAACAAAAAAAAGACATAAATGGATAAACTCACTGCTTTCTGCCGGTTAATGTAGTACTCTTGGCGCATGACTTTCAAATCATAATCACCTAGATGATAAAAGATTTGAATCATTCTAAAGTTGTACAATCTAAAATACAAAAATGAAAAAAAAAAAAATCAATAAATTGAATTCCTTCCAAATAGTTGAGAATGTAGAAAATACCTTGTAAAATGTATGTGTCTTGGAGCTGAGCCAGCTCCCAGCACAAGTCTGGAATAGTCTGAAAAGGGGAGAAAATGTATTGGGATAAAAGAGTGTATATTTAAACAAAGATGTGATCATATAATGGTAGAACATTTTAGCACATTAAAGTGATGATATCTAAGAAAACCAGAAGGCACCTATAGGACATAATTAGTTAGTACTATCATTTTAATCATTAAATGACAGTTCTGCTTCATCTGATTATGTATTCCCCTTATTTCATTTTCTCCGTAAGTTTAGGTAGATTTTCAATCTCAACGTAAAATACATGATGAATTACATAATTAAATTAAGTCAAAGTAATAAGCCTCATTCCTTTAAAAAAAGTCATAAGCCTCATTCTTTGTTCCTTGCTCAACAACTCAAACTTTTAGGTCAATTGGTCCATTGACAAAGTGAAAAATATCAATTTCATGAATAACTTTATCTTTCCCTACATTCAAGGTATGGGTTTCCCTTTGATGAAACTAAATGTAGGTCATTGGAGCCTTAAAATAGATACAGCAGAAACTATTTCATTGTAATAATCTATGGTGTAGTTCTTAGGTTAATCCCCCCCCCCCCTTATATAGCAGTGCAGTCATTTTGGATCTGAATAAGAGGATAGGCATCAGAAGAATAAATTTCATTGTAGACTAACATTTATGACAACCTTAACAATGTCAGAAAAAGGACCAACTTTCTAAACAACTTACAAAAGAAAAAAGTGAACCCATGTAGTATATAACCCAAACTGCTGAATGCCAATTTGCTAATTATGTGACCCCTTAGACAGAATTGTCCAATCATTTTTATTGGAAAAATCAATGCTATTAGCTAGAAGGTACAGCAAGCTTTGGACACAAGCTATGTAGTATCAAACCTCTGATAGTAGCTTTTCCTCATGGTTATAAAGATTGGAAAGTTCTCCCTTCAATTCAGAATGCTTTCTCCTGAACATTACACCATGATATGATTACAATAAAAAAATGTAACTTGAAAATTAAACAAAAATGTATGGTCAAAAGAATTTGAAAGTTCACCTTTCAATTCAAAATACCCTGAACATTACATCATATGATATGATTACAAAACCAAAAAATATATTTCAAAAATAAAAGAATTCTTTGACAGAAAAATGCTTCTGTGAAATGATCATTCATAGATATACTTTGTACTTTTAAATTAGGGTATCACAAATGGAGTTATCAAGGTTACCAAATAAATACACAATGCAAAGGCTCATGGCACGTGTCTTGAAAAAATGGTCATAAGGGAAAACATAATTTACAACTCTAACACCCAGGAAACATAAAAGCACTGTAGAGAACATGTTTACCTAAGAGAATGAAGATCAAGATGAATGTGAGCTTCATCTGATGATACTTGTGATTTAAGTGTCATTAAAATAGCCTGCTGCTTGGCATTCTCAACTTGTGCTTCCACCCATTGTCTTTCACTTATTCCAAATCTGCCATAGTTTTATACAAACCATAAACACTAAAATATTGGTGGAATCTCAGAAACATTAGTTTGGCATCCAGTCTAATGTGTTTTGTATGTCTTTAGAAGCTACCCCATGAAATGATCACAAATGGTAGGAAGGCAGCTACAATAGGACTAAGTACAGGATACACATGATCTCATGCCAAACCAACCCCTGAACTGAATCAAATAGAAAAAAAGTAAAAAACCAGTTTTGTCTAATATGCTAATATTATAGGTACAATCATCAAGCATAGGTGCAGGTAGAACTCAAGTTTGGTTCAGCTACTCCAGCCAATCAACGATTTATAAGACAGGAGCCCACCATCATTAACAAGTATAGATAATCACCCTAACTCTCACTTTTTATTAAGCAGATCAGCTCTCTCTCTCTCTCTCTCTCTCTATATATATATATATATATATATATATATGTGACCACATCTACAACTCCTCTGGCAGTACAACCTCATACATATTAAATCAACAAATTACTGAAGCAGGTAATATGCAATGTTATAGGAAAGAAGCACATACATTGAGCGAAGCCGCTGCAACTCAGATACACGTTGATGATGTGATTTTTCTAAATCTGCTCAACCACAAGGGCAAAAGAAAAACAACCAAACAGGTCAAGTAAACAATGTGTTAGTTCATGCAGAATATATTTATATTTTTTTGCGTAAGCCATGGCATGGTTGCATTTAATCTATCAAATGGGATAGTGATAGATTTGTTATGAGCCTTGGTTGTGTCCAGACTCCAAAAGATGCTAGAGCATCTATAGCTGATTAAGTACAGAGGTTTTAAGTGAAGTAAGTGAGTATAATTTGATCAGTCTTTCAACTGCAGCTTTATGTTGTGTGAAGTTGGAACAGAATGCCTGAACTTTCAATAAGTTGTTGCCAATACCACTTCATTAGAGCCACAAATAAGTAACTAATGCAAACGAATGTCCATGTTAGTTAGTATATGCATCAGTAGAAAAATAATTATCATGTATATAATAAAGTAAATATTTATTGATGAGAATAAATCAAAAAGTTCATGTTCACTGCCAGTAAGGAGGCAGAAAGTCCAATTAAAATTTCAAGTCATGATGGATAAAGATAATGCCACTGTATTGAGGATGAGGAAAAGTATCAGTGAATTGTAAGAACTGGTATGTATACCTCTAACATAGATATTTGAGATGTCATCAAGATTCATCCAAGAGCATTTAGATTTCCCCTCCTCAGCAACAAGTCGGAATGGACCCTGATATTGAATTTAAAAAGTCATAAAAGGACATGCTCTAAGATGTCTATTCTAAGTCCTAATCAAACCCATGCATCAGGACTTCACACCATTATGGGGTGTGGGAAGGGTCATATGCATGCAACCCTTCACCATGTGTAGAAAAGCTGTTTCCATGACTAAATGCATGACTACTACCATGTCACTGGGCAGCAATCTTTACCATTGTGCAAAGGGTTACCCTCTAAAGGGAAGTACTCATCCTTCTAAAATGAGTTTATCGACAATTTGTCAGAATTCATTACCAAAATTGTGTTTTTGGTATAAGAACATAATATTTATCCTAGGAAAAACATAAGACAGAAGAAAATAATGAAAAGGAAGTGTTTTGCCCACATACTGTGTCCAGTTGCTTAGCAAACCACTGATTAAGCTCTTTTAGACAAGATGAGTCTCCAAGCAAGAATTGATTGAAGTCTGAGTATGCCAAATATATACCATCTTCTGCATTTCAAAGTAGCTAAATTCATCAGGAGAAAGATCAAATCATTCAGATATCAATGGCAAAACAAATATAAAAGAAAAATTAAATAAATAAATAAAAGGAAACTTCTAGCATAGCACACAGCAGTAACTGCAAGTTAAAACATAACAAATTAACAGATGAATCAAACATTCATCATTATTCATGTCCAAGAGTGTTTTCTCTCACAAATCACAGTGCCAAAGTTTTACCATTTTATGCAATGTTGAGAGTAAGACTAAGAAATCGTTACTGTTTGCTATTTTACTTTGAAAAGAAAAGAGAATGGCTTAGAATCATGAAAGAGAAACTTGTGGAAAAATATTTCTATTGGCTGTCAATACAACCTCTATTTTGTCCCAAAAGGAGTCCTTAAAGTCTTCATATGTTTCAAATGCTAGACTCATTGATCTCTATTTTCCTTTGCATTTCTAGGACTACACTATAGGATGTATGCTGTTCAGTATCTATCTTCAATCCAATGGTTACAAGTTTTCAGTATACCACATCACAACACCGAAAATAACAACCAAGTCTTACTCCGGGAGGTGGGCTCAACTACATGTATCAAGCAGTACCATTGTGTTCTATTAAAAAAAAAAATTCAGCAAATTTTCTATCCCTCCGAAGCTGCCCACTTTAAAGCTCTTCCATTTAACAAATTCAAGTATTCAACAACCAAGGCTGGAAACATAAACCGAGCAAATTATCATTTCATTTAACATTGCCTGACATGGTTGAACAAGAACGCTTCGAATAAGATAAAGGCAATAAATTTCATTCTGTCTCTTGTGGACCACATATGATATACACCAATAACAAAAGTGAACTTTCTAAATCTGAGTAGAACAAGGAGGTAACAACCGAGAAACATAACAAAAGGGAACATTACCATCTCCCGAATGGTAATGGGCCAACTCCTGGGACGTGGAAGTAATTCTTCCAAGAACTGCATTCATCTAAACAATAAAGAAATTCAGTCAAAACAAACCACCATGAGACAATACTTCAGGCAAAATGAAAGACAGATTCCACAATCCACAGGATGAAAAATGAACAAAAAATTCAAAATATCACCGGTACTTGATAAAAAAGTTAATGACATTATCAAGACAACATCTAGGCATAGCAGAAGAACAAATAAAGAGGCAAGGCAGCATCTGAGGGACCATTTCAGAAATTTAATAGTAAGGTAGTGCTGATAGTTGGCAAGGACCAGCTCTCCTAAAAGCATAAGATATTAGGTGAAGGCTCAAAGACTGGTTTTATATCCAAATCTAACAATAACAATATCCTAGTCATTCATTATTACTCTTTACCCAAGTCTGTAATTGATCCAATTTGAATTTTATTGGATTTATTGCTTTGCAACAAAATATATATAAAGGAAAATTCAGTATTAAAATTAATTATTCAGGAAACGCAATAACTCATCAACATTGATAACAGCCAGCAAGAAAAGCATGATAAATTTTGAGCAAGGATAGGAATCATGTGTGTATGGTTTGATGTTGAAACTCGTTAAACTTAAGTTTGGATTTCTCAACACAACTATTTTTAGCATTAGAAAAACGTGAGATTTCCACGTTTCAACGCTAAACCAAACGTACTATACATGTCATTATATGTCTGCCCTAAGAGTACCTACCTGTAAATTTCTGACAGAAAGGCTATCATCTATCGTTGCGAGGTGTCCATTGACAATAGATGTGGCACCAACACGTGGTCGTCTTCCTTGCGTCAACGTTGAAGCCTGAGTTGAAAGCATGTCATACTGAGATTGCAGTTGCCGTAGCTGTCTTTGCAAATCCGCAGCTTCAGCTTTGTATGCCAAGGTTTCCTCTCTGAAACACAAACAATTCAAGTTGAAGAATCAAAATGAATGAATGAATCAAAATGATGAATTAATAAGTTTGATGAATGAATTGAATTGAACTTGATATCCTTCAAAGTGAGTCCATCGTGAGGGCCGAATAGGGCTTGCTGGTTGTCAGTGGTGTCAGAGAAAGCGGAAATGCTGTCGAAAGCAGAGTCCAAATCCTCGCCTTCCAAAAGCTTGCCTTCTTGTTTGAAGTGTTCATAGTGAGAGAGTTCAGAAAGGGAGAGGACATTGGAAGGACGAAGAGTGGAGCAGATCCAGTTGAGGATGGGGCGAGTGTCTTCATATTGAAACGGCCACTCGAAACTGTCAGGGTCCAATGTCTCTGTTCCCTCATAACCCAATTCTCCCAGCAATGCGCACAATCTCCCACCGCTCATCTTTCTCCTCTCTCTCTGCTTCTAATTTTATTCTATCGATCGATTCATTCAAATTCAAATTGAAATGAAAATGTTCCCTTTTCCTTCTCACGCATCTTTCCTCTTCCTCTTCCTCCACCTGCCGCTCCCCCTTTTATTATTATTAATTTTTTTATTTTTTATATATACCACCGGCTAGTAAAGAGACAGATTTAAATTTAAATTAAATAAATTTAATTAATTTTACACCAATTTGAAAGATTTTTTATCTATGGCCTTGGGGTAGGAACCGATCCACCTATCATAATGGTTGGGGGTGACATTTCCAGACAGCGGTGAAAGATTACGCTCTAGTTGCGTTTGACTAGTCCCTAGAGATCATTTAGATAATTGAGTATGTTACGTACTCACCGAGTGGCGGCTTTTAGGGTGCAAGAGCTAGTCAAGTTGTGTATCATGCCATAGTTGATTTTAGTGCCTATTTTCATTTCTTGGGGGTCAAAACGTGATTTATGCAAAGTTAAAAGAATTCCACATATTTAAAAATGAAGCCCGAAAAAAAAAACAATTGAGTAAATAGACATTGTGAGTTATCCATTTACAGATCACATAGCACAAGAGCCGCGCAAGAGAGAAAGAAAGAGCAGGAATAAAGACGAATAGGGTTAGCAGAAATTTCAGTCGTTCTCTATCAAAATCGTGTCCTTCTCTTTCATTTACTCTTGTTGTCTCCGTTGCTTTCGTCTTCCATAGCAGAGAGATCAACAGAACCGGATACAACGGAGGTTGTTCGAAGTGGTGGAGGAGGAAAACGGAGAAGCCGCCTAGGAGGTTAGTGGGTTTTCCCCCAAAAAAATTGTCTTGTTTGATCCGTAAATGTTTGGAATTATTTCCCTTGTTTTGATCGAATTTTGAGCTTCTCCGTCGGTAACGGTGATGCGTTTTGCATCTTCAAGAGTGACGTTAGTGACCTGGCGCAGGGAATGGCGCACACGGCCAGGGGTTGAGGAGTGAAAAAACATTAACCACTTTGTACATGGAATTAATCGTGGAGGGAAAAAAGCATTAACCAGGTGGTAACAACATTTCAGTAGACGCAGTCGGAACAAAAAATTACGCCTTCTCATGGACATGGTTAACAAAGAACAATGATTATGGTCAATTGCACTCATATTTAAATAAGTAAATATATGAGGCCAAAATTGGGAATTTCATTTTCTTTAGAAATTAACCAATTTGTACATGGAAATAACTGTTTACAGATACAACATTAACCAGGTGGTAACAACATTGCATTCGACGCAGTGGGTAAGTATAAGTAGGTGTTGGCATGGACATTGTTATGAAATAACAACGAATGTGGTGAAGTGCACGAATGTTTAATAAAGATGAAATAGAGGCCAAAAGATAAGTAGGTCTTTCATTGTTTTTTCACATTAACCAATTTCTATATAGAAATAATCGTTAATCTAAACAGCATTAACTAGGTGGTAACAGCACTGCATTTGACGCAGTCGGAAAATATAATTAGGGATTGTCATGGACATGGTTACCCATGAACAGTTATTATGGTCAACTGCACTAATCTTTAATTAAGTTCATAAATGGCCCAAAAAAAAGGAGCCATTTTAATTTTATGTTCACGTGAACCATTTTTAGCCTATAATTAACCGTTTACAGAAACAACATTAAACAGGTGGTTACAACATTGCATTTCACGCAGTGGGTAAGTATAATTAGGCCTTGTAATGAAAATGGTTACCAAAAAACAGGTAATAAGGAAAACTGCACTAATGTATTATTTAGTCAAAATATGGGCAAAATAGGCCTTTTCAATAATTTTTTGACATTAACCAATTTGTACAAGGAATTAACCGTTCATGGAAACAGGATTAACCACGTGGTAACAGGATAGCATTCTATGAGTCGGTAAGTATAATCATGCCTTGTAAGGGACATGGCTAACAAGTAACAGGGAGTAAGCTCAACTGCAATCATGTTCTTTTAACATTAACCAGTTTGTGCATGGAATTTACCATTGACAAAAACAGCATTAACCAGATGGTAAGAGCATTGCATTCGATGTAGTGGGTAAGTATAATTACGCCTTCTCAGAGAAATGGTTAACAATAGAACAGGGATTATGATCAATTATGATCAACTGCAGTAATCTTTAATGAAGTTCAAATATTGGCCAAAAAAAGTAGGCCTTTAATTTTTTGTTGACATTAACCACTTTGTACATATAATTAACTGTTTACGGAAACTGCATTAACTAGGTGGTAACAACATTGCAGTAGACGCAATGGGTAAGTATAAGTAGGCGTTGGCATGGACATTGTTATGAAAGAACATGGAATATGGTGAAGTGCACGAATGTTTAATAAAGATCAAATAGGGGCCAAAAAATAAGTAGGTGATCCATTGTCTTTTCACATTAACCAAATTCTATATAAAAATAACCATTAATCTAAACAGCATTAACCAGGTGGTAACAACACTGCATTTGACGCAATCGGGAAGTATAATTAGGGCTTGTCATGGACATGGTTACCTAAAAATAGGTATTATGGTCAACTGCACTAATCTTTAAATAAGTTCATAAAATGCCCAAAAAAAGGAGCCAATTTAATTTTATGTTCACGTGAACCATTTTTAGCCTATAATTAACCGTTTATAGAAACAACATTAAACAGGTGGTAACATCATTGCATTCCACACAATGGGTAAGTATAAGTAAGTCTTGTAATGGACATGGTTAACAAAGAATAGGTAATAAGGAAAACTGCACTTATGTATAATTTAGTCAAAATATGGGGAAAAAAAGTAGGCCTTTTCAATTTCTTTTGACATTAACCAATTTTTACAAGGAATTAACCGTTCAAGGAAACGGGATTAACCAAGTGGTTATAGGATTGTATTCTACGCAGTCGGTAAGTATAATCATGCCTTGTGAGGGAAATGGTTAACAAGTAACGGGGAGTAAGCTCAACTGCAGTCATTAATTATGATCAACTGTCGTAATCTTTAATGAAGTTCAAATATGGGAGGAAAAAAAATAGGCCTTTACTTTTCTTTTCACATTAACCACTTTGTACATAGAATTAACCGTTTACGGAAACAACACTACCCATGTGGTAACAACATTGCATTCGATGCAGTGGGTAAGTATAAGTAGGCGTTGGCATGGACATTATTATGAAAGAACAGGGAATATGGTGAAGTGCAATGAATGTTTAATAAAGATCAAATAGGGGCCAAAAAATAAGTAGGTGATCCATTGTCTTTTCACATTAACCAAATTCTATATAGAAATAACTGCTAATCTAAACAGCATTAACCAGGTGGTAACAACACTGCATTTGACGCAGTCGGGAAGTATAATTGGGGCTTGTCATGGACATGGTTACCTAAGAACAAGTATTATGGTCAACTGCACTAATCTTTAATTAAGTTCATAAAATGCCCAAAAAAAGGAGCCAATTTAATTTTATGTTCACGTGAACCATTTTTAGCCTATAATTAACCGTTTAGAGAAACAACATTAAACAGGTGGCAACAACGGTGCATTTCACACAGTGGGCAAGTATAAGTAGGTCTTGTAATGGACATGGTTAACAAAGAACAGATAATAAGGAAAATTGCACTAATGTATAATTTAGTCAAAATATGGGGGAAAAAAGTAGGCCTTTTCAATTTTTTTGACATTAACCAATTTTTACAAGGAATTAACCGTTCATGGAAACAGGATTAACCATGTGGTTACAGGATTGCATTCTACACAGTCGGTAAGTATAATCATGCTTTGTGAGGGACATGGTTAACAAGTAATAGGGAGTAAGCTCAACTGCAGTCATTAATTATGATCAACTGTCCTAATCTTTAATGAAGTTCAAATATGGGAGGAAAGAAAACAGGCCTTTACTTTTCTTTTCACATTAACCACTTTGTACATAGAATTAACCGTTTACGGAAACAGCATTACCCACGTGGTAACAACATTGCATTCGATGCAGTGGGTAAGTATAAGTAGGCGTTGGCATGGACATTATTATGAAAGAATAGGGAATATGGTGAAGTGCAATGAATGTTTAATAAAGATCAAATAGGGGCCAAAAATAAGTAGGTGATCCATTGTCTTTTCACATTAACCAAATTCTATATAGAAATAACCGTTAATCTAAACAACATTAACCAGGTGGTAACGGCATTGCATTTGACGCAGTCGGGAAGTATAATTAGGGTTTGTCATGGACATGGTTACCTAAGAACATGTATTATGGTCAACTGCACTAATCTTTAATTAAGTTCATAAAAGGCCCAAAAAAAAGGAGCCAATTTAATTTTATGTTCACGTGAACCATTTTTAGCCTATAATTAACCGTTTACAGAAACAACATTAAACAGGTGGCAACAGCGGTGCATTTCACGCAGTGGGCAAATATAAGTAGAGTTGTCAAAACGAGCCTGACCCGGTGAGCCAACCCGTATAAACCCGGCTCACCGGTGGGTTGGGTTGAAAAAATTTGGACTCACCAGACCCCGGGTAAATCTGGCCCGGCTCACTTAACCCGCGAGCCAAGGTGGGTTTGGGCTGGCTTGAGTCGGGCCAACCCGTTTTTTTAGTTAAAAAAAAGCTTTATGCAGACCAAGTCAAAGTCACTCTCTCTGTCTCTCACTTGGGTTAGGTTTAGGTCACAAAGACACAAATTTAGAAACTCTCACAACTCACATTCACTATCTCAGCAGCGGCGCTTCCTCTGAGCCTTTTCCCCCTCCGTTATTCTCTTCCACGGCCACCAAAGTCCGGACCACCGTCGCGTTCTGATCTGCACCGTTGGCTATTCACGTTGCTGCTATTCCGATCGTGTAGCTTCGCTCTGCACCGACAACGTGTGTTGGTTGTTCGCTTGTTCCTCTGATATTCCGATCTGCTGGGCACAGAGTTGGCTGGGTGGCTGTTTGCGGTAATGCAGTATGGGTATGACTATGTACCAGTGCTTCCAGTAGAGGATGAATAACAGTGGGAAATAGTTTTGTCCATACTCATTGTTGGGATTTGGGAACCAACTCGTATATAGCACATGGAAACGGGTTTTCACTATTATATAAAATGCTTTTTGTTTCTTTTCA
Source organism: Sesbania bispinosa (assembly GCA_026901365.1). Taxonomy (NCBI): domain Eukaryota; kingdom Viridiplantae; phylum Streptophyta; class Magnoliopsida; order Fabales; family Fabaceae; genus Sesbania; species Sesbania bispinosa. The sequence goes on from QLOH01000012.1 coordinate 3,269,088, forward strand.
TTTAACTTTTTGTCTATTTGTAAGTTGTAACTTATCTACATTGTGATTTGCTTATTCTTTTAACTCTTGCTTCATTCTCTCAACCAAGTTGTACTCACAGTATATCCATTCCTCTTGTTCGAACTTTACCTGCATAAGTTTGGCATAATTTTTCTCGCCATTTGTTCATTTTTTTTTGCAATTTTTTTTATTTTATTGCATTTTTCTGGTTTTTTTTAATTTTTTAATATTTTTCTGAAATTAAGCGAGCCAACCCGTTTAACCCACCAACCCGTGGTGGGTCGAGTTGGGTTGGTATTTTTCCAGCTCACCAGAAAAGTGAGCCAACCCGGCTCGGCTCACTTTTCATCCAACCTGATATGAACCTTGAGGATCTATTTTGAATGGACCTTAGAAAAATTCATGAATAAAATATCATCTTTCTTGACAAACACCTTTTCTATTCTTGCAATATTTTCTTTTTCTTTCTTTTTGCTATTTTCTTTTCTTTTTCTCTTTTCTTTGGAATTCAAACACTATTTTTAAAATAAATTAGAAGGATGACAAAAACTAATATTCAACCTTTGATTACTTGAAAAATAAATCGCATATATTTCAAGTAGTACGTATAGGAAAAATAGGTTTTTGAACAAACTAGGAGAAGTAGGAAAATTAGAAATGATAGAAGATGGACGTCACACTTTCAAGACTTGAAAGATAAGTCCTTGAAGATACACACACAAAGGTTAAGAACCTTTGATTATCTTCAAGACTTGACTAGCAAGAAATTTAGAGAAAATCACTTTCACTAAAGAGAAAATCACTTTCACTTATATTCATAAACTTGGCATAAAACATCTAACTTTTCTTGCATGCATGTAGCATGTATTTATAGAGTTTACAAGGTGAATTAGGGTCATGCAATCAGCTGCACCTTCACGCCCAAAATACTCCCAAAAATACCCCTTACACACTTCCCATGCAACCCTAATTACATTACTAAAATTAAATAAATTATAGGAACAAAAAAATAGCTTCTAAAACTTAACCTAGGCAAGCTTAAGTGGCCGCAACTTCAACCAGAATTTTATGGCACATGTGGCTGCATTATTACATGAAATTTAACCATAAATCATGGATTAAAATTCTCATTGAATCAGCCATTGAAGTGGCCGCCCAAAACAACCACAATCCATCAAGAATGCCTTCATTGTGTAACCTCCATTTCATGAATGTGGCTGCCACTTTGATGGCAATTGAACCAGCCATTTAGAACCTTCTTAAACTCCTTATTTTAGCCATGTGATGCATGTGTTGGCCGCCCAAGTAATGGCATATAACTCAGCCAATTTACTCACTTGTTGGCCCATGCTTGATGACACTTAACTCACCCAATTATGCATATGTTGGCCGCCCCACTTTATGGCATATTACTCAGCCATTTAATCACGTGTTGGCCGCCCCATTTTTCTAGGTGGAAGGTCTCCATGTGGCTTGAAATAAGTCCAGGTTCATGCACCAGAAACACACACTTTCTAACGGCCAGTAGACATGATTTTAATGCATTTATCACCTTGTCTTGTAACCACCAGAAAATTAATCTCCTTTTGTGTAACCACTAGCATCTTATTGAAAGTAAATAAAACATCATAAATCAACAAATTGGTGGTTGAATTGGCCGTCCACCATGGCCCCATCTCATGCTAATGAAAGTTCTTCAACTGGTAGTTGCATTAAATGCAACTGTAGCTTCATCAATGCTTCCTCCTTCTTCAACCTCCTTTGCCTTTCTTGTTTGTGCCCCTGTCATGATTCCCCCTAGTCTTTTGACTACTTTGATGTCCTCATCATACCCCTCTTCTTGAAAAAGATTTGTCCTCAAATCTGAAGTGTTCTTACCTACATCAAAAAGAGATAAGTTAGAAACTTTGAAGAAGGTACTAATCTGATACTCACCAAAAAATTCAATTTTGTAGTCATTGTCTTTGTTCCTTTCTAGGACTTGAAAGGGACCATCTTTCCTAGATAGAAAATTGGACTTCTCTTGTTCAAGGGGCCATTTCTTTCGCATATGTACCCACATCCATTCACCGGGATGGAAGACAACTATCTCTTTTCCTTTGCTGGCTTGAGGAGCATAGCTTCCTTGCTTCTTCTTGACACTTTCTACCTTAGCCTGTTGTTCATTGTGCGCAAACATAGAATTGTTAAGCAAAGATAATAATTCAAGAGGAATTACATGATTAATTCCATAAGCTATCTCAAATGGAAAGTAGTTTGTAGCACTATGGATTGCCCTATTGTAAACAAATTCATCATGAGGAAAACATTCCTCCCAAAAATTATTCAAAATAATTCTAAACAAGGTTCTCAAAATCCTTTCCATCATTTCAATTTGCACTTCCTTTTGGGGATGATAAGAAAACAACAACTTAGTTCCAAACTTGTCCCAACAAGTCTTCAAAAATTGACCAAGAAATTTCACATCTCTTTCATCCACCATGATTCTTGGAACAAGGTCTTTAATCCCTTTCAAAAGTGGTATTCCATTAGGATCAATAGCTGGAAACATTTCTTCATAACCCTGCAAAAGAGAATTAATAGACAAAGGCAATTCATGGTTATCAAAATGGTTAGCATGAATCAATTGATTTTCGCAATTCAATAGATAGAAAGTTTGTCTTGTGCAAAGCACCCTCTTCACTTCCTTTTCTCTTGCTAAACATATTTGTTTGCCTTCAAATATTTCTCTCCTTTTCTTTTTATTTTCCTCACCCTCAAATTTTTAAATTTCTTTCTCTTTTTTTTTATCTTTTCTCTCAATTTCTTTTGATCTTCTCTTACTTCCTTTGGTGACAAAGGCTTAAGGACCACCTTTTTATCCTGAAAATTAAAAGAAATTTTGTTAGTAAAACCATCATGGATGGCTTTTGTCTCAAATTGTCACGGTCTTCTCAAGAGGATATGGCTAGCTTCCATTGGTACTACGTTACATAACACTTTATCTTGATATTTTCCAATGGAAAATGAAATTTCAGCTTTGATACCAAATGATATGAACCTTGAGGTTCTATTTTTATGGACCTTAGAAAATTCTGATTAAAATTCAATACTTTCCTTGATGAACACTTTTCTAGACTTTTCAATATTTTTCTTTCTTTTTTTTTTTCTTTTTGATACGTTCTTTTTTCTTTTTGATACTTTCTTTTTATTTTCTTTTCTTTTTGATGTACGCAAGCAATAAAAATAAGAATTGTAAAGGAAAGATAACAAGAATATAACCAATAGCAAATGTATCCTAATGAGGCTTGAAAATTAAATCACATAAAATTCAAGAACACGTATAGGAGAACTATGAAATTGATCAAGACAGATGAAATAGAACACGTTCGAGTTTTTCCTTACATTTTTGTTTAAGTGAGATCATTATCTCACCATTTTCTATTTGTCCGTGTATGTGATATGTGTATGACAGTTAGACGAAAAGGGGTAGCGGCAGTCACGATATACTTCCATGCTGGCGGTTGGCAAGTAGAGCAAGAGTCTCACTAGGTGACCTATACTGGACGAATTACCTTCGTTGTTCAGCATCCTGAGTTTTCCCACTTACCTACCTTGACCTTTGTTGGTGACCTAATCATAAGATTCACGTTACCCTTTCCCTTCATGTGGATTGCCCCTGGTCCACCTTTTATGCTTTTACCCAGATCTATTATACCACTTGCACCTCCCTAAATGCCACCTAGAGTACCCTCACAACCACAAGCCTCTGCATTGTAGTCATCCTCATCGACAACCCAACTGCTACCCTCGGGTCAAAGTGTTTTTTTAAGGGGATCAATTAATAAAATAATGGGTAGTTAGTTTCCCGCATAGTCCACCAGTTGATTACCTTTAATCTTTCTCATTCATTAAACAAATATTAAATCTGATGGTCTTATTTTATTTTATTGAATTGGTGCAAGGTTACACCTTTTTTTATGGGTGCATATTAGACAAAACCTAGATTTTTCTATTCAATCAATGGAAATTTACTTTAACTTACATTCTCTCGGTGTTACTATAACTCTGATATTTCAACCTCTGTTTGGTGAGATTAAAGAAATGATGAAAAGAGAAATAGGAAAAAGAGAAATGGGAAAGAGAGAAAAAGGATTGGGATAGAGATGATTTGTTGATTGTTTGGTATGAGAGAAATAAATATGAAATAATAGATAAATAGAAAAAGTAAGTTATTTGGTTTGGTAGAAATATATAAAAGGAAAGAAATTATATTTTTGTACTTTCTCAACTATCTAATAAATATCTGATACAATCGAAATTTTTAAGCCAAAATCAATTTGTTTTATATATTGTACTTTTAGAATATAAAATTGTAATTTTGCCACAATCTCATTTTCAATGCAGCATTGCCAATTAATATAGAGATAATAAATTTATACAACCAAAATATACAACAACTCATACAACACATTTTTTCTTTCTATATCTCTTCATCACATCATCTATCACATCCCACATTTTTCTCTTTTCTTTTTCTTTTCTCTCTCTATCTACCTTGGTTGTATGTTGTATGGATTTCATTTCTCATTAATATATAAGACAAAACAAAATCGCACCCCTAATAAAGCCAACATCTTTTCAAGATGATAAAACAATGAGTTTTTTACTATCAACATTTCTGCTCTATCTCTCATTTAAATAGAGTAGAAATGTGAATAGATGGGTCTCACCTAACTTTTTTTTATTTCTGCTTTTTTTCACTTCTCTTTTAAACAAGGAAAGTTCTTCTATTTGTACATCTCATCCTCGATTTTGTCAGAAAAAACCCGCTTTAACCGAGTTCAAATAAAAACCCGACCTACCTTTAAAGGAGATGAGTGCGGGTATGAGGATTCATCTGTCACCAAGTTTTACAATGAAGTTGATAAATCATTGTATAAAAAAAGATTGATATTTTTTTAAGATTAAAGTTTTACTAATAACATGGCTTGAATTTACCGTTATTAACTAAAGTACAAAACTAATAAAATAATATATTAATAAGATTTTAACTTTAATATTTTGTTATTTCACTCTTCATTAAAATATATGAATCGCCACTTTTATTTCTTCAAATAATCGTGGGTTCTTATTCGCTGGACAAAATTGAATATTGGTATATATATCCATATAAATGGTGTAATACCATTAATATAGTTAAATATTATCTTATATATTAAATTTGAGTTTTAACTTCTTGAGTTTCTCATTATAAATTAAATTTTAAAATACATTGATTGATTAAGAAGTACATTAATAATTTTCATATGATAGTTTATCTTCTTATTTTTTAGACATATTTATTTAAATTTTAAAACATATCACTTTTTATACTTAATATTTTTTATGTGTTATTTTAAATGTATAAACAAAAATAAAAATGTTATGCATACATTCCACAAATGCTTAAAATACTAGTATTTAGTGATTTGTTGGATCTTTACCTCTCTTCTTAATTTTTGAGATTTTTCCTCCTTTAGAAAAATTATTTCTATATATTTTGTTTTATTTTATGTATATAAGCATGTATTTGAATTAATTTATTAAGTTTAAAAAATTTATTATTTTTAAATTTAAAAAGATATTAAAATAAATTGATTCCAAATGTGCAATAAGTAAACTTTTTCTAGTGAAATGTGTTTATGCTTTTTTAACGGTGTCAAGTCCAATCAGTAGTTTAAAAAGAGCATATCTAATAAAAATTAAAACATAGATCTTGAAGGTGTACAAAATCCATATCAAATACCACAAAAACCATATCACTTAATTGTTTCATAAACAAATAGCTCACCTATTGCATTTTCTTTTTCTTTCTACCACAATAGTGGCATGAATCTTTGCATTTGTAAAATGCTTAAATTTGGATTCATTGTTTGCCAATTTGATGAATTTGCGAAAGAGTTGTAATATTCTTATAACACTTTCTACAAAATTATATTTTTCCGATCTTTTTTCATCAGATCAATCATTTTATCACATACTTCTCTCTCTTCTCATCTTTTTCTATCTCTCTCTTTGATGTACAAAAAGTTGTCCAAATGTACTATACAATTACAATTTCTCTCGGAAAATATATCTTAATCCACTTTAAGGAGAAGTCCTGTGTTCATATCCGCCAATGATAGCATCATCAGGAATGAATTTGCCCCAAAACCAATGTGACTTCCATACTCTGCTCATTTCTTCAATTGGAATATTCTTTGTCTCAGGCAAAAGCAAGGCAATGAAGATGGTCATGATAAGGACAAAGCAAGCAAAGAAGAAGAAGAGACCAAACTTCAAATGGCAAAGCATGGTGAGGAAGACTTGAGCAATGCCAAATGTAAATAACATGTTAACAGCAACATTAATAGCTTGCCCTGCAGATCTAACTTCAAGAGAGCATATTTCACTAGGAACCAACCAACCTAATGGGCCCCAAGACCAAGCAAATGCTGCAACATATGCACATATCAAAAACAAGAGAAAGTTGGCTTCTCCTGCAGTCAATGACCCTTCACCACTTATTCCAAACTTGGCAGCAATCATTCCTCCAATAGCAATCTACAAGTAATGGTTAATTTTAACATTAATAACAGTCATGCTCATAAAAATATATAATTTAAGCCATATATATACACAAAGCCATTGTCAAAATTAAATTTTATAGTTGTCATTTTCACCTGGCAAACAAGCATTTGGGTGCCACCTTCAAGGAACAAGATTCTTCTTCCAAATTTGTCTACAGTTAGGATGGAAACAAATGTGGCCACTACATTGACACCTCCTGTGATAACTGCTGACATAAGTGAAGCATCATTACCAAAGCCCAAAGTCTTGAATAGGACAGGTGCATAAAACATGATGACATTGATGCCTGTGAGTTGTTGGAAGAATGGAATGAGGCCACAAAAAGTAAGTTGTGGTCTATATCTTGATTGTGAAATGTTTTTCCATGGGTGTTCCACTTTTTTAGCTTCTTCACTAGCATCAATAAGATCTTGGTACTCCTCATCAACATTCATAGTACCACGAATCTTTTGCAACATTAACTTGGCCTTTTCATGTTGACCCCTTTCAATCAAGGAGTTAGGTGTGTCACCTAAGAAAAGAGATCCCAAACACAGCAAAACAGCAGGAACTGCTCCAATGCCCAAAGAAATTCTCCATCCATTTTCTTGCTTGGAAGTCACATAGTTAATGAGGTTTGCAATTAGGATACCAATTGTAATCATCATTTGGAAACCCATGTTGAGTCCTCCTCTAATCTTTGCTGGAGCCATTTCACACAAATACACTGGAACAGACTAATTAAAGCCAAAAATAGTCTAATTAGGATATTAATTTTTTGTTTCAAAACTTTAAAAAAGGATACAAAAGGATGATGATAATTATTTACCTGATTGCAATACCCCACACCAAAACCAAGTAACAAACGTCCAATTATAAGCATTTCAACATTGGTAGCAAAACCATTAAGCAAGGCTCCAACAAGGAAAAACAAACCACCTAAAAACATTGAGGGCTTACGTCCAAGCATTCTGGTTGTAACTGAAGCAAAGAAAGAGGCTACCAATGCTGCAAGGTATAAAGAAGAGGTGAATAATGTAAGGAGTTGATTGTCAAATTTGCAATATTGACTCTCATGGCTTGTTTCATCTTTCATTTGTTTGTACACAGCAGGAAAGAACTTGATCAAGAAGGGTTCCATGGATGTCACTCCTCCAGTAATACCAAGGTCATAACCAAAGAGAAGACCTCCCATGGCAGCTACAAAGCATGTGACCAACACAAAAGCAGTGACCTTGCCTTCATAGTGTCTTCCCCCTCCACTAGCTACAAAAGTCCCTCCTGCCATTTTTTAAATAGCTATATTGTATAGTGTACACACACTTTATTTTCTTATTGCTTTCCTTTGTCTGAACTTGTAGATCTTCAACAATGATGCCACATTATATAGGGATTGGTAGCTATTTTTTATGATAAGATTTTGAAAACTGAAACATCCCTGTCAAAAACAAGATAATGCCTTAATTTAGGAGCTTTTCTTACTTGGATTTGGTGTCAATGCACCGACGTAACAAATTGAGATAAAAACCAATTGTTCGTTTGATGAATTTTTATCCTTTAAGGATAAGCCCTTTTGAATAACATATTAACATTATCTAGTTATCTATTTGTGTTAGCTCTTCTGTGTTGTACCCTGTAATTAATTCAATTCATGAATGATCTGACAGATATTTAGAAAGTTATTTTATCCGAGTAAACTATAAAAATAAATGAAAACTCACACGTGCTAAGTAACTGTTTTTTCATAAGATTTTGTTTCTTATTTATAATAATTTTTATAGAGTCATGCAGAATTGTTATCATTTTCCTTCCATAATCTTTTAAAGAGAAGAAATAAAGTAAAAAAGTAGGTTATTTTTATAGTTATAAAAAAATATTAAAATATAAAATGTTTTTACAAATCAAATAAACAATTAAAGGAAAATTACTTCTTTATAAGAGGGTTCGTTCATACGTTCATTAACTATTAGAGATGTCAAAGTGAGCCAACCCGGCTCATCCCAGTTGGCTCACCTCGGATTAGGCTAAAAGTGAGATAAGCCGGGTTAGCTCACTTTTTTTGTGAGCTGAAAAAATTCCAATCAGACTTGACCCACCGCAGGTTGGTGGGTTAAGTACTCACCCAATTTAAAAATTATAAAAAAAATTTTAAAAATTTAATAAAAGCCAAAAAATTATAAAAAAATTATAAAAATGACTTAAACATATAAAAAAAGTGAGCTAACCCACCTCAACCTGGTTCGAACCCACTTTAGCCAGCGAGTTAGGTGAATTGACACACTTTGACTCGCGAAAATGTGAGCTTATATTTTACCAAGTCAACCCACCGTTGAGCGGGTTGGGCCGGGTTGGCTCACCAAGCTCAACCAAAATTGACAGTTCTATTAACTATATATAGCAAAGCTTTTATATGTTATATGGTAGGGGTTTGGCATTTAAATTTGGCTCTAACTACAGATAGGTGATTCACCCTTTAAATCACCACTAACCATAGACGAATGAGATTATTTACCAGTAACTTGTAGAAACAAAATAGTAAAATATTTTCCTTATAGTTCTTAAATCTTTTAATATTGTGTGTATGGTCCTTTAGTTTTTTGAGTCATCTGAATGAAGGAAAATGCGAAATGGATATTATTGGGGCATGATTGTGAACAACCAGCTCACCAGAGTCATTCCTTCATTCATCAAAATAGAAATTGTGTCGAACATCTAACCAATCTGTAATTTTAAAATAATATAAGAATTAAAAAGTAATTTTATTTTTTAATAGAAAAGATGACACAACCGAAAATAGTGAGTCATTTCGGTGATTCATGGGTGAATTGCAATAGTCTTAACCTTTAAATATTATAGGAATTGCTTGTTTTTATATTTGTGTTGCTAATGAAACACTTCCTTCAAACTATATAATGCGCGTTTGATTTGTATAAAAATAAGGAACTACACATCATAAAAATTTTTGTTCCATGTTTGATTTAAAAAATGTTCGGGGCAACGAATAAAAGAAAAGATTAGGTACGAAACAAAAATCTCAAAATTTTGTTTTTTTTTAATAAGTGGAGGCCAAAACAGCCAAGAATTACAAAGAAATAACTCAAGGAACAACACTCCTAGTAGAATCAAACAATAAAGGAACAGAAACAGCAGGGGGAGGGAAACTAAAGGTTTGAACACCAATAGGAATGTGATGAGCTGAATTTGCCAAGCAATCTGCAACATGGTTTGCTTCACGCCAGATATGAGACACCTGAACATCCCAATGACGCGCCAAGAGCTCTCTAATACGTTGGATCATGAAATAATAAGGTTGGCTGGATGAGAACTCTTCCTAGATAAGATGCACAGCTACCTTAGAGTCACTTTCCAGCAATACTTGTTGCAAGCCAAGACACCAAGCAATATCTAGACCAGTCATGATAGCCCTCATTTCTACCATGAGAATAGAAGAGGACCCAAACTTTTGCTGAAAACCCACAAGCCAATCGACCAGTAGAGTCTCTAATAACGCCCCCACAGGCTGCACTAACACCCCCATTAACAACAGAGCCATCGGTATTCAATTTCACCCAATCATCAGGGGGTGGTTTCCAACCAACCCAAACCACTTCCTTTGTTGGCTGCTGAGTCAAAAGTTGACTATGAGCGGTTGCACAGTCCAAGGCAAAGGATTTAATTCTGTAAATTGGATTCTGCACATGAGGGATGACATTATTAAAAACAAGGTCATTACGCATTCTCCAAATCCACCAGCAAGTGATGCCAAAAATGGCCGCCCAAGTGTTACCCTGCACCATATCACAGTTACTAATGTTAGCATGAATCCAGTCAGCTAGCGACATGTTTGAGTAATAGGAATGCCAGCAAAAGTGATTCTGCCAGCAAAAGCTAAGTTATCTAATTTCCACATACTCAACTTACTTTTCACATGGTCTATCAAATAATCATATACTCTCTTCGTTTGGCTGGCGTGAAGAATAGGAATGCCAAGGTACTTACCAAGATCCGCAGAAAGGGAGAAACCAGGGCGATTACACAGGGCCAAGGCTCTAGAAGCACGCACATTTTTGGAGACAAAGATCCTCGTTTTTTCAACACTAACCTTCTCCCCCGAAGAATCGCAAAAGGCATCAAGACAATTCATCATAACTTCCAATTGGTCCATCGAAGCCTTCCCAAATAAAAGCAAGTCGTCCGCAAAGAACAAATGAGTAATAGGTGGACCACCCTTACCAAGAGAAATAGGAGACCAAAGATGATTAGTCCCAGCAGTTTCAATTAGGTGGCCAAGCCTCTCCATACAAAGCACAAACAAGTATGGTGATAAAGGGTCACCCTGAAGAATCCCTCTAGTAGGGGTAAAGGGATCAGTAGGTTCCCATTAATAAGAATTTGCATAGAGAAAGAAGAAATACACTGGTAGATTAGAGTGCACAAGGAATCTGCAAAACCAATATCATGGAGAGTATCCAAAATGAAGCGCCAAGAAATCCTATCGTAAGCCTTCTCAAGGTCCACCTTAATCGCCATAAATCCATCCTTGATTTTTGTAGTGCGCATGGAATGGAAAATTTCCTGGGCAATGACAATATTATCAGTACCGTTCCTTCAAGCGATAAAGCTACATTGGTTGTGTCTCACAAGCTTATCCATAATGAATCTCATTCTAGTAGCAAGTATCTTGGTAACTATCTTGTAGATAACGTTGCAGAGACTAATTGGCCGATAATGCTTCACAAGGGTAGGATGAAGAACCTTGGGAATTAGGGAGATAAAGGTCTGATTAACATTTGAAATAGATTCTGGACATGCAAAAACTCCCTTGACAAAGCTACACACTGAAGGACCCATCACATGCCACTGAGATTGAAAACACATAGGGTGAAGACCGTCCGGACCAGGAGATTTCCAAGCACCCATGCTACAAATAGCCGCATGGATTTCCGCATCATTGGGGCTGCTGTGAATTTTATCTAACATATTTTGAGGCACAACAGGGAAAGAGTTTCCCCAACGCCGGGGGGGCAAACTTGAGGGTCTTGATAAATATCCTTGAAGAAATTAACCACCAACCTCTTGACATCATCAGGATCAGTAACCAGTACACCTTGATTATCATGAATGGCATTTATTTTATTACGCCTTCTCCTATTAACAGTGCTTGCATGAAAGAAACGGGTGTTTCTATCACCAAAAAGAACTCTATCACGATGAATCTTATGATACCAGTACGCTTCTTCCTGTTTAAGAATTAGATGATATTCCTCCCACAACTTCTTATGAAGCTTATCGATGAAGGGAATCAAGCATGTGGTCAGGGTGCAGCGGAAATAAATGGATTCCCTCCCTTGTTATAATCATTTTGCGAAAACACGAATCAAGGCATAAAAGGTATTAAAACGAAAGGTCATACCTTATTAGGATTATGAACGAGGCAATAACAGCCACGTCTCTAGTGGTGTCCACGCCAATAGCCGAACTAGGAAACCCTCCTCAGCTCTGCTAGTAGCCTTAGAAAGTAAGAAGCGATTGCTTATGTGTGTCTTGGGTAGTGCATCTCATGCTCTATTTATAGAGTGGTGGCTAGGGTTTTACCCCCTCACTCACTTAACCCTCACACTTATGGGCCTGACCCATTATGTAATAATTCTAATTAAATTAAATTAGAATTATTATCCTTTTCCTAGTGGCTTGTTGTATGCTGTGACCCAATAGGCTTTTAATATTTGGTTATAATATTAAAATAAAACCCTTTTATATTTAATATCATAAATTTTGAGCGGTATCTAGCAACACATCACTATCCAAATATTGAGATTATCAATAACTTTGATAAATCCTATTTTTATGATAATAATTTATATGATTTGTCCCTTTGTCCAAATATCTAATTGAACACAAGGGCATGGATTGTGTCAACCTTGTATAGTTCAATTTATATTTTCTTGATCCCCACGTAGACTGTACAGAAAATAAATATCTCATATTTATCCTCCTGAGCGTGGCCATGCATTTTGCAGTCTCACTTTATCAAAAGGCCTACATATATAACTCCTGTTACATAGGAGGGACAAATCTCATCTATGGCACTCACATTCCTCCACATAATTTATTATATGTCCAAAAACCAACTTTATGATTACCCTGTTACAGGTAACGTTTGATGATAATTAAAACATATAATTCCTTATGTAGGAATCATGGTGATTTTAGGTCGAAGGACTTCAATTAACACTTATCAAGTTAAGAAACGTTCATGACACTTATGTAACAATCCATACAACGTTCTTAAGGTGGGTCTGTCCAGTACACCATTACTCTTAATGTGTACCTATGTGAGCACATGATATCTCATATGCATGATTTGTGAGATGTGATCATCAATGAACTCACATACTAGTCTAAATGCATCTTTGTCCAAAGATGATACTTGACTAGGGACTATTTAAGAATAGTTCTTCATAAGATCTCACGATCAAGTCATCTACCTGATTTCTTATGAAGTTTAAGCTTACTATTCTAAGGACAATAATTATATTCTAAAATAATTAATAAAATAAAATGCCTTTATAAAATAATAATATGATACAAGTGATGGATGTTCAAAAACATATAGGTCTCTAGTGCATACACTAACAATTGAGACCACCATGAGCAACCATAGATAGGCGACGATTCACACCATCCATCCTAGCTAAAACCCACTTCTTGTTTTTTAAAATATTACCAAAGGAGTTGTTGTTCCAATCTGTAGCCCGTTTTTGAAAAAGATCAACAGCCTTAGGCAAAGAAACTTCAGTCTTCCACACATCTAAGACCACCTCTTTGAATCGATCATCATCAAGCCAACTAGCTAGGAATTTAAAAGGGGGATGAGTGCTCTTATAGACAGTATGAGAAGTATCAAGAAGCAGGGGCTTATGGTTAGAGCAAAAAGATGGAAGATGAAGGATATTTGCCTCCGGAAAGCGAAGTCTCCAGACCAAGATACATTACAAAGGCACCTATCTAACCTCTCCTTCACATCCCTCCATTCCCAGGTGAATGGGGGACCAACATAACCCAAATCCACGAGGCTACAATTGCTAACTACCTCCTGGAACCGACCCAACAAACGCCTAATAGGAGGAGCACCCCCCGATTTCTCCTCTGGATACAAAATAGAATTAAAGTCACCAATGGTAACCCAACTCTCATTTAAATTAGCTGCCAGAAGCTCCAAGTCCACCCAAAGGTCTTCTCTAGCTATTGGTCGAGGGGAGGCATAAATACAAGTTAACAACCAAGACAGAGTACCACCCAGAGGAGTGACTCTCATATGGACATATTGAGAGTGGTCTTTAAGAATCTCAATCTTACAGGTATCCTCCTTCCAAAGGATCTAAATCCCACTAGAGAATGGGCAGGAGTTTACTAGGCCCAGTCTTACGAGCAACCATTTTAACATTCTTAAATCTTACTTCAGACTTCAAGTTCACATCATCTTCATAAGGGACAAAACCAGGTTGCCGACGCTGGATAACAATATAGTGGTCAGCTAACATCCACGGACCTTCGTCGAAAACATGTTGTAAATAATCAAGATCTCAAAACGAATAACAAAATACTCGTTATCCAAGTCGATAACTTCCATGCGAGCTCTTGGCTGCCAAATCTTGTACAACCTTGCCTGAAAAAATCTTAGACTCATCCTTTTCCCTAGGAGCTTAACCAAAATTGATCTCTGCCATGGAATCCTTATAGCATCACTTTCAGCCTCGGAGAGCCTGACCACCGAACAAAGGGGATCTTCAAAAAATTCTGATTCAACTTCCTCACCCTTACCATGTTCCTGAGCATCCACTTCAAACAAAAAAGCATCCCCATCACTTATGTTATGGCCGTTAACCCACCAAGCAGATATCTTTATAAGATACCACTTTACGCTCTAGGCCCATCCTCGTGGCCGTCTGGAACTTCACACCCATGTTTCCCTTGGAAGGCCTGGGCAGCACCTCAGCCTGATCGCCAAGAGGAGTTTCAACAACTATAGTCTCTGATGAAGGAGTTTCAGCCTCTGAATATTCTGGTTGAGGGATAACCATCTCTGACGCCACCTTGTGTTTCTTCTTACTACGGTCCAACAAATCTTCCTCCTGTGTGGAGAGTTCATCACATGCCCTAGTAGGGCTTGGAGAAACCCTAGCAGAGCATTCCATTAGCAACATGTACTTTTATCAATGGTAAGATATGTTTCTCAAAAATTTGTTATTCACTAAATCATGGTACTATTTTGTCTAATGCACAAGGAAATTAAGTCAATAGTAAAAAAAATACCCCTCTTTCCCGCGACCCTCTTCAATCTCTCCCTTAAGGTACATGTATACTTGTGTTAGCCGACTACTAACTGGACTAGGTTAGTCTATAAAGTTAACAGGTCTAGGTTTTAAATGCTTTGAATTCGACATGTTTAGCGTGTGGGTTACCACAAGTTTAATAATGGAGAAATAAAAAAATCTAAAAAATCGATAAGGTTAATTTAAAATATATATAATTAATATGTATTAATTATTAAAATAATAAAATATGGGAAAAGATTCATTATATTATTTAATAGGGTTAAATATGTTTTTAGTCGCTGAAATATAGTCAAGATTTGGTTTTAGTCCCTGTAATTTAAAATCAGTGGTTTTAGTCCTTCAAAAATTGAAAATACATCAATTTAGTCCTTTTGCACAGTTTAGCTACATATTTTGCTACGGATTAGCTACGAAAATTCATCGATAAGGACTAAAAATGGGTATTTTCACTTTTTGAGGGATCAATTCCATTGATTTTGAATTACAGGGACTAAAACCAAATCTCGACTATATTTGAGGGACTAAAAACATATTTAACCCTCTTTAATATATATTAATTTCATTTAAAATAAAAAATAGTTAGTCTGTGAGTCAACCTGCTAACCCATATGCCCCTACTCGCGAGTTATATATATAGCCCAAGCCTAAAAAAAGTCACGATTAAATGGGTCTATTTTATTACTATAAGTCTACAACTAGTAAATAAGCTACTTGACCCAGTACATGTTGGCCTAATGTGGGATACATACTATAACAGGTCGGGCCAAAATATCCCAGATTCAACATCGGAGATGAGGAGTAGTCAAGCTACCCACTAGCGTGAGAGAGCCAGTTAAGGAGAATGAGTCATCACATCCGAGATATTAGGATCCACTAAAAATAGGAGTACTTATATTAGGAAATAATATATATGTGCTTATAATAGGAAATTACTGATTTAGAAATTATCTCCATATCTTTGTCTATCAGTATCATATATGGAAAATCTATAATTTGTGTCTTTCCTCTTAATACGAGTTTTGACCCCTCTATTGTATTATTATAATTATTCATCATGGACAACAATTCAATACTCTACAAGAATTTCGTCTTTTAGTGTGACCGTCACTACAAGGGGAAAACCGTCACTACAATGCGCATAGCAACGGACACAAGGACGTCGTTAAAATGCTTGTCGTTAATACCGTAGTGACAAGCAAAAGCAGTCGTCGCTACATAGCGTCTGCTTTCCCGTCGCTAAAGTCATCGCAATGCTGAAGGTCGTCGCTAGCAGGAAAGATCAAAGGTCGTCGCTAAGCCGTCACACCATAGCGACCGCCTTGGCCGTCACTAGCATTTATATTATTTTTTAAAAAAATTATAACTAGTGACGACCATGGCCATCGCTAATCATTTATATTTAATTTTTTAATTTACATATTTATGGTTGAATTATTATAAATTTGATATGATATTTTTTAACGATGTAAAATATAAAGAAAAACAATAAAGACAATATAAAAACACCCATATAGAAAATAAAATATATATAAATAGTATTTATACAAAGAGTAGAAAAATATATTACAGAAAAAAAAATTCATGGCTAACGGCGACGACGCTGCTGTGGTCGTGGGTCACGATCCTCATCCTCATCCACGGGTTGGTCATCCAGGTTGCCATTGTAGTGCGGGTGCGGCTGAGCCTGATTGTGGTTGTTAGAACCACCTGCATTGTGGGCATCCAACACTAACTGCAACTATTGTCAGAGTTGTGCGAAGTCCTCCTCTAACCGTTGGTACTGGGCTTGACAATGGTCAGCCCTCTCTTTAGCTCGGCTAGCCTGCAGCTTTGCTTCAATGACTTCTTGGCACAGCGCCTTGTCAGATGAATGTTGTGAAATGTTTTAAAAACCGAACCGGTAATTGAACCGGTGAAGGTACTGGTTCACGGTTCAATGGTTGAACCAGTATTAATTAAACATATATTGTAAATATTATATAATATTTTAATTAATAAAATAAAACAAAATTATAAGAAATTAAGATATATGAAGCTATAAATTTGTTTAAATAACCTTATTATAAGGTTTATAAAACAAAAAAAATAAAAAAATGGTAAAATAATAAATATCTATGTGTAATTCTCAAACATATGTTTTTATTTATCTCAAAAGTATTTTAAATTAAATAAAAAGTAAAAAAAAATTGAATTTTTTTTAAAAGACCGGTTCAACCGGTTTTACCGGTTTTGTGACCGGTTTTGTGCAAGGCCGGTTCTGTGGTTCTGTTGGACCGGACACATAGCCGGTTCACCGGTTTTCCGGTCTAATTGGCCGGTTCGGTCCGGTTTTTTAAACTATGGTTGTGACCCGTCGCTCCTGCTGGTGTGGGCCCGAGACTCTTGAGTGAGGTTGAACGTCACACCTGGACGAATGTTGGTTGACAATTCCCCGATGCCATAACAACGGCCTTGAGTCTTGCCACTAGCAACATCCTTCTAGATTTGTAGCTTGGTGGACCCATCAGTGATGGAGTTGTCCCCTCATCTGTGATTCCACCTCCTTCAGGCGGTCATGGTAGTTTGTCTGTTGAGTAGAGATAAACATATTATTAGTCAGTTATTCCATTGCAAATATATCAAATTATATAAAAAAACACTAGTAATTTGACTTACATATGTGGATCGTGCTCGGTCGTCTACCCAACAACCACCCTTTTTTGTGTGGGTGGCCACAAAAAGTTCATCGGGATCTACATACCGCCCAAGCTATCGTCACTACATAGAAAAATTACACTAATTAATTATTCTAATTACAAATACAAAAATAACATAGAAGCGTAGGTTTTTACATACCATATCCAACGCGAGCTCAATGTGGGCCTTGCAGCCCGTGGTGTGGACCGCCCTGCCTCGATGAGAAGCCTGATTGCTTTTGTTACGAGCAGACTTCCCCTTGAACTCATCACAAGCCCAGTAGGCCAAAAGACCCTCCCAGGCCTCCTCACCACACCTTGTGGACCAACTCGGTCCGAGCCTTATTCAGCAATATCACGGAGGAGTCGAGCAATCACCTACTCATACACCGTCTTAATCCGGGCCTCGTCCTCAAGGGCCCAAGTAACTATGCTTTGTAAAAGAAAAAACTTTTAGGGTTAGTCATTTGAAAATTTCATAACAAGTTAAAAAAATAATGTAAAATGTCATTTGAAAATGTCATGCCGTGAACTCCTCCCATCACTTGTCCCTCACATCCTTTGGGTGACCTCCCACAAATAGTGAGGACCCCAGAATTGTGAGCGGATCGCATGACCAATGGCCGCGTTAGGGGGTTTGTTAGGCACCCAACTGCAAAATAAATAAATTCAATGTTAACTGAAACCTATAAAAATGCAAAATATTAAAGAAATAAAAAAAATTGTAGAAACTCACCTTTTACCATAAGGTCGGATGATTACCCTACCCTGAGGGCCCAGCTTGTGATCGGTACTGGAGCTAGCACCCCGATACGGAGGCTACTATACATCAGGTTCCTTGTCAGCCTCCCTATCAACTTCAGCTTGGGGATCGCCCTCACCCTCCGAATCGAAAATATGTGACAGGTCATCCTCTGGCTGTTGATGACCTACCTCGGGGGGAACCTTCTGATATCGCGAGGTAGGGATGAACCTCATCTGCTCCATGAAGGCTCCGGCAGATGCAGCAGGTTGGGCCACCTCTGCAGGGGTGGGCATCACGTCTAGTGCCGGGGCGGACGAGGAAGGCTGCTCTGGCAGCTGCTCATGGTGAGGGAGGTTGGTCATATCCTGACGTAAGCGAGCTGTCTGTTTTGCAAGCTCGCCCGGAGGGATGGACCTTCCTCTAATAGATGGGACCTTCCGTCCACCTCTCCCAGGAATACGGGGCATATTTACCTAATTTTAATAAGGTTAAATTAAGTATTAAAAACATATTTTATAAAGTAAATAAATAACTACATAATAACCTAATACTCCCTTCGTCCCACTTTACTTGTCTTTTTAGGAAAAATATTTTGTCCCATTTTATTTGTCATTTTAAAATCTCAAGAAGCATTTAATACTTTTTTTACCAAATATATCCTTTATAGACAATAGTAAATTAATTAATATATTTATTGAAATCTAGAGAATTAATTATGTTTCTCAATTCATGTGCAAAAACCTTAAAAGACAAGTAAAATGAGACGGATGGAGTAATTAATAATTAAATACTAATAATTAATAATTAATAACTACATAATTACTTATAATTATTAATTAATTACTAAATAACTACCTATATACTTAAATACATATATAACTAAAATAACTACCTACATAATTAAATAACTAACTAAATAATTATATAACTATAAAAAAACATTAATTAATTAATTAAATGATTACCTGAACGACGACAGGTGGTGGTGGACTACGGCTGGTGGTGGTGGACACCAGAGGAGGAAGAGAGAAGGAAGGACAAAGGGACCTAAGGGCAACTATTTTAGATTCTGATCGGTTCAAAATGAACCTATAAAGGAGGGGAAGTGTTTAATCAGTGAGATTTTGAAAATGAGAGAGAGAGAGAGAGAGAAACAGGGATGGCCGGAGAGGATGAAAGGAGAGGGAGGGGAGGAAGGAGGAAGAAGAAGAGGGGAGGGGAAAAGGGTTTTGTGCGCGTAAATTTTAAACGTAGCGATGGCTAAGCCGTCACTACATTTATTTTTTAAATTTTCAGAAAAAATAAGTTTTTTAGTGTTGGTCGTCGCTACAGTGCGAAACGTGGCGAAGACCAGGCAGTCACATAGTATTAATTGCATAGCTACGCGTTGAGCTGCGCATTTAATGTTGTAGCGACGACGTATCATAATTATATCTCTAGCAATTTTGGGCTCGTTTTGTAACTGTTATGGACTAATCCTTTAGGCCCATTAATTAGCATGACCCAAAAAGTAATCTTAGCAGATTTTGTTATGTCATTATTGACTTACTACAGTTACATATCACTCTACTTACTACAATTACATATCTGCCTACTTACTATAATTATATACCTGCTTATTTACTACAATTATATACCTGCCAATTTACTACTTTTATAATAATACATGCTTACCATATTTACCCACGCCCAAGACCTCACTTACCATTTTATAATGATACCTTCTTACCATATTTATACAGGCCCAAGACCCTTATAAATATGATGTATCACCAATTCACAAGGTATGCATTCTTTACTCAGTCAACCACATTGACTGTTTAATATATCTGACTTGGGCGTCGGGGTGCCTTTGCAGGTACACCCCCCATCTGAGGACAACCCGGATCCACTCCCTGACGCCGCCCAAATCCAAGTTCTACATCAGGCGCTCGAGTCCGAGTTCTACACCAGAACATTTGGCGCTAGAAGGAGGGCCTCCCCCTTCTCCAGCATGACTGTTAGCACCCGCCTCCAGACAATGAGGACGAGGTCAGCTAAGTTCATAGGACGAGAAATCCATTTGGTTGGAGCTTCTTACATCACCCAAGCACAACAATAAAACCGAGATCGTACTTATTAATAAAAACACAATTTTTCCCTCCAGATTTATCTATTTCACTTTATTCGTCTTTCTCACTTTATTCGTTCTTATTACTTTAACTTCAAATCAGATGTAAAGAACATCTCGACTACACCAAAATAGAAAAGAAAAGTTGTTATGCAGTTCATATTTATAAGGATGTGAAGAACATCTCAGATCACCAAAAACAGATGTGAAGAGCGTCTCGGATCAACAATAACCGGATGTGAAGAGCATCTCCGATCAACGATAACAGTATGTGAAGAGCATCTCGGATCAGTATTAACCGGATGTGAAGAGAATCTCAGATCAACAACAACCGGATGTGAAGAGCATCTCGGATCAACAACAACCGGATGTGAAGAGCATCTCGGTTCATCAATAAGGATGTGAAGAACATCTCAGATCACCAAAACCGGATGTGAAAAGCATCTTGGATCAGTAATAACCGAATGTGAAGAGCATCTCCGATCATTAATAACTGGATGTGAAGAGCATCTCAGATAAAAAATAACCGGATGTGAAAAGAATCTCGGATCAGCATTAACCGAGTGTGAAGAACATCTCGGATCAACAACAACCAGATGTGAAAAACATCTCGATTCTTCAGTATTCACATGTTAAGAGCATCTTGGATCAGCAATAACCGGATGTGAAGAGCATCTCAGATCAGCATTAACCGGAAGTGAAGAGCATCTCGGATCGACAACAACCGAATGTGAAGAGCATCCCGGTTCTTCAGTAATCACTCAAGTTGGGGACATCTGTTACGAACCTGTATCATTCTGTTCTATTCAAATCAGTTCAAGTAAACAAGTCGACACAGTAACAAGCCGGCTAGCCGTAATGCATATCGGTTGAATCACTAATAAAGCTCAAGCCGACTTTACCAAGTAAACTTAAGCTGGGGTGCATCTATTATGGACTAATCCTTTAGGCCCATTAATCAGCATGACCCAAAAAGCAATCTTAGCAAAATTTGTTATGTCATTATTGACTTACTACAATTACATATCTGCCTACTTACTACAATTACATATCTGCCTACTTACTACAATTACATATCTGCCCACTTACTACAATTATATATCTGCCTATTTACTACAGTTATATACCTGCTATTCAAGATCATTTTGTATAAAACTCTCAATTAAAGCATACAAGAGCACAAGGAAACTAACACAAGAAAGAGCTACAACAGGAGATCACTGGGCGTACATCCAGAGGAAAGCCCCTGGAAGCACAAGGCGAACCTGGCAGTGCAGCGTAAGCATGAAGAGAGAACCATGCAGGGCGAACCTGGTAGTACAGCGTACCATGCAGGGGCGAGCTTGGTAGCACAACGAACTTTTTATACTAGAAAAGAGAAATATTTTCCCTTAACTTTAAGACTTGCTTGAAAGGGACGTTGCCTCAAAAGCATGGACAGGGAAGCAGGCTGACAGCGATAGCTCATAGCATGCACCCAACAACACACATTGACTGACACAGCGCAGCAGGAAGCAGGAGGCACAACACAGTAGGAGGCACAATGCAGCAGAAGGCAAAGCGCGGCAGGAGGCACAGCGTAACCTTTCACCGAATTGGAGGGACACCTTTCTCTGTTTTAAGCACAACTCAATAGACATACTCCAAAAGGGAAATGACATGCCCAGAGACAGAGGGCGTATTCTTTGAGGATTGATATAGTTGAGTTATTTTAATAGAATCCAATGTAATACTTGGACCCCAAGTTTAGTGCCATTATATAAGCACTAGGGGGAAACCAAATGCAACAACCGAAACAGGGAGAGAAATTCTCCCCACTTGTTACCATGCTTCACAACGAACATGAAACCCTTCATCTCAATCTCCATTTTCCATCTTCTCAATCTCTATCTCTATTTTTCCAATTCTATACCGAAACATTTGGCGACTCCACTGGAGAAGCATGGTTGCAGAAAGTGGTTGAAGTCCAAACCAACAACACAATATGAGTTGTGGCGGTAAGTCTCAGTCTCAAAGCGTGCCATCATTATGCTGTGGTGGTCAATCCATACTTGGACGCCTTGTCTCGGTCCACATTCACAAATGGAGCAAACTTTGCTGTGGTGCAAGAAATTTGATCATTGATGAAGACTTCAGGGACGCACTCTACTTGATTGATATTGGGCAAAACGACTCTCATGATTCATTTTCGGAAAATATGCGCAGGTCGTCAAAAGGATCCCATCAATCATCACTGAAATTGAGAATAACGTTAAGAGTTTAAGTATGACCTTATCGCAAATGCAACCAAATATGAAGGTGGATGATTCAAGAAAAAAACACTCCTTAAAGGGTCGTTCAACCGAAGGTTTTCTGTTCGGGAAAGTTTCCCTTTCTTGAGATCTGGGAAGAATTTGCGAGAAGGAAGAACGCCTTATAGAAAGGGTAATGTCGAGGCGCAAAAGGCTCATGGGGGAAAGATGCCACATTTACGAAATAAAAATAATAGCGATGGAAGCAAGATGGAATGAATAATACGCTGATATCACAACGACGAAGTTCAGCTCACCACCTCACAGAGCGTAATGGCGAAGTTCAACTCACCACCTCACAGAGCGTAATGGCGAAGTTCAACTCACCACCTCACAGAGCGTAATGGCAAAGTTCAGCTCACCACCTCATAAAGCATAATAGCGAAGTTCAGCTCGACGTCTCACAAAGCGTAGCGTAAGGACGACAAAAGATGGACGTGGAAAAGAATCACACGCTTCCTCATCACAAAAAAAGAGAAAAGAAAATACTCCTTGAGGGATGGTTCAGCCAAGGATCCCCTATTCCAGAAGGTTTCTGCTTTAGATCGAAGGAAGACGTTCTGGAAGGAATCATAAAGCTAAGAGCTCAGGGATGCCCAGATGCAAGAACACCAAAAGTGGAGGACAACTATAAACCAAAATCTTGGGATCATGCTTCATGAGATGAAAAGAGAAGTTATGAAGCCGTTTGACTCTACCAGTAAGCAAAGAAGCAAAGAACGCCTTACGTTGAAGGAACAATTAATCTAGCGAAGCGCTCAAGGTGAAAGACGCCTGGACGCAGTGTAACGCCTGAGCAATGTACAACGAGATGTACGCATGGAGATGGAATATATCAATCCTCATTACGACAGAGCGTATAAATTTGATGGAGCGACTCATGCTGGAAGCAGCATAACAACGAGTCAAGGCGAGCTGGACAAATGAAATACACGCCCAACCCGAAGCGTTTCATTCAAACAAAGGTTGAGAGCAACCATTCCAGGTTGGAAAAACTAACTCAAAAACTATGATGAATTTATATCAGTATGCCATACAAAACCTTACTACATGATTAGATATTACTACTTGCTAAGTTGATTAATACGCCGAATCATTAAACGCATCATTGAAATAGTGTAAGAAGAGAAAAAATGATAGGCGATGCTAATTTCAAATAAGAATACTTTGCATCTGTAAACAAACAAATTGATACATCAAACCCATATATTGGCTTGAGTAAAACTGTTAAACATAACTATGCATCCTTGAAAAAGATTACGCTCAAAACTTAAGGAAAGAGGAAAAGGTTACACACCTAGATGAATGACAAATTCCAACAGTAAAATATACATACATACACACACACACACACATATATATATATACGTGAAAAGTTGAGCATAAAGAGTTCGCTCAAAGAACAAAAGTCAAGTATAATATAGTGAAAAGAGTTCACTCAACATTGCGGGTCTAAGCAAATAACTTAGGAGAGAATTGCGGGCGTACTCTCCTCAAGGACGCTTAAGAACCTAGCACGCCTGGCAAGCAACATTGCGGGTCTAAGCGAATAACTTAGGAGAGAATTGCGGGCGTACTCTCCTTAAGGACGCTTAAGAACCTAGCACGCCTAGCAACACTACGGGTCTAAGCGAATAACTTAGGAGAGAATTGCGGGCGTACTCTCCTCAAGGACGTTTAGAACCTAGCACGCCTAGCTATAATGCGGGTCTAAGGGAACCACTTAGGAGGGGTTAAAGGCGTATCCTCCTCAAGGACACTTAGAACCTAGCATGCCTAAAAGACATATGTATAAAGCATAAAAGTACACTATGATACCTGTGGCAATTTGCAAAACGCTTAGAAAAGCAAAGATATGAAAGGCATTAATGGCCTTCTACAAACAGAAAAATATATAATGAATCTTATACAAAACTACCTACTTCGAGGTTATTGGCAGAACACGCCTTAAGAACTACAAACGCAGAAAGCGTATTATAATATGTGATAAAGGGACTAAGTCTCTCTTAAATGAAATTCCTAAAAGAACATGCAAAAACGTGAGGGTCTGCATATACAAAATCTTGTACTAAATAAAACAAAGGATTCAAAAAAAAAACATCATGTTTAGCTCGGCTAAGGCTTTTCTAAATTCCCTTGACTAATGATTATGATGATTTTGACTCATGAAGAGATATTTCTCTCGGAAAATTTTAGCATTTCTCACAGCTTCAATGCAACAAAAGGAATTATAATATCGCCCTCCTCAAGAATTCGCATTGGCAGAAACGCCCCAGGCAAGGAATCCCAATTGAATAGCGTACCATAGTATGCAACGATGAAATTTACCAAGTGAAGGGAAGGCGTGGCCATCACGGCTGATCTTAATGCCATTAAAATATGTGTTCATTTGACATGCAGGGACGAAAAAACATTGTCAGAAGTACGCCCATACTTAAAATGAATGAGTCTGATAGGTATGAAAGCGCGCTTCTTGAAAACGTTTTACATCTATCCAGAAAGCGTCTTCTGAAGGCACCTTTGAAGCCTCAATTATTATGATTTCTCTAATGTTTTAGCCATTCTCATTGGGAAGGAACCTGTTTTCATTTCAAAGGCATCTTGATCTATTATTGTCTTGAAAGCATCCTGGGCGTCTTAATGCTTCATGCATTCAGAAAGCATATTTCTTAATTATTTTCCTACTTCATCATTGATATGTCGATCTTAACAATTTTTCAAGCAAATAGTTCATTGATCATTTATGTTTCCAAAAGAAAATGAAAAGACCAATACTGGTAAGACATGATTAAATATCCAGGTACGCTCCCTACATGCTATATGTAATTAGGAAGTATGTTTGAACTTTGCCTATACATAAATTTGCACGAACAAATGATAGCCCTTATAGAAATAATAATTGAAATAGTCACTTTATATTATGATACCTGGGATTATATTGACTTAGTAATATCACCCTTTGATGGTTAAACTACTCTAGACAAGACGCCTGAGGCATGTCCAGCGTTCTCTATAGGTAAATGATTCAGGTTTTCCTTGCCAATTACTAACTCATACTTGAATTACGATACAATTATATGCTTAACTTCACTATGTTGAGAATGAACAAAAATAGGATTTTATCAATACCAAAACAATGAAACAGACAGCGAATCAATCACAACAAGCCAGCGTCTTTAGATGACTGAATGAAACTCAAAAGAGAAGAAGTACGCTGAGGAAAGGATGGCGAACATGAAACTTTTGCACCTTGAGAGAAGCAACCGCCTCCCAAGTTCAAGGGGGCAAATGCCATGGTCCCAACCTAGAAAAGACACCCTTAGAAGGCTGAAATGGGACAAAGATCAAGGGGAACCCCAACGGAAAGAGAGCGAAGATGAACCATCACAAAAGGAGAGGATTAAAGAAACAAAGTTAAAGAGGAGAAAACAAAAAGAAAAAATGCACAAAAAACAGAAGACAAAGCACACGCTTCCACGGATAGAACAAAATTCAAGACAAAAGGTTGAGGCATAGTGCAGAACACCTCCCTAGTTAAAGCAGCCTAATTAGACGCTACTACAAGGCAATGAAAATTATGTGTGCACATCATAGTACTACGTACTGCATGTGCAAGGGGGCAAATATTCCAGATCAGTTTGTATAAAACTCTCAATTAAAGCATACAAGAACACAAGGAAGCTGTCACAAGAAAGAGCTACAACAGGAGATCACTGGGCATACATCCAGAGGCAAGCCCCTGGTAGCACAAGGCGAACCTAGCAATGCAGCGTAAGCATGAAGAGCGAACCATGCAGGGAAAACCTGGCAGTACAGCGTACCCTGCAGGGCGAACTTGGTAGCACAACGAACTTTTTATACTAGAAAAGGGAAATATTTTCCCTTAACTTTAAGACTTGCTTGAAAGGGAAGTTTCCTAAAAAGCATGGACAGGGAAGCAGGCTGACAACGACAACTCATAGCATGCACCCAACAGCACACATTGACTGACACAACATAACAGGCAGCATGAGGCACAACATAGCAGGAGGCACGGCGCAGCAGAAGGCACAGCGCAGCAGGAGGCACAACGTAACCTTTCACCAAAATGGAGGGAAACCTTTCTCTGTTTTAAGCACAGCTCAATAGACATGCTCCAAAAGGGAAATGACATGCCCAGAGACAGAGGGCGTATTCTGTGAGGATTGATATAGTTGGGTTATTTTAATAGAATCCAATGTAATACTTGGACCCCAAGTTTAGTGCCATTATATAAGCAACAGGGGGAAACCAAATGCAACAACCGGAATAGGGAGAGAAATTCTCCCCACTTGTTACCATGCTTCACAATGAACATGAAACCCTTAATCTCAATCTCCATTTTCCATCTTCTCAATCTCTATCTCTATTTTTCCAATAGGAGGCACAACGTAACCTTTCACCGAAATGGAAGGAAACCTTTCTCTGTTTTAAGCACAACTCAATAGACATACTCCAAAAGGGAAATGACATGCCCAGAGACAGAGGGCGTATTCTGTGAGGATTGATATAGTTGAGTTATTTTAATAAAATCCAATGTAATACTTGGACCCCAAGTTTAGTGCCATTACATAAGCACCAGGGGGAAACCAAATGCAACAACCGGAACAGGGAGAGAAATTCTCCCCACTTGTTACCATGCTTCACAATGAACATGAAACCCTTAATCTCAATCTCCATTTTCCATCTTCTCAGTCTCTATCTCTATTTTTCCAATTCTATACAGAAACACCTACCTATTTACTACTTGTATAATAATACCTGCTTACCATATTTACACACGTCCAAGACCCTCACTTATCATTTTATAATGATACCTACTTACCATATTTATACAGGCCCAAGACCTTATAAATATGACGTATCAACAATTCACAAGGTATGCGATCTTTACTCAGTCAACCACATTGGCTGTTTAATATATCTGACTTGGGCGTCAGAGTGCCTTTGCAGGTAGACCCCCCATCTGAGGACAACCCGAATTTGCTCCCTGACGCCGCCCAGATCCGAGTTCGACATTAGGCTCCCGAGTTCGAGTTCTACACCATAACAGTAATTAAGATAGTATATTGGATAGAATATAAGAGCATGGTAGAGGAGGATCGAGAGATGAGAGTATTGAGAGATTAGGGTAAAAAATGAAAGAAAAAAACTATATCCTATTTAGTCAATGTGTAACCCAAAACTCTTATTTAGAGGAGATCTAAGAATAAAAATTACATTGGAGAAAATGATAGAATAATTCAATATGATAGACTTATTTTATATTATTGTTGCAATAAACAATGAAAATGAAATAGCATAAAATATTAATATCACATCATATTTTTTTTATTCTAACCATTAAACGAGCTCTTTATTTCTTTTACTTATAATAAACTAACATTTGGTTTAATTATTATACACTAACGGTGTAAAAAATTTACACTCTAATCCAATTTTGTGTTGTTACAACATTTAAGTATTATGATAAATTATATTAAACTATATTAAACTTTACATTGTCATCCATATTATTTTTTACTCTTTGACTATATTCATTAAGAGTGTGTCAGCTAAGCCATTTCAGCTAGCTGAAAACTGAAATTAGTATTTTTTTTGTTTAACCACAGGTATCCTCCACGGGAGGTAATCTGTTCGAGCCGGGAACATCCACATTATGGTGGGATCAGCTCTCCACGGGGATTTTTTCTTTCAGCTGTGTTTGGTAAGGTAACTTTTTTGAGTAGCTACTAGCTTTTCTTGAAATGGTACTTGAGGTAGCATTTTTAAAAAAGCTCCAATTTTTAGCTACTAGCTAAAAATTAATTACAAGTTTATCCCTCAACCACCCCTACTTATCATTATTTAATAATTAATGGTGTTCTTATATGTTATTTTACCATTTTCAGCTAGTTTTACCAAACACATTCAATCAAATCAGCTAGCTTTTCAACTTTCAACTAACTTTAAGATTTTAGCTAGTTTTACCAAACACACTCTAAATCCTTAACATTATCATAAACTATATTAAAATAAAAAGGATTAAATGTGTTTTTAGTCCCTGAAATATTATTAAGATTTGGTTTTAGTCTCAATAATTTAAAACCGGTGATTTTGATCATTCAAAAATTAAAAATATATCAATTTAGTCCTCATTGTACAATTTTACTACAGATATTGCTACGAAGAGCTACAAATTTAGGATTGAAAAAGTTTTTTTTTTTCACTTTTTAATAGATCAAATTCATCAATTTTAAATTACTTGAATTAAAATTAAATATTAACTATATTTCATAGACTAAAAATACATTTAACCCAACTATAAATAAATATATTTTACTTGCTATTTTTCAGACAAGTTTTTTCCTTTTTAAAAGTGATATCCTCATGTTTAAATTAATATATATGTAACAAAAGAAAATCAATATATGGCCCTCAAATCATAAGATGGTTTTCAACTAGTTTCACCGCGTCGTGTAATTTCAGGGACCCATCAATTATTTGAAGCTGTCCCTTCCGTACTCTGTTAAGCAGCAATTTAAAATCCTGTCAGCATAGCAAATTTCAGTACCCCACCCATCAGCAGAGAAGTACAAAATTAATGAGGGAGAAAAATATAAATTCATCTCGTATCTTTTTTTAATAAACATCTTAATTAATTTTTAAACTTCTACTATGATTATAATAGATCTTCTCATTCACTGTTAGTCAGGTTAAAGGATTAAGAAAGATGGAGTGTGAAATTTTAAGATGTGTATTTGGAAAAGATATTCCTTTGGTTTGAAAATTTAAATGTGTGTGTTTAGTTTGATGTGAAAAAGTAAACAAATTTAAGCTTAGATATCTTAAGACAACTATTTATAATATTAAAAATATGAGTTTATCACGTTATAATACTAAATAAAATATAATTAATTTGGTTATATATTGGCAAACTTTAATTTGAATGAATATTTGATTGTCTAGAATTTATTTGTGTATATTTGGTTTCATACAAAAATCATGTATACTAGGAAATGAAATGAAAAATACTGTATACAATGAAATGAAAAGAAAAATTACATTAAAATGTCAATTGTATTGTTGGGCTTTCTTTTTATTGTTTTTCTCTATTTGTTTTTTTTTTGAATTTTTGACTTTTTGGGTGTCTTTTTTACTTTTTCTCTTGTTGTTGACTTTTGCACCATTTTTGCTTTTTACACTTGTTTTTGAATTTTTGGCAATATATTTTTTGAATTCTTTTTACTTCTTTTCTTTTTGTCCCAACAGAAAATTACAGAAATTTGTACAAAATTACGAAAAATAGAAATCTACGTAGAATGTTTTTTTTTCAAAATTTTTTACTTACAACTGGTCCAAAACGGTACCAGAAAACAAAACAGATTAATTTCTAAAAACTGTAAATTAAAATGGAATGACAACCTGATTCAAAAATAAATTTTGTGCTTAGCACTTCCTTATTGATCATACAAACACAAGACGGTGTTGGAAACGCGCTAGGTTCAATTTTAGGATGGGAATTAATTTTTGAAGGAAAATCAACAATTGGAATTTTGTTGATTTTCTTCCAACTCTATGAACGAAAAAATAGTCTAACGGTGAGCGTTTTGCACAATCAAACAGGGAAAGTGTGACACTCTTCTACCCCAAACTCTTATACGTAAAATAAACTGAAGTGTAGAAAAGGTAACGTCCCACAATGGGTAAAAGGTTCTCATAACTCTTAATTAAAAACCCCATTGTTTCAAAAACAACTTAATTAAAATAAAATATAACTCAAAGGTATTCAAAAACTCAAGCAGCGGAATCTCCAAAAATATAAAAGTAACTAACATCCTACTTGCCGTGTAAGGCATCCAAAACAGTTTACACAAAAACCTTCCTAACTAGAAAAATAAAGAAAGAACGCCCCAAACTATGCCCTAATGTCACATATATCAGAGCACACTCCCTTTAATCAAAACTCGACACCAGTCGTGTCATCATCATCACCTGTAAAAATATCCACAGTATAACGGTGAGGAAAAGAATACTACTCATACATACACATAGGAGGCTACCTTATCCTCACCCTCATATAAACAACATCATCATCAATCATACCACATACCCAAACATCAATAATCCATCAGATAATAATCATCCATAAATCAGAATATAACTATTCATCTATATCATCATATAAGTCTAATACCATCATTCACCAAAGGAATAACATACTCTATTTTCACACATAATGCTCAATCATCATTAATACTCACAACATCATTATTTACTCAGTTTTATCATCAAATATATCTCATATATACATCCATCATGTATGCACCAAAACTCATCATCATCATATTATAACTCAATTCATTATTAAGTATAACTCATCATCACATGCACCAAAACTCATCACCTCACCTACCCAAAGATCGTGACTTAGAACTCCACACAATGGGTGCACCTCGTCAATCACTCTAGTTAGTACCAAGATAGTCTACCGGTGTCACCACACACCATCCGATAGGTTGTACCTCCTCTATGGGTCAGTACAAATCACCCCTAGGTTGCACCCCCTCTATGGGCCCCGCGCATCGAACGCCTCATCTTGATCCCT
This sequence comes from Sesbania bispinosa, assembly GCA_026901365.1. Taxonomy (NCBI): domain Eukaryota; kingdom Viridiplantae; phylum Streptophyta; class Magnoliopsida; order Fabales; family Fabaceae; genus Sesbania; species Sesbania bispinosa. The sequence continues at coordinate 3,300,423 of QLOH01000012.1, forward strand.
TGAGTTGTACCCCCTCTATGGGCCCGCACAACTCAGTTCACCTCCTGATTTGTACCCCCTCTATGGGCCCGCACAATTCAGGTCTCATCACATATGCTCAAGGCATCTCTCCTAAGTTGTACCCCCTCTATGGGCCGGAACAACTTAGGTAACATCATCATCAAAAGGTGATACACACCATCATCATTATCATCATCATCATGCATTATCATGCTCATCATTAAACACCATTATCATAAAGTGATATACACTTATCATCATTACATCATCATCATAATTACATTGCATATTATGCACATCAAAACATCATCAATATTCATTATCATCATCAATCTCATTGCATATTATGCACACCAAAACACCATCAATATTCAATATCATCATCAATCTCATTGCATATTATGCACACCAAACATTATAAAGCATTATCACACACCATCAATTATCATTAAGCACTCGGGATCTCAAAATCCACTCTGTTAATCGATTACCAACCTCTAGTAATCGATTACCTGCAAACAAGGTCTCTGGTAATCGATAACAACCACCTTGTAATCGATTACCTGCAACCAAACACTCTGGTAATCGATTACAGCATCCCTGTAATCGACTACCTATAAACAAACTCTCTGGTAATCGATTACCACAATCCTGTAATCGATTACCGGCGAACAAACAGCACTTCTGGGTTACCCAAAACACACTGGTAATCGATTACCACTCCTGGTAATCGATTACCCACGACGCAAATCGCAGATTTCCTGATTTCTAACACTTCTACATCACTCTATTCAACCTCTATTCAATCCTTTTCGATCAAACACCATTCATAATCATTAATATTCATCAAACTCATCAAAATCATCAATATTTAACAGTTTTACATGGCTTTCCCATCAAAACCCCAAATCATCAAACCTTTAATTAACCCCTTTTCATTATTCTCATTATTCTCATTCAATTCACCCAAAATTCATCAAGAATCATTCAATCAATCATACATCACAGTTTTCATCATTCATTCTCCATATTAACATATATTAACATGAATTCATACTCTTAGATTACTACCCAAGCACCCCTACATGCATATACAAGCAGCACCCTCTCCCCCATCGTACCTTAAGCGAAGATCGATTACAGCAAGGAAGTCCCTTTCTTGGTTCTTGATGCTCACTCTGCAGCAATCCTCTCTTGAGACTCGTTTTCTCCTCTCCTTAGCGTTTCACTCTCTGAAGATAATACGAATAAGGATTAGGGTGACTGATAATCCCTCATTACTAGAATGCCTAATTGGGCTTGGGCCCACTCTCAACCCCCTTCTCCTCTTTTTAAATTTAAGCTAACTTTATGGATAAAACTAATAATAATATTGATTCTATTATTTATTCATCTATTTAATTAATTATTTCCCCTACTTATTTATTTAATTTAATTAATATTTTACTTAATAAAATTTTAGGATGTTACAACTCTCCCCTCATAAAAAGAAAATTCATCCTCGAATTTTACCTGAAGCGAATAACTCTGGATAGGACTCCTTCATCTTCTCTTCCAGTTCCCAAGTAGCACTCTCGGGTGTAGGTCCTCCCCAGATTACCTTAACTAAAGGAATCTCTTTACCTCAAAGTTGTTTCACCCTCCGATCCTCAACTCTCACCGGCATGGTTTCCACCGTCAGATTTTCCTTAACTTCAAGATGATCCGACTCGATCACATGCGAAGGATCGTGAATGTATTTCCGGATTTGAGAAACATGGAAAACATTATGAAGGTTTGACAAGTGTGGAGGTAAGGCAATCTGATAGGCAACATTGCCGACTCTTTTAAGAATTTGGTAAGGACCAATGAATCGAGGTGTAAGCTTTCTAGACTTTAATGCCCTACCAACCCCAGTCCATGGAGTGACTTTCAGGAATACATGATCTCCTTCTTTGAATTCTAATTCCTTTCTTCTCTTATCAGCATAGCTCTTCTGCCTACTCTGAGTTGTCCTCATCCTCTCCTGGATTATCCTAACCTTATCAGTGGTTTGCTGCACTATCTCAGGTCCTAACGCAAGACTCTCCCCCGGCTCACACCAACACAAAGGTGTTCTACATCTCCTACCATATAATGCCTCATAAGGCGCCATGCCTATGCTAGAGTGAAAACTATTGTTATAGGTAAACTCTATCAAAGGTAAGAAGCTATCCCAACTACCCCCTTGGTCTAACATGCAAGCCCTAAGCAAATCCTCTAAGGATTGAATGGTTCTCTCGGTTTGACCATCAGTCTGAGGGTGATAAGCTGAACTAAGCCTAAGTTGGGTCCCCAAGGCCTGCTGCAAACCCTCCCAAAATCTAGAGGTGAACCTGGGATCTCTATCTGAAACTATACTAGACGGTATGTCGTGCAACCTCACAATTTCACTGATGTACAGCTGGGCTAGTTTCTCTAAGGAGTGCTTAATGTTAATAGGGAGGAAATGTGCACTCTTAGTTAACCTATCCACAATAACCCAAATGGAGTCATGCCCCCTCACAGTCTTAGGCAAAGCAACTACAAAGTCCATGGAAATAGTATCCCACTTCCACTCAGGTATACTTAAGGATTGAAGCAATCCTGAAGGCTTTTGATGTTCTACCTTAGACTTTTGGCACACTAAACAAGCACTCACAAACTCCTCTATGTCCCTCTTCATTCTAAGCCACCAAAACACTTTCTTCAAGTCATGATACATCTTAGTCGATCCTGGGTGGAAACTAAGCTTACTCCTATGCCCTTCTTCTAGCACTAAACGCTTAATAGTAGGTTCACTAGGCACACACACTCGGTCTCCAAATCTCACTACCCCATCGGTACCTATCACAAACTCTCCACCATTACCTCCTTCTATAGCCTCTCGCCTATTTACCAAAAATGGGTCCTCTAATTGGGCCTTGTTAATATCCTTCAACAGATCGTTACTTACTCTAGTCATCCCTAACTTCACACTAACAGAAGTCACTTCACAAGCTAAACTAAAATCCCTAAATTGGGTTAAAAAATCCATCTCCTTAATCATCAGCGAACTAACATGGATAGATTTCCTACTTCAGGCATCAACCACTATATTGGCCTTACCGGGATGGTAACTCAACTCGAAATCATAATCCTTAAGAAACTTTAACCACCTCCTCTGCCTCATGTTCAGCTCCTTCTGGTCAAACAAGTATCTAAGGCTCTTATGGTCACTAAAAACCTCAAACTTGGATCCATACAAATAATGCCTCCATATCTTCAACACAAACACTACGGCCGCTAGCTCTAGGTCATGGGTAGGGTAGTTCCTCTCATGGATTTTCAATTGCCTAGAGGCATAAGCTACTACTTTACCCTCTTGCATCAACACTCCACCTAATCCCATCTTAGAAGCATCACAATATACTACAAAGGATTTGCTAAGGTCAGGCAACACTAACACTGGTGCACTAGTCAACTTCTCCTTAAGGGTTTGGAAACTAGTCTCACACTTACTATTCCACACAAAGGCAACTCCCTTCCTAGTCAACTCAGTCAAAGGCAAAGCTAACTTAGAAAACCCTTCTATGAATCTCCTATAGTACCCAGCCAACCCAAGGAAACTTCTAATCTCACTTACTGACTTAGGAGCCTCCCACTTAAGCACTGCCTCTACCTTAGAAGGATCTACGCCTATACCTCCTCTAGAAATCACATGACCTAAGAAACTCACTTCTTCTACACTGTACCCTCACTGAAACCTCCAAACTTGGAGCCTCCCGTTGCACGAGAATATGGTTTGCCCTTGCTGGTTGATTGGAACTTGTTCTGATTCCTCACAGGACCTCCACTCTTGTGATGTGCCGTTCTAGCCCTGCTGCCTTCATCATAAATTCTGCACTTGTTCACCAACTCGTGAAAGCGCGTCATCCCTTGGTAGTTGAACACTTGCTTGATCTCCGGACGAAGACCGCTGAGAAACTTTACACACTTGGACTCTTCATTGGCAGCTCCCTCATGTGTAGGGCAGAATCGTACTAACGCTTCAAACTTGGATACGTAGTCTGCCACGGTGCCATCTCCTTGCTTTAACTCAAGGAACTCGATCTGTTTCTTGTTACGAACATCATGGGGAAAGTACTTCTCGAAGAACGCCCTCTTGAAGTTATCCCAACTCAACGCGGTGCCCTCATCGATCATCCTCTGATAAGTGCTCTGCCACCAGAACCCGGCATCCCCTGATAACATGAACGCAGCCAACGTAACCTTTTACACCAACGACAGTCCATCATTCTAAAAATCTTCTCGATCTCGAAGATCCAGTCAGCAGCACCATCGGGATCATAACCCCCATGAAAAGTAGGTGGATGGTTCCTCTGGAACCGAGCAAGCCAATCCACCTAACGATGTTGGTTCAGGTTGCCAACAGCCTGTGCCATAGCCATTAAGGCTTCAGCAATTACACAATCATTCCTACCTCTTCTAGCCATCACTTTTCTTGATTCACAGAAAGGTAGGGGAGTCAAACAAACAATCCAATCAAGACAACACAATTCAATCACGCAATCATCACAATTATATAATTTAATAATCATATCATCATTCACACATAAAATCTTATTTAAAATTTTCTTTCTTAAAACATTTTCGCAAAGATTTTCTTCTAGCAATGTTATTGACAAAATACTCTCCTCAAGTTGTTACCTCTTCTCTTATCATGTTCAAATCATTAGGGTGGCCAGTCCCAATCACTTGAAGTAAGATAATCAAAGACTTACCAACCTTGCAGGACACTGAAAATCTAAAAAAAAACCAATAATACACCTTACTCAATCTACATCACAATTTAGCACCACAGAAAATACATAACTCAAGGTCGATGAACCGACCAATCAAACAAACAGTTAACTCAAAGCAATATAATACACTTAATCAACATAACACATTAGCACCACAGAAGCACAGTAAACTCATAACTCAAGGCCGGTGAACCGACCTGCTTTGATACCAACTGATGTGACACCCTTCTACCCCAAACTCTTATACGTATAATAAATTGAAGTGTAGAAAAGGTAACGTCCCACAATGGGTAAAAGGCTCACATAACTCTTAATTAAAAACCTCATTGTTTCAAAAACAACTTAATTAAAATAAAATATAACTCAAAGGTATTCAAAAACTCAAGCAGCGGAATCTCCAAAAATATAAAACTAACTAACATCCTACTTGTCGTGTAAGGCATCCAAAACAGTTTACACAAAAACCTTCCTAACTAGAAACATAAAGAAACAACCCCCAAAACTATGCCCTAATGTCACATATATCAGAGCACACTCCCTTTAATCAAAACTTGACACCAGTCGTGTCATCATCATCACCTGTAAAAATATCCATAGTATAACGTTGAGGAAAAGAATACTACTCATACATACACATAAGAGGCTACCCTATCCTCACCCTCATATAAACAACATCATCATCAATCATACCACATACCCAAACATCAAATAATTCATCAGAAAATAATCATTCATAAATCAGCATATAACTATTCATCTATATCATCATATAAGTCTCATACCATCATTCACCAAAGGAATCACATACTCTATTTTCACACATAATGCTCAATCATCATTAATACTCACAACATCATTATTTACTCAGTTTCATCATCAAATATATCTCATATATACATCCATCATGTATGCACCAAAACTCATCATCATCATATTATAACTCAATTCATTATTAAGTATAACTCATCATCACATGCACCAAAACTCATCACCTCACCTACCCAAAGATCATGACTTGGAACTCCGCACAATGGGTGCACCTCGTCAATCACTCTAGTTAGTACCAATATAGTCTACCGGTGTCACCACACACCATCCGATAGGTTGTACCCCCTTTATGGGCCCGCACAACGACATTCGACCCTAGGTTGCACCCCCTCTATGGGCCAATACAAATCACCCCTAGGTTGCACCCGCTCTATGGGCCCGTGCATCGAGCGCCTCATCTTGATCCCCTGAGTTGTACCCCCTTTATGAGCCCGCACAACTCAGTTCCCCTCATGATTTATACCCCCTCTATGGGCCCGCACAACTTAGATAACATCATCATCATTATCATCATCATGCATTATCATGCTCATCATTAAACACCATTATCATAAAGTGATATACACTTATCATCATTACATCATCATCAATAATTACATTGCATATTATGCACACCAAAACATAATCAATATTCATTATCATCATCAATCTCATTGCATATTATGCACACCAAAATACCATCAATATTCAATATCATCATCAATCTCATTGCATATTATGCACACCAAACATTATAATGCATTATCACACACCATCAATCATCATTAAGCACTAGGGATCTCAAAATCCACTCTGGTAATCGATTACCAACCTCTAGTAATCGATTACCTGCAAACAAGGTCTCTGGTAATTGATTACAACTACCTTGTAATCGATTACCTGCAACCAAACACTCTGGTAATCGATTACAGGGATGCTGTAATCGATTACCTGCAAACAAACTCTGGTAATCGATTACCACAATCCTGTAATCGATTACCAGCGAACAAACAGCACTTCTGGGTTACCCAGAACACACTGGTAATCGATTACCACTTCTGGTAATCGATTACCACTCCCGTGACGCAAATCGCAGATTTCCCGATTTCTAACACTTCTACATCACTCTATTCAACCTCTATTCAATCCTTTTCGATCAAACACCATTCATAATCATTAATATTCAACAAACTCATCAAAATCATCAATATTTAACAGTTTTACATGACTTTCCCATCAAAACCCCAAATCATCAAACCCTTAATTAACCCCTTTTCACCATTCTCATTATTCTCATTCAATTCACCCAAAATTCATCAAGAATCATTCAATCAATCATACATCACAGTTTTCATCATTCATTCTCCATATTAAAATATATTAACATGAATTCATACTCTTATATTACTATCCAAGCACCCCTACATGCATATACAAGCAGCACCCTCTCCCCCACCGTACCTTAAGCGAAGATCGATTACAGCAAGGAAGTCCCTTTCTTGGTTCTTGATGCTCACTCTGCAGCAATCCTCTCTTGAGACTCATTTTCTCCTCTCCTTAGCGCTTCACTCTCTGACGATAATACGAATAAGGATTAGGGTGACCGATAATCCCTCCTTACTAGAATGCCTAATTGGGCTTGGGCCCACACTCAACCCCCTTCTCCTCTCTTTAAATTTAAGCTAACTTTATGGATAAAACTAATAATAATATTGATCCTATTATTTATTTATTTATTTAATTAATTATTTCCTCTACTTATTTATTTAATTTAATTAATATTTTACTTAATAAAATTTTAGGATGTTACAGAAAGTCCAAGGTAGAGATAGTAGTCAATTCAAATTTGCAATCAGAGCCAAACAGACAAACAGAACAGGAATAGAAAATTGAACAAGACAGTTCCAGAAAAATGAGCAAAAATGGAAAAAATTAAGAAGGAAAAAGCGCAAAAATTAAATGACAAGAAAACAAAGGGGGAAACTGAAATTAAAAAGATGGGGAGGACATAAAGTAAATAGCGGAATGTAAATGGCAGAAAGTAGAGGGGATGACATAAATTAAAAGGATGGGAAGGACAAAAATTAAATGGCAGAAATGTAGAGGGGATAACAAAAATTAAAAGGATGGGGAGGACAGAAAGTAAATGGCAGAATGTAAAGGGGATGACAGAAATTAAAAGGATGGGGAGAAGCTGAATTAAATGGCAGAAAATTAAAAGCGGAAAGTAAAGAGATGAATATGGATGAACAATTAAGTGGGGGAGATGAGCAAGAATGTAAAAGGGATGGGAGAAAATGTAGGTGAACAATCATTGGAAAATGAAGACAACAATCCCTCCACTTACCACACTCCACCACAAACAAGCAGTTAGAATTCAATTTCACTCAAGAACAATTATGAGCAATTGGAATAGGCATTTTATCAAACACCTAAGGGGTGGGATTAGCGTCCCAAAAACAGCCCCATCTAGCAAGAAATTAACACAATCAATCAAGACAAACAAGTGCTGCAAGCAGCAGAAAGGCACCTCGGGACTGAGAACAGTTCAGAGTCCAAATTACAAGTGAAATTGGAGATGAAATTACACAAGTTCTTGATGAAAATTCTGCACCAAGAACAAAAAAGTGTAGCGCCCAAATGACCACCAAAACAGCCCCAAAATTGCTCAATCCAAAAAAGCTCTGATTACTAATTGATAGCAGGAAGGTTACAGATCTAGAGTTAAGCAAAATCAACCGGTTAGAATCAAGAACAAGCAAATAATAAGTGAAATATAGCAGTTGGGAAGCAGCTATATTCACGCCCAAAAACCAAAGAACAAGAGGGAAATTGAAAGAAAAAGTGGAGACAAAAGAGATGGTAGAACGCCACTGGTGCAGGCAACCCCTACAGCAGATAAGTTCAAGTGCTAGATGCCACTAATTAAGGAGAATCAGATAAGTCTTTGGTTGGTTTAAGCAAGAACCACCAAGCCTTCTCTACTCGCAAAATGAGGAGGAATTTTGGCATAATGCCTTTACTCAAAATCAAGCTTTTAAAATAAAGGGGGGTGGTCTCCTATTTATAGGAAAAGGAGGTGGCTAGGTGGTGGGAAGGAAAATACAAGATGAGTGAAAAACTATCCTAAATGAGTATTGAACCCATGTCCTAAGGCAAGGGTAGCTCAAATAGCTACTAGGCACTAATCCTACTCAAAATTAGCGCCCCTCATTAGGAGGAGGATTAGGGAAAATACAAATTAATCCTAATACAAATAAATCCTAATTAATCTTCTAATTAATTGAAAATATTCATGTTGACTTGGGTTAATTGGTCAAAGGTCAAAGGTTGACCATGGGAGGGTTGACCAAAACATGATTGATCAAAGCTTGGCTCAGTTCCAAGCACTCCTAGCTGGTCCAAACTTGCCACCAGCTCCCAGCTGTCAGCTTATAAATCAACTGAAAGGTCCCATCAGTATCATACCACTCGTACTAGAAGATTTGGGCAATTAACAAATTAAAAAAAAAAATGAATTGATTAACGAGTCAACTAGAATGTATGATACACGATTTTTGGTGTTTTTTAATTGTTTACATAAAGTTGTGATCAATTATTAGAGTAACAACTTAAAATGCATGTCACACAAGCTTTGAACAAGCAATTACTACCTCCATCTTTGTTCCTTTTTATAAGGCACATTTTAGAGTTTTTTGTGTTTCTTTTATAAGTCACTTTACAGTTTCAAGAAAACATTTATTATCATTTTCCTTATTTACCCTTAGGAGTGAGAACAGGTCAGAGCGCTCGTCAGGGGCCTACTACCCGGCCTATGTCAGGCCTAGGCCAGACCGGGCCAATTTATTAAATAGAGCAGGCCAAGGCTTTTTCAAAAGCCTATATAGCAAAACAGGTCAGGCTTCAGGCCATCGAAAAGCCTTTTGAGCCTATCAGACCGGTCTATTTAACTAAATATAAATAAAATACTAATATTTTTTATATTATTATTATTATAAAAATTTGTTATTACTTTTCCTTATAATTATATACTTATTAGCTTGTATAAACATTTAGCTATGTTAAAAACTTAAACCTATAAGTCTATTCATATATATGCTTATGATATATTTAAGTACCTTACTATAAAACAGGCTTTTAAATAGGTTTTCAGGCCTTGTCAGGCATTAAATAGGTCAGGCTCAGACCATAAAATAAAGCCTATGTCAGGTAACAAGCTAGGCTCAGGCCATGGATTTAAGGTGCAGGCCAGGCTCAGGCCTTGGAAAGCCTAGCTCGGCTCGGCCTATTCCCATCCTTATTTACCCTTATTAACTTTAATGTCTTTCCAACTATTAAATGATAATAGAGTTGATTAATGATATTAAATTAGGGTAAAACTAGAAAATTTTACTATTTTTTAAAACCTTAATAAAATTATCCACTTTTACTGGTATGTGTGGTTTGGTCAAATGGGTCTTATAAATAATAACGGAGACAATAACAAATTTAAAAAAACAAACATAATGAATCGATCAAAGGGATCGACCAGAATTCTTGACACATAATTTGTGGTTTGCTTAATCAATTGCATGCAATTTTAATCAATTGTAACATTCAAATATATATAAGCACATGCAACAATTGCATAGCCAAGGTAAAATGACAACGTCTAATACACTCATTTTATTTTATCCCACTTTTCAATCAATCCAAACAAATAATAAAAAATTTCAATTTTTTTTTCCATTTTTCTTCTCATCTTCTCAATTCAAATAACTAAAAAAATCCACTTCTATTTTTTTTCATTTTATTTCTCTTAGTTTCTTTCCTTTCATTGTTATTCTATATCCAAACACTGTAAGTGTTTTCTTTAAAATGTGTCTGAAACACGCGAGAGATTTATGTATATATTTTATTTAATATTGGCGCCTAATTGTTCTATAGCCTCCAAATCTCCTACTATGAATCGGCTCCTCAAGCTTCTCTCCAACATTGATCCTCCAAGCTCCTCTTCAGGTGTTTAAAACAGCAGTTGGGTGTGCCTGCGAAGACACTCAACCCAGAAGTCAGTATATATTTTGACAGAGTACTAGCAAAATAGAAAGATTGTGTACCTGTTTCATGGCTTGCATTGAGGTATTTATAATTATTGTCGAAGCTTCTACAATCATGTGAGTGGAGAGTGATTTGACACCACTAACTCTGAGGTATTTTCGCCAAGTTTCCTTTTCAATATGGAGAGGATTCTGCCTCATGGTGGTGTTTTAATGTGGTTATGCCACGTTAGTAATGAGAGTGCTTCTACATGCATGACATTCTGAGATGTTTGCCAGCTTTGGTGAAGACAGGTGTCAGCTTCGGGAGTGTCCGAGTAAGCACCTCTCATCCGAGTCAGTCTGAGTAGGTTAGGTTGCTAATCCAGATCAGGGTTTCCCCCGGAACAGATGCCCCCTAGCTTGGTCGGGCTTTTATAAATAAGGCCAAGGTAATAGCTTTATCCGAGTTGGGCAATACCATGGCCGAGCTGAGGCATATCAAGCTTGAACGCCAACGAAAAAACTTGGTTACTCCTCCCCCTACAAATCTGACTCCTACTTCGACTAATAGGGGGCCAATGCTGAAAAAACCAGTCAGCTGACTGTGGTGGTCAAGTCCAAAGATACTAAGAAAACAACTGCTCGCGGAAAAGGTGGCTCGATCAAAGATCCCAAAGTTGGCTCAGGGGCTATGGATTTAGATAAAAAGAAGAAGAGAGAAAATACAGATTCCCCTCGGGATCCTATTGAGTTGGATCATCACCAGAAGCAGTTATGCGTGGATGGTGTAGGCGGTTCGTCGGATGTGGCTAATCCTCAAGGAACAAGATTTCCTATACCTTCTGTATGGGATGATCATTTTTGTTTTTTTTTTCAAGGGGTGAGGTCTAGGGGGCGTGAACAATCTCGTCTACAACGCCAAAGATAACCCTTTTTTGGAAGGAGCAGAGTGCGACAAGCTACTGTGGAGGAGAAGCAGTCTCTCTCGGAGCAGAATAAGGAACTTAGTGAAAACTTGACCAAGACTGTGGTCGAGTTAGACATTGTTCTAGAAGCTTTAAAGAATGAGAAGTTCTTCAAGGCGCTGGCTGATAAAGAGAAGAATGCTCTTGAAAAGAGTAATGTTGATTTAAAGTTGCAAATAAAGGATGCTGAAGATTCCTACATGGAAGCCAAGGCCGAGACTGATAAAGCGAAGATGTTTGGAGAAGGCCTTGAATGAACTTGAGGAAACTCAATCCAAGTTGAAGGATGATGAGTCTGAGTTGGGAGAGTGGAGCGAGAAATATGAAACCGCTCTTACCAAATTCGAACCTGAATCTTACTTTAACACGGTTGAGCAGCTTAAAATTCTAAACCCTGGGTTGGTGGTGTATGGATCGGATCCTTATGCCTATGTGAAGGATGGGATCATTATGGAAGATTCTATTAATGGGCCCATTCCTTTTGTTCCTCGTGGAGAGGATGTTGGGGATTCCAAGCCTACTCCAACCCAAGGGCCTGTGCCGACTTTAGAGCAGGAAAACAAAGATCCAACTCCTTCCCCTACTCAACAACAACCTTTCAAAGATTATCCTGAAGTTGCTTATAAGGATGAGGCTATCCACATAGATTAGGGAAATAACTGTTATTTTTTTCTTTATTTTGAACAATTTATGTTTGTATTAAGATATCTTATTTGCTAAATACTTTGACTTATTTTTGGTCTTTTAATAGTTATGTTCTTTAACTTTATTTTACGCGCCACATACTCGTCTATTCTCTCAACTCGTAAGGACCAAAATGTCCTTTAACAAGTTTTATTATCATCAAGGTCGGCGTTGTAAGCCTATTACCTTTAAAATAACTTAAAAGTTTCATGCAACTTGTTAAGTTGTAAGAGTTCGAATTTTGTAGCTTACTATCTTTAACACTTAAGGTTATTATTGACAAGTTCTTCTTTTAATTTGTTAATTCACCAACAATCACCAACAAATCTTCTTTATATTCTTCTATATCACCATAAAAAAATCTTCAATAAATTATGAAGCTATAATGCTATTTGCTGAATAACTTGATCATTTTATTGATTGAAGATCTAGTACATAAATATTTACAACAGGATCATTAGAGTAATCCTAGATGTAGTATCTTCTCAAGTTAGCAGCATTCCACATTCACGAAATAGGTTCCCCAGATAATGTTTCAAGTTGGTAAGATCCTCGGCCAGATGAGTAGGTTACTCGACAGGGACCTTCCCAATTCGAGGCTAATTTTCCTTGGGATGCATTCTTGTTTCTAACATCAGCTCTTCGGAGGACAAGATCTCCTACTTGGAAATTTATTGTGATGACTTTCTTCCTATATTGCAGGGCTGCCCGGTTCTTAGTTGCCTCATCTTGGATGTGGGCCATTGCTCTTCTTTCATCCAAAATGTCCAGCTTTTCTCGGATAGATTTGTCATTTTCCTTTTCATCATTCATCTCGACTCGCCATGATGGTTTCCCAATTTCGACCGGAATTACTGCTTCTACTCCATAAGTCGGGATGGGGATTCTCCTGTGGAAGAATGGGGGTAGTCCGATAAGCCCATAACACATGATCGATTTGTCCTACCCATCTGCCTTTAACATCACCAAGTCTCTTCTTCAATCCTTTCAAAATGCTCCAATTTGCTGCTTCTGCCTGACTAATAGTTTGAGGATGTTCCACATATGTAAAGTGTTTTCGGATATGTAGGTCGTCAAGCAATACTCGGAAACTTTTATCAGTAAACTGTGTACCATTATCTGTAACAACAACTTTAGGAATCCCAAATCGACAGACACGTTAGACACGTTCCAATAGAGCTGTCAAAACGGGCTACCTGGACCGACTCAGATCGGGTAGCGGGCTATTACATGCCCCGCTAAAATACCCGGCAAAAATTCGATCCTATGAAATTAGAGCAAGAGCCCGGCCCTATGCGGGTAGCGGGCTTGTGCGGACTGGCCCGGTTAAAACTTAATTTATTAAAAAATGTTGCTTATTAAAAGTTATAAACAATTACACTTTTACAAAACTAAAAAAATTACAATATAGTTATAAAAAGCATTAAAAAATATCAACCCTAATAAAACACATTCAAATAAATATATGGTATAAATTTTAAACCATATATTTATTATTGTTGATGGGTCAAGTTTAATAAGAAGCCAAATAAAATCATATACACTTTGCCAAATGAAATGATTCCTTGTTTTCAAATTCATAAGCATTAAAAATACAGTGCAATGACATGAAAACTTGTGACTCGGTTTATATAACCAACATATATATTTTGTAAATTGATGAGCTTGTAGATTTTTTAGCTACGTGTTTTAGTTTGTGGTTGATCATATTGTTAGTATTGTTCTGTTTTCCTTTTTATTGGGTATACTGCAGGGCCAGCAGGGATGCAACGAGTGTTGAGTTGAGAGTTTGAGTGAGTGAGTGAGCCAATGGTTTTGAGAATCAGGAGAAAAAGCTAACTATTTTTTATTTTTTAAATTAATTCGGGCTGCCCATTAGCCCGTTCGGGCGGCTTGAACCTGTTTTTTAGTCTGGGCTTTTTTCTTCTGGGCTAAAAAGCTCGATAAAAATATGAGTCTCTAATTTAAGAGCCTAAGCACTCCCATTTTGTGGATTCGGATGACCCAGTCTGATCAGGTTGACCCATTTTACCCGCTCTACGTTCCAACAATAAATTAAACTTACTACAAAAAATTAAGAGGAGTAAATAGTCTCTCTTTCAAATTACCATGGTTGTTGGCATTGTGTACATGCCAGGAATGTTACTTGTGATACTTAAATTGGGTGAATATTAAAATAGAATTCGGCTACTACAACTACTTTTGGTTTACAATTAGATAAATGCCCAGTTTGGATAGATAGGATACATTTCTGCAAAAAAAAAAAAACTTCTAGAAGATAAAAATAGAATGAATCAAAAAGGTCAAATGAGTTTAACTTTTCCATAAATTGAAATTAGTTACTTATGGAGAAGTTAAATAGGAGAGTTTTTGGAGTAGGTGAGCTACAAAAACTAATTTCAACTTATAAAGAAGTTAAATGCATTTGACCTTTTTTATTCATTTTATTTTTTTTTCACCTAGAAGTACTTTTGCACAAGTTTCATCCAAACTGACCTAAAATTAATTTTGATAGATTTATAAAATTAATGGTAACAAATAAATGAGACACAATTTATTTATGAAGCACGCTGAATGAAAATAATTTAAAATTAATTTTACATATCGGTTATCATCTGAAAACGAAACAGGCACTACATATTTTAGTCAGGATATCAATGCTTCAGCTCTTTCCACTGCTATTCCGCCTAGTGTAGTTTCGTGGGGAAGTAAAGATGAAAAAAGAGAAATAGGGGAAGGGGGCCTGAGGCACATGGTTGTTTCCAATGGTGTGGCAATAAAAGCCAATGCCATAACGACTAGTTTAAATAAGTCATAAATATGATACAACATGGCAGCCAAGTTGAGTTCTTATATCAGCACGAAGACCCAGATTGACTTTGTTGAATCACATGCACCACGTAAGAATTATTTTAACCAAGGATGAAACGTCAAAAATAGTGGTTATATATTAGTATAAGATTTGAACACAGGATGTACCTAACCTTATCTTTCCTTAAATACTGAAAAGCCAGAGTACAAGCTACCAGTGAGAGTACCATAGTAATTGACAAATTGAAAAAAAAAAAAAAAAAAAAGGATCTCAAAATAAAATAGTACCCAAATGAATTATGACATAGCATGTCTCGTCTTCAGGAAAAAGTTCAAATTACCTATGATCACAGTATTGAAAAACAGTAAGCAAACTGTATCCAAAAAACCATTCAATTTGGAATTTCAAATGCCTAGTAGCAGAACAAGTTCATAATCATAATAATCATATATACATACATAGGGGAAAGGAAAAGTGGCAAACAGTAGTAGTAATACATAAAGAAAGAAAGAAACAGATGGGTCTTTATTCACTTCACTGACACCCAAAAACAATCCAACAAGAAAAACACATTATTCTCACGAGTCACGCCGATCAATCTAAGAAATGGCTAAGAATTGAAGATATAAATCTCAAAACAGAGGTCTTACAGAGTAGAACCAGTCTGTCTCTGTGCCTTTTCAAGTACAAGTCATCTCTGAAACAACAACAACAACAACTAAGACCTACAGAAAGAGCATGAAAGTGAAGGATAGAGCAAGGCATAGCTCAACATCAACTGTGCCAAATTACCATGGCCACTTCAAATCCCCTCAATTCAGCCAAGAAACATGAATTCTTGCAAGAAGAGTGCTCCAATAAAATGGGAGTGAGTGAGAGTTGGTTATCAGATACACAATTACTCATCAATGACCAACCAAACTATGAATTGTGTGAGTTTGCAGCTGCAGTATTAATCACTTCTGGTGCAACAATGAGCAAACTTGTACACCCAATTAAGAAAGTGAAAGTTAGTCAAATTCAAAACCCTTCACTCCAGTCTCCAAGCTTAATCTTCATTCACCTCAGACTCAGAACACTCTGTGACTATTGGCACAATAACATTGTTAAATTAAATCATCACAATTGCATTTGCATAAAGATCAAGGTTCTGAAAACCACTTCCAGCCTCAATCCATTCTTTCCCTTCTTCCCTCCTCCTCCAAAAACTCCAATAATCTAAACAAATTCATCATCTCCTAAGTACCTAATCAGTTTTCCAACCCAGGAAAACCCTAATTGAATTCCTTAATTCATGGACTTCTCCACTCAAAAATTAAAATTAAAATTAAAAACCTAACCCTAAAATTTGACTAAGAATCTTCTACTAGTCCACACACAACAACAACAACAAAGCCATAGACAAACACACATAATACATATATTCATACTATATATACGATACGAGGAACGTTAACAGTGACTCCACCAATCAATCAACGAGGCTCGTCGTCTCGCCGGCCGGAATTCCCGTGGCCGCCGGACAACGAAGCCAGCAAATTCAGATGTCCTGGCAGGTAATTCCCCAGCCTCGCCGCCGAAGCTTCTCCCATGGCGGCATGCTGCTGATGATGAAACAACGAACCATGCTGTTGCTGTTGCGGCGACGGCGAAACGAGTTCCGGTGGTGCTCCAGCGGCGGCGAAGCTCCAGACCTGGCCGAAGTCCGGCCTGGCAGGAAGCGCCCAGAGAGCGGCAGGAGCGGAAGGTGCGACGAGTGAAACGGCGTCGTCTTTGGGAGCGTCGTGGTCAGTGCGTATTCGTTTTCCGAGGATGAAAGGAGAAGGAGGGAGGAAAGGCTTGTGGTCGGAGAGTGTGGAGAAAGAAGCGGGAGTGGTGCCGGTTCCGGTGGCGGCGATGATGGATGGCTCCGCCTGACGGAGGAGCCACTCGATGGTTTGACCGTCGGATTTGTGGCCAAGCTCACGTGTCAACTGGAAGACACGTGCGGCGCATATAATTGGCATCCGAATGCGGCGTCCACGACCGTCCACTTTGCTGTGACGGTCTTTGGACGGCGGTTTCTTGACGGATAAAATATTTTGATTGTCATTGTTTCGCTGCTGCTGGTGAGTTGTTGTTATTGTGGTTGCGGCCTGTGGCTCCGTCATGGAAACGGCGTTAGTTGTTGTTGTTCCTTCACAGTTAGACATGAAATAAGAATGGAGTTGAAATGTTGTAATTTTTTTTTTTTTTTTATATATTTTGAATTGTTGAGAGAATGAGAGTGAGGTGGGGTTTGGTTGGTTGTTTCAAAGTAAGTAGTAGTCACTGACTCATCAAAGTTGAAACAAACTTGAAAGAGAAGAGAAGAAGGAGGAAGGAAGAAGGTTAGAGAGAGAGTTAATGATTGAGTTGGGAGTGAGGAACAGGAGATGGTGGAGACTGGAGAAGGGCACATGGGTAGTGGGGGCCCAGTACTCACACCCCACAGCTCATACACCTCTAACTTGCCCCTTTCGCTATTCTACTCTACATTCTACTTTCTTCTCCACGCGCCTTTCTTTTTCTATTTTCCCCTACTATTTATTTTCAAGAAATGAAATTCATACAATTATATAAAAATGTAATTAAGAGAGATAAAGGAGAAAAGAGTGAAAGAAATATGAGATGTGACAAATAATGTGATGGAGAGATAAAAAAAAATGTGTTATATGAATTGTTATATATTTAATTGTATGAATTCATTATTTCTTTTATTTTTTTCATCATAAATCTAGTTTCTAGTATATATTACATTTTAATTTCCATCTCTTTTTTCCCTATCTTTATCCCATCACTCATAACATTTCTCACTTCCTCTCCTCTCTCTCTTAGGTGTATATCCATCTCTCATAATTCACAATCAACATTTTCTTTATTTTCTCTTCACCATTTAAATATATGCACAATTTAATTAAAAAAATTCATTTTTCACTTTTTTATTTCACATCTTTTACACCTATTTTTTTTTTTCTTTCTCACCATATCAATTAAATATATCTTTCACTTTTTCCTTTTTCTATCTCTCTTTTCTACACATCTCACACTCTATTTTTTGGGTATGAAAATATTATTTCCTTAAAAATGTACTCGTAAGTTTAGAAGGGAGGGGAATTGAAGGGTTAAAGAAGGAGAAGATAAATGAATTTTCTTTGTAAAATATACTTAAGGGAATCAAGCTCTCAAACCGAGAGGAGAAGAGCTTTCAATAAGGTCTTATTTTCCTTTTATTCCCCTACAAAAAATAACTCGTAAACATACTTTAAAATATGTGTATTTTTTTGTGTAAATCATAGGTATCTCTTATTATCAGGGATAATCCTATTCGGGGCTTAGTAAAAAATATGTGTATTGTACTCCTTCTTTTTAATGAATTTTTTTTACTTATAAAAAAATGGAGGTGGATATAATTACATATAAAAAGATAAAAGAGAAAGTGATAAATATAATGAATAGTATAATAAAAAAGAAAAAATATCTAAGAAAAAAGTGTATAAATATTATTAGTCAGATAAAATAAGCTACATATATAATTGAAATATGGAGTTGAAGTTGTTAAGAAGATATAACTTCTGATCAAACTAGGGATTTGATGAAATAGTTTATATTTTTAGGTAAAATTGATTCAAACAATTGTATAAAAAAAATATAACTCACTAACAAAGGTTGGTTTACTTAGAGGTTACCGATGATAATTGTATGATTTGAATTTAATCTTATCATATTTTAAAAAAAAAATTTAGTAGTTTCCTCTCCGAATCAAAACAACATATTTTAGGTTAAGTGTCTATTTAATTTATAGTATAAAAATAAATTAATTTTAATAGATGTATCTATATATATATATAAAGGATTTTTAATCCCAAGGGGTTGGTCAAGTGTAGCAAGACAATGTATCGTATCTGACAGGTAGCCGGTTCGAACCCCCACTCGTCCCTTAAACTGGGACACCATCCCCTTACCCTAAATTTTACTTCATAAAATATATATATATATAATTAATACTTGGAAATGAATAATCATAATTTATGAAATATATTGGATGAAAATGATTAAAAACAATTTTACCGTTTTTAACTAAAATTTATACAAATATTAAGAGTATGTTTGATAAACATTTTAACTAAATGAAAGCTGAAATCATTTTATCAGTGTTTAGTAAGATAATTATTGTAAGTAACTACTCTTTTTTAAAAAATAAAAAACTTATTTTCTCGGTAACCCCACCCTCCATTTTTTGTCATTTTAATAATATCCTTATTTATTATTTTAAAATTTTCAATTAATTTCATCAATTTTTTTTAATGATTTCAAGCCAGCTTATCAAAATTTTCATCTAATTTTTAACTTTTAACTAATTGTTGAACTTTTACTCACTTTTCAATTTTTAACTAATTTTATAATTATTTTTGTTAAACACACTCTAAATGGTCAACAAGTATATCTTCTTTCACGCACTCAATTTGATGGAAGGGTCTCATAATAATAGTAGTAGTATATAGGTACAGCAATAGTTATGCTGTATGACTTGTGTTGCCAATATGACTTGTGTTGTCAAGAAATTGGGACGCGCTGTAGGAGAATTGAAGTGGGGTTGTGTTGTGGGAAGGAAAGGGTCCCCATTAATTTACTTTCCGTACTTCTTCGTTAGAGAGTGCAACTTTCCGATAATCTCCAGCTATGTTTCATTATCCAGTATCCACTCTTGTTATATATATAACAAATTCTCTCTCTCTCTCTCTCTTTTCATAACTCAATTACATAACACGGTATATTTTTTCATTTCAAAATTCACCATGCACAGCACCACTGTAATATCACGGCAACTGTGTCAAATAGAGATTTTCATTTACAACTAGACGTACGCACGGCCATATAGTTAATTTAAATGAGAGATGTTATTTTTTATGAGTTTAATTAATATATATTGATAAGAGAAGTGCCAGTAACACTCTTTCCAACACACTCTATGTGATTGGTTAAAATTCACATGGGTCCCACCAAATTATGTGGGTCCCACTACCAATGTTGTGAGACCAACGTGACTTTTAATCAATCACATGAAGTGTGTTGGAAAGGGTGTGACAAAAAGTGTGTTGCTAGCACTTTTCATATTGATAATGTAAAAAGGTTTTATATTGTCAGTGTAAAACTTTTTTACATTGTCAGTATATATACATTAAATCTTTTTTTATAACAATAAGAAATGTTATTTATACAATAATATATATAACATTAAGAGAGAAAAGAAACATAAGTGTAGAATATGATAGAAAGAGATTGAAAAAAATTGTGTTATATATAAATTGTAATATATTTTAATTGCATGAATAATATAATGATTCTTGTTTCAGATCGAAAATGGAAAAATAGGGGTTGAGATAAAAGGGTTCAAATTCTAGAGAAACATAGTTGCAAGAATGTGGGATTTTTTATAGATGTTTTTTCATGTTTTGTTTGGTTGCCCCCTGGTGCTTATATATTGCACTAAAACTTAAGGCCCAAGGCTTGTTTACATTGGACACTTACGGATTAAAGAATACAACTGGTAAAAGTACGTCTTCTGTCTACTGCACCTTACGCCTTCCTGTTAGTGCAACTGTGTTGTTTCATTTTTTATGTCACTGTTTCATGGCTTTCTTTGAGGCCAAGAGTGGTGCCTCTATTTTGGGATAAAATTCTATTGTCCCCCTGCATCATATTTTTGTTGTCGTCGCTGTACAAGCTGGAAGTTGTCGCTGTGCAGGCTTGACAGCTTGCTTCTAACATACGCCTTGCTCCTCGATCAGTGTGCAATTGTGCTTTTCCTTTTCACTGTACCGTATCTTCTCTTTTTGCTGATTTGTTGAAAACCAATTCACAACATATGCCCCCTTGCACATACAGTATGTAATACTGTAATGTGCACTTTGAACTAAGGATTGGTTTTGCCACCTGCTCATTTCTTATTGGTGGGGCGTTAATCCAATTTTTGCCCCCCCTTTTTTTTGTGATACAAAATTGTATTTTCCCCTTTCTCTTGCTTATGTATGTATCTGCAGCTTCTTTTCTTGTCTCTCTTGGACACGTGTTTCTGCACGTTTGGTTTTGCATGATTTTCCTTCGCCATGTGTCCCTGTCATCATTGCTTTTCTTTGATTATTTTCCTTGCTTCATGTAAACTTCAACTTCGGAGTTTCTCTAGTTGTCTCAGGCATTTCTTCTTCTGCTTTCCATTTCTTCTTTCTTCCTCTTGCTATGGTTCGCTTTCGCCATCCATCTCTTGGGGCTACTCTTGGCTCTTCCTGCTGGTGAAAATGCAGTTGACCCTGCCCCTCGTTCTATTTCTATTGCTATTTTTCCGAGGCTACCTCTTCCATGAGCGGCTCCTGCCTTAACAGATTCCAGGCGATGGCTCTCTTGTGTCCCTTTTGTAGAGCATCCATTTGATGTTTCCATGTTGCAGCCAGGGGATGTCTTATTCTCGTCCTCTGTTGCCTTTTCTTCTACGAAGCGTTCTGATGCTTTGCTCCGTTATTCTGTTGCTAAGGCGCCCTCTCTAGATTTGGGTCCTTCTTTGCTCCGTTCTCGAATTGCTACAGAGGAATTTCCTTGGTCTCCTATTTGTTTCGTCAGCAAATCGTTCCACCCCAATGGTTGGGCTGAGTGGGTGGATCATGTTTTTACTACTGATGAGCCTTTTGTTGATGTTCTTTCTCAAGCGGGTTTTGCAAATGCCATTAAAATTTCTCCTCATTTGAGTATCACAAAACGTTCTGAAGATTTGGATTTTTGGTTCAACGCTGGAGTTGCAAAACTCATTCCTTTTTATGTCGTGGGGCGAGTTTACTCCTACCCTGGAGGGTGTTGCTATTCTGTTGAAACTTCCTATGTTTGGGGACTTTGATCTTTCTGCTACTGTTCTGGATTGCCATATTGCTGAGATGACTAAGTCTTTGAAGGTTGCTACTCTTGAAAGCGCTAAACATTCTCGTGAGAAACTCGCCCTTAGGCGTTTTCACCAGGGGGCTGATGCGCGCCTTCCCTTAGCTTCCATTTATTTGGGCAGTCTCTATGGCCGATTAGACCAGCTTCAAGAACAAATGTATTCCTCATATGGGCATTTTTCTGTCAATTCCTGCATAGACTATGTTTTCATTCAAATGTTTTTGTATGAGAGGTTTCCGGACTACGGTCCAGTAAGGCGTATTCCAAAGCTTCTTGTTGGGGATAGTTCTCCTCCTGAATATCGCGTGCAGGGTTGGTCTCTGGGGTGTCCTCGTCAGCCTTTGATTAATTTAATTGATGATGAAGTGTCTTTCGTTTTTCGTCCCTACACCTCTTCATTCTTTTCTGGGGTTGAAGGGGTAGATAGAATATATCTAGAGCCTGTATTTTCTACCCGGAATAATAAAGGTTCCCAAATAGAGGGCGTATTTGACTTTTGGCTGTTATATGTTCGCCCTCAAGTCCTTCCAGGTTTCATCATGACTGATATCGTGGGTATTATTGGGGGTACTTTGTTTCCTTTTTCTTATAGCCCTAGTCGAGTTTGTCGTCAATTTGGTTTGGATCAGCCACCTCTTCCATTGGAGTTAGACCTGCTTCCTGTGCATGAGGCTATGAAGGCTGTGCTCTTCGAGGAGTGGCAATGCCTTCCTCCGTTTGATTCTGCCTTGTTCGTGCCTCCTGGGCGTGTAGGATGCGTTCTAGATGAATGGGTTATTATCAGGGGCGTCTCAATGCCTCTGTAGCCTTCTTTGAGGGCGTAAAGTCTACTTCCAACGGCTCTTTTCCTTTTTGGTGTGCATTTGCAAGCTCTTTCTTTGAGGGAAAGAAGAGGTTTTCTCCTTTTTGTGAAAGACTGGCAGGGGACATGTTGCATTTCCAAACCTTGCCTTCACACGATTTCTGGGACAACGTGCTCCTGCTGCAGCCTTTTGGCTTTATGTAATTCCTTTTCTTTCTCTTTGTTTAGACTAATCCTGGGATTCCCAAAATCAGTCCTGAACATTTTTTGCCCCCTTGCACATGAAGTACGCAGTACTGTGATGTGCACTAAGGAAGAGTAATTTTTATTGCTTTGTGTTGTGGCGTCCAATTGGGTTGTTTTACTTGAGGAGGCGTCCCATTTTGTTTCTCTTGTTCCATCTCTAAGCGTTTTCTTTTCTTGCAACTTATAAATCTAAATTGGTTGTACCATCTCTAAGACATTGTTTTTCTTTCACTTTTATGAGCTTTCTGACCTTTTCTTTTTCTTCCTTTCATCTTCTCCTTTTGGGATGGTTTGTTTTCACTCACCCTTCATTAGGGCTGCCCCTATTCTTTATTTCATTTTAATCTTCTGAGGGCGTCTTCTCTGGACGACATCCATGACATTTGCCCCCTTGTACTTAGAAGGCGGCTGCTTCTCCGAAGGTGCAAAAGTTTTGTTTCATGTTCGCCATCATGGAATTGCTTCACTGGCTCGATTTACCACTTCTTGAAGTTGTCAAAATTTATATAGTATGTCTCTTGGCTTCTTAGAAGCGTGATGTCCATCAACTGCATGCTTCGTGGTCCCTTCAGCGTACTTCTCTTTTGAGTTTCATTCGCTGACTAGTTCGCTTTCTGAGTAAATCCTGCTTCTATAAAAGACATTGTCTTGTCTCTTTGATACTTAGGATAATTTAACCATCAAAGGGCGATAATATAAAGTAAGTATCTTAAGTATTTTCTATGAGGGTTGTCATGTGCAAATACATATATAAGCAAAGGTCAATCATACAGAGAGCATACCTAAACGTTTTACAATATTGGTCTTTCCATCCTTTCGGAAATATAAATAATCAATAAACTCTTTTCTTACAAGATTGTTTAAATCATTATACCAATGATAAAATAGGATAATAGCTGAAAAAATATACTTTCTAAATGTTCATGCATGAAATGCCAATGATGCTTTCAAGATAATGGATCAAGATGCCTTAACATGATGATGACTAAAGCATTAGGGCGATAATAATCGAGGCTTTAAAGGTGCCTCCCAAAGACGCCCTTCAGATGAAACGAGCTTTGTTACAGTAGATGTGAAATGATTTCAAGAAATGTGCTTTGTTTCAAAATTTTCACTTTTGAAATTAATGATCACCATCACTGGGCGCGTTTCTGAAAATATTTCATACTTTGTTCCTGCACGTCAAATGAATATACAAATATTTACTTTCATGGTATTAGGAGCTGATTGTGAAGGGTATGCCTTCTTTCGCTTGTTATATCTTTGCCCACTGGGCATGCTTCTGATACGCCTTCCCTGTTGCGTTCTGATTAATCTTTTAGCCAGGGGCGTTTATGCCAATACATATCCTTGGGCAGGATAGTTGAATATGTGAAAAAAGCTAAAATTTCATCGAGAGAATTATCTCTTTATGAGTCAAAAATCATCACAATCATTAATCAGGAAAAATTGAAGACGTCCAAGCAGGGCTAGACATGATACTCTCCTTTTGAATCCTATGACTTTCTCAATATGATTTTTAGAATATGCAAATCTTTTATGTTTTCAAGTGTTTTCTTTTGTATGATTTCCTGTGTATTTTTGGGAAATATTGAATCCCTTTGTCTTTCAAGTTTTTTGTATATGTAGACCATCACGTTTTTGCATGATTTTTGGGTATTTCATATCATAATACGTTTTATGTGTTTGTAGTTCTTAAGGCGTATTCTGTTAATAAATAACTTTGAAGCAGGTAGTTTTTGTATAAGATTTCATTGTATATTTTTGTTTGTAGAAGGCCATTAATGCCTTTCGTATCTTGGCTTTTCTAAGCATTTTGCTAATTGCAACAAGTATCATAGTGTGCTTTTATGGTTTATACATATGTCTTTTACGCGTGCTAGGTTCTAAGTGTCCTTGAGGAGGGTACGCCTTTAACCCCTCCTAAGTTGTTCACTTAAACCCGCATTATAGCTAGGCGTGCTAGGTTCTAAGCGTCCTTGAGGAGAGTACGCCCGCAATTCTCTCCTGAGTTATTCGCTTAGACCCGCAATGTTTCTAGGCGTGCTAGGTTCTTAAGCGTCCTTGAGGAGAGTACGCTCGCAATTCTCTCCTGAGTTATTCGCTTAGACCCGCAATTTTGAGTGAACTCTTTATGCTCAACTTTTCACACACACACACATATATATATATATGTATATATATTTTACTGTTGGGATTTTCCATTCATCTAGGTGTGTAACCTTTTCCTCTTTAAGTTTTAAGCGTAATCTTTTTCAAGGATGCATAGTTATGTTTAACAGTTTTACTCAAGCCAATATATAGGTTTGATGTATCAATTCGTTTGTTTACATATGCAAATTATTCTTATTTGAAATTATCATCGCCTATCATTTTCTTTCTTTATGCATGATGCGTCAATGATTTAGCATGTTAACTTAGCAAGTAGCGATATCTAATCATGTAGTAATGTTTCGTATGTTATAAGGATATAAATTCACCATAGTTGAGTTAGTTTTTCCAACCTGGAATGGTCGCTCTCAACCTTTGGGTAGGGCGTGTATTTCGCTTGTCCAGCTTGTCTTGATTCGGAGTTACGCTACTTCCAGCGTCTATTACATGAGCCGCTCCCTCAAATTTATACGCTTTGTCGTAATGAGGCGTGATATATTCCAGCTTCGCACATACATCTTATTGCATTTGTCCAGGCATTGCGCTGCGTCCAGGCATCTTTCGCCTCAAGCACTTCGTTATACTAATTATTCCATCAATGTAAGGTGTTCTTTGCCACACGTTCTAATTTTTTGCGCAAGGCATTCTGTGCTTCTTTGCTTGCCGGTAGAGTCAAACGACTTCGTAACTTCTCTTTTCTTCTCATGAAGCGTAATCCCAAGAATTTGGTTTATAGTTGTCCTGATTCATCTCAGATCTTAGAAATATGTCGTGTTGTTGTCAGATAGGGCGTCCAACATGTATTCTTTCCTTTTTCTGATTCTTACTCCGGATCTGAAAGTGCGCTATATGTGCTATGCTATTATCCGGGTCGAGGTATGGTATTCAACAGCTCTTAATCATTGGCTGGCTAGGCTTATACATCATCCCACAATATGACGCGCTCTGAACTTTGTGAGGTTGTAAATGGGACCTTGCCTTCATGATGTTCGCTGCGTTGCGCGTCCTTTCTTTTGCACCTGTAGCGTATTATTTGCCTCCGTGATATTCCCTATATTGAGCGTTCCTTCTCCTCGCTGCATCCACCATGTTGAGTGTCCTTCCATGATATTCGTTGCTTTCGCCTTCATCATTTTTAATGGTTTCCCTTGCTCTTGCTTCCTGGGGTGCGCTTCCTTCCCCCTTCTTTTTTTTTTCAAAAACTATAGCTTTCGCCTTCATCATTTTTAATGGTTTCCCTTGCTGGGTGTCTTAATATGCCCACGTTCCTCCAATGCGATGAGCTATGCACTCCATAAATTTATACGTTGAGCTACCCCATGGGGTGCCCCTTGAGCTCCCCTTACGCGTTTATTGGCTCCATCCCTTTGGAGGGGTCGTGTCCTTTGCTTTGGTAAAGCCTTATGTGCTTCCACATATCTCTCCCCAGTAGGGAGTTCTCCTAGCTTCCCCCGCCTGGGGCATGTCTTCCTTAGACGTAGCGGACTAAGTTCCCCCTAGGCTGAGGGCATGCTTTTCTGATTTACTCCTCACTATGCAGTTGAGTGGATTTTTTTTTATCTGAGAGTTTGCCTCTTTTTTTCTTAAGCATCCATCTTTACAACCATGTTTCTCCAGTGGAGTCTCCAAATGTTTCAGATCGAAAATGGAAAAGTAGGGGTTGAGATAAAAGGGTTCAAATTCTAAAGAAACATAGTTGCAAGAATGTGAGATTTCTTATAGATGTTTTTTCATGCTTTGCCTGGTTGCCCCCTAGTGCTTATATATTGCACTAAAACTTGAGGCCCAAGGCTTGTTTACATTGGATACTTACGGATTAAAGAATACAACTGGTAAAAGTACGCCTCTGTCTACTGCACTTTACGCCTTCCTGTTAGTGCAGCTGTGTTGTTTCCTTTTTTATGTCACTGTTTCATGGCTTTCTTTGAGGCCAGGAGTGGTGCCTCTATTTTGGGATAAAATTCTATTGTCCCCTTGCATCATATTTCTGCTGTCGTCGCTGTGCAAGCTGGCAGTTGTCGCTGTGCAGGCTTGATAGCTTGCTTCTAACATACGCCTTGCTCCTCGATCAGTGTGCAATTGTGCTTTTCCTTTTCACTGTACCGTATCTTCTCTTTTTGCTGATTTGTTGAAAATCAATTCACAACAATTCTTACTTTGAATCATGTCAATATATTATTTTAACATATTATTTTAATATATTATAAAATAAAATAACAAAATTTAAAACATTGTTTATAAATTGACAAATATAATAATAATAATAAATGTTATTACTATCGTAGTACATTGATTTTTTTTTATAACTCTTTTAATTAAACTATTGTGTTTTCTTAGGTATATATGAAGTGTTCTGGATTCGACCCAGCCGAATCTATACCTGTCAAGTTATATACAACATATTTGTAACATAATTCCTTTCAATCTTGGTCTAAGGAACCTATCATAACCTATCTTGGACTCGACTCAGGAACCTTGGACCAAAGGACGAAGCCTGACCTCATCACCTACTTAAGCTTATAGGGGGACTCAAAATATTAGATGCACCTCCTAGCAAATTTGGATAGACGATTTAACCACTGAAAAAAGTAATTAGATAAGGTGGATTGGATTACAGAGAGTGTTTAGGCGGATTACGACTTGACCTAATTACAGAGCATGTGGGTAAGGCTGACACATGAACACCTATAAATACCCCCTCCACAAAGAGTCCAGATATGTGCTATCATTCTCCTACTTACACCCTGCTTAATCTCACACTACCTTAGGCATTAGAGTGTTTATAGGTCCCTTATCTCAACCACCGAAAATATTGTTTCTAACCACTTGAAATCAAATTAGAGAAAACCTCCATCTTGAATTACCATCATGGACCACTTTGGTGCATCTTAGCGCCATAGTTAAAAGAACATTATAAATTTTATTAAATTTATTTTAAAAAGTGAATAATGCAATTGACAAATAATCTCCATAATTATTGCCCTTGATATTGTCATAATAGAAGCTCATGTTTTGAGAAATTAAATGCCTCTAGAACTTAAATCACTAATACAATATAATTAATACCACATACAATAAGTGTTAATTGATAATAAAAAAATCTTCTTTTAACAACAACACATTAATACAAAAGTTTAATTCAATAATACATTAAATGTCAAATGAAATAAGGAAAATATTTAAAAACATATATACTTTTTTTGTTTTAAAATAATTATTATTTTTAATTATTTTATTGTTTAAAAATATTAAGCAATGTATATGTATTGTTGTTTTTCATTTTTTTATCTCTTAATATACAAAACCTATATAAAGATTCAATATCCATAAAAAAAATAAAAAATAAAAATATTAAACATTAAATAAAAAGCATTTTTAAGGAAAATACACAACCCAAGGCTCTAAAGCTTCTAAATACGCGTTACAAACAAAGAAAATACAAAAGGAAATAAAACTAAAAAAATTATCAACTTCGAGTTTTGAGGCCATGAACCTTAAGCCTCTTAAGGAATTAAAAATAACCCAAAATAAAATATATAGAAATTATCAAACTAATGTTTTGACGTCATGACCCAAGTAAAGAGAAGGTCGATGTAAAGGAAAGTCAACCCGTTGTGGGTTTAGGACATATAGTCCCTTAATCTTCACGTCATCCCTTAAGCTTGCATCTGAAGTTGAAATTCCAATCACAAAAAGGGGGGTTGAATTGTGATCTCTTTGAACTTTCTGCAAATTTCTTCTAATACTAATTCTACTCAAGTGTAACTTGGCTAAGTATTAGCAGATGACACTCAAGAAGATAGAAGTTATAATATGTATAGTATGCAGAAGATATGATTCCTTTATAGGAACTCTTTTGTATGTATCACTTACTTAGGTATTAAGTAGGTTTCAAAACAGTTTTATGCACATATAATCAATATAAAATAAAGAGAGTAAGGGTAAGAAGATTGCACACACATATTTTATACTAGTTCACCTCTTCCAACCTGAGGCTATGTCCAGTCCCTACTTCAAGTAGGATTTTCTTGATCAACTTTCAGTTTACAGTTTTCTTGGGTACACCTTACCACTAGTATTCTTCTGTAGCCTCTTCAGGCTCTTAATAGGTTCCTTCTTCAGCCACCTAAGGCTTTACACCTACTGCAGACTCTTCTGCAGAAGGTACATACACCAAAAACACTGCAGAAAGCTATCTACAGACTTTTTGCTCAACTTATCTCACTACAGCTCTGTAGTACTCTTAACTTACAAGCACAACACACTTTCTCAAGAGGCACTCACAGTATTAAGTCTCCTTGAGAGTTTATAGAAGATATAAGTAGTGAAAAATTAAATACAAGGCTCAAAATGAATACAATTTAAGCACAGCAGAAAAGATGATGAGCCAGCTCTCTCTCAATGAACCCTTGGAAGTATATACTCAGAAATATGAGGAGAGAGAAATTTTCCAGAAGATTCAGAATGTAATTTGAAGACTTAAGGCTTCTTCTGGAGATTTGGTGTGTAGAAACCTGAAGAGAGCTCCTCTTTTTATAGGAGAAATGAGAAACTAGCCGTTGGAGAGGTTGCTTGCACCTCCAGCTAAGTCTGTATGAACTGTCTCTATCAAGTTGTAGTTGTCCTTATCAGTTACAATTGTCATGTTGACTGGTTGTTTCTTCTGGAAAGGCTTTCTTTTGCAGACTTGAAAACTTGTGGAATTTGTAGCCAGTTCTTCTGTGAGCATGTTGTGGTCCTTTATTTATAAGACATAAATTATTTGATTTGTTTTTAACTTAGCTGCACCCTCAGAAAGGGAAGAAAAAAGTTTGGGTAGATTTTGCTTCTTCTGCAGCCTTACTATCAACACGTTTCTTCTGCAAAACAATCTTCTTTCTTTTGTAGAGAGTTGATATAGTCATCTTCTAGTAAATTGTCTTATCACATCTTCTAGTAAATCCTGCCTATATCTTCTTGACAAACACTCAAGTGAAATCCTTAGTTTCTTTTCAATCAGAATTATGACAAGTGAATTTTGCTAGTTTGTCATCATTAAAACCTTATTGGAGGATTCTTGGACCTTACAGCATCCATGCACTCCTTAGCTTTGTCCTTAGCTTCCATACATGCGCTATCACATTGTTCCGAGGCCACCAGGTAATGCGATAAAGATTGTACATCATGTATGCCATGTGTTCTTTCATGGTCAAAACTTTAAGCTCAGTGTGCCTAAAGCAAAGCTTGAGGTGTTCTGATCATTTCCTTCTTTTAAAACAACACCCAAGACTTTTCTTCCTCCGATGATTGCGAATCCTATTGCACACCCTCTTAGGTCTTCTACTCCCCCTCCATAAATAAGGTTGATCTTTCTAGCAGCTAATGCCTTGCCAAGGTCATAAGCTATATTTTGAAACTCATCATCTTTTCCTAGATTGGTTCCACTAAAGATGTACATATTGAATATGAGTGTGGATGATCTTACATTTTATTTGGGAATAGACATTTTGGTGTATTGATCTTTTATGAAAATAAATTTATA
This sequence comes from Sesbania bispinosa, assembly GCA_026901365.1. Taxonomy (NCBI): domain Eukaryota; kingdom Viridiplantae; phylum Streptophyta; class Magnoliopsida; order Fabales; family Fabaceae; genus Sesbania; species Sesbania bispinosa. Next base: position 3,331,158 of record QLOH01000012.1, read on the forward strand.
AAGATGAGAGGGTCGGTAGAAAGATTATGTGGAATCAAATTTATTAGAGAAGGTTTTTTTTTGCATTTTGATTAATTATTAGTCAGTGAAATGATAAATGAATAGAAAAATGATGATACATACGAAATATAAAGTAAAAAATGAATGATTAAGTTAAGAAAATAATAATTCAAGATATGCGTGAAATGCAAAGTCAAAAAATGATGGGTACATTAAGAAAAATGAAGAATGATTAAAGGCACACATGAAATACAAAGCCAGAAGTACTACGTTAAAAAAATGAAAAATAATTAAAGACACACATGACAAGGAACAATGGTAGTGATTTTGGCTCACTTGCTATATGAAAGACCATTCTAAATGCAAGATTGCTCATGAACCTACTTAATATTGAATGAAGACTTTTGATGTAGAGTTATTTTTATATTAGGGAAAAATATGTTTTTCGTCCTGTAGTTTCGGTCAACTTGGGTCTTCGTCCCTATACTTAAAATCCTTGGTTTTTTGTCCCTGTACTTCCTAAATCCCTAAACATTAGTCCCTGTCGTTAATGTGGACCGTTAACGGGATGACGTGGCAGACGGAAGTTACACCTCAATCCCTTTGTGGGCCCCACTTCCGTCTGCCACGTCATCCAATTAACAGCCCACACTAATGACAGGGACTAATGTTTAGGGGTATAGAAAGTATAGGGACAAAAAACCAAGGATTTAAAGTATAAGGACGAAGACTCAAGTTGACCAAAACTACAGGGACGAAAAACATATTTTTCCCTTTATATTATGATGAAATGATATCAGATGCATGGTTTGAAAATGATGCATGATACAATCATACACATATTACAGAATGCAAGAATATTATGCATGGCAGGATTAACATGTGTTTATAGATGAAAGGATCACGTTTAATGGATGTTGGAATGATAAAAATGATGCAACAATGTCAATATGATGTTGAATGTTGCAAACATGGTATCAAACGACATACCATATGCATGATTTTAAAGCATACAAGGCATGATGCAAAAATTAGCATGAAAAGTGATCAAACATAAAATGAATTGTTGGATATATATCATGTTGATTTATTTTTTTATGCATTGATGAAATTCCATTATTTTTATTATTTTATTGTTTTGTTTTTTATTGTTTTTTTCTTCATTTCACTAAGATGTAATCCATGCATTTTTATTTTCATTTTTACTAAGAATTTTATATATTAAACAAACATTTTTATGAAATTAAAAATAAATTTAAAAATACTAATTCAAATATTCTTAAGATAAAAATATATTTAATTTATTTTTCTTACAATTCCATTATTTTATGATAATAATTACTCTAGTATTTAAATTATATATGAAAATTAAAAAAGTTATGTTATCAGTGCAACAAAGGTCAATAGAACTATTTGTATTAATATTATTTTAATAATAATATTTCTGTTAATATTTATAAAACATGTAACAATATTTTATTTTTTTATTATTTTATTTTCTTCTATTTCATAAGATTTTGTGATACTTCTTTTCTATTATTTTTCTAATGATTTTTTTATTTTATAATGAAGATCATACGAGTTTTAACTTAAAATAAATTAGTTAAGTTCAGTGCCAATTTTTTACAATTATGGTCACATGTAAAGGTTCTTTTATATACATATTAGACGATAACTTAATAACATATTATAAATTGCATCCCAATTATTTGTATCAATTCATTTATTATTGGCTGATAATTTTTTTTGTTCTTTTAGTTACCTCATTAAATTCTAAGTACTACTCAAAATGGATAAATATCCCATTTTATATTAAAATGATTTAGAAATGTAATACATTAAATAATAAGTCTTTGATTTCATATGTATATTTATATATATTATTAAATTTATACTAAACAAAGTTACATATCAATATCATATGAATTATTAATAAAAAATAAAAAATATTATAAAATAGTATGGAGGGTGCAATGTTACATACTAGTTGAAAACAAAGAGTCGCCAATGGGAAATCAAATTAGAGAGAGAAAAGATGAATTCTTCAACACTCAATAGAGCCATGACCGAATTAAACCTAGCTAGAGGAGCTAACCACGGACAGAATCCTACAAGTTGTGAAATTGATATTAATTAACCTGTCTTGAATATTTCAAAAGAAAAGGGTTTAAACTTTCATCGTCTTATATCACGGCTAGCTCCTACAACTTGTACAACATTCACGTAGCGTTGCAATATATACATGCACATGTGTTACAAACTTATATCCACTTTAGACTTGGCAAGAAATATATAGAAAATGGAAACAAGTGACCACTAAAGACAACCTTTGAACAAGTAGGAGGAAGCATATGCAAGACAAACAAATATTAATTTGCCAAAGTTATTTCAGGAAGAAAATCACGAAACACAACAAAGCTCCTTTCGGCAAGTCAATACATATATATTTTAATAATTTAGATTTATTTGGAAAGGCCCTGTTAATGTTTTTAATTTATTTTCACAAAGTCAATTTTTATATGGTCAATTGCTTTCCTGCCATAGGTTTGTATCTCCAGTTGATGATGCTTTTTTTTTTCCATTAAATTCCAGAGTGATTGCTGAATATGCATCACTAAAGGCCATTTTTTTTTTAAAGAGAAACATCATTACTGATCAACTTGCTATCATTGTGTTTTATGGGTTAAATATATTTTTATTCTCTTTTATATATATATATATATATATATTTTGTAATTTAAAATTAGTAGATTTGGTCCTTTAAAAAATAAAAAAGAAAAAACTCGTTTAAATCCTTATTGATAAAAAGTTATAACTAATCCGTAACAAAATTTATATCAAAACTATTCAACCATGATTGAATTGATGTATTTTTAATTTTTGAATGATTAAAACTACCAATTTTAAATTATTGAGACTAAAATCAAATTTTAACTATATTTGAGGGAGTAAAATCATTTAACCAATTCATGATCATCAAGAATCAACTACACGTTTGGTTTTCAATTGCAAGATTTGCATCTCAATTTTGGAGTGGATCTTACTCTAGGATGGGTTTTGAGATTGCTCTTCCGGAATGTAGTAAATCATAAATACTTTCTTCAACATTGTGGGCTTGTCAAAGGGAAGAAATTATAACGCATGTTTGATCAGTTCTTTGGATTTTAATCTTTGGTCCATTTGATTGCAAATGAATGAGGTGATGTTTAAGAATAAAATTGCTGATCTTCTAAATATTAACTAACACCAGACCTTATCAAAATCTGTTCTTGGACTTAGTTTTTCTCTAATAATGTAGCCACTAGCTAGTTATTCTTTTGCAAGTTGGTGTAAATGTCCTTATTATCTAAATTTAATTTTTAAGGTTAGTTTTTCTTGAGTCACAGTGCTGTCTGAGAGTTGAAGTATTAAAACTCTGTTTTTGTATCAGGTTTGGAGTACCACCACCCTTATATTTTTATTCAATAATTTAATTTAATAATAAGAAAAAATTTATAACTTGTAATGAATTGAATAATCTGCAATCAAATCAAGAACTCGGTAACTTTTAATCAATCCACAACATAATTCAAAGGAAATATACACAATTTTTTTTATCAACAAACAAGCAAAATTACAATGATGAGGTAAGGACTTAGGACAGAACAAGATATGCACCAGAATGAGATATACACTTGTGTTGACAAGGTTCAAAACTAAACAATTATTACAAAATTCAAAGGAAGTAGGAACATATTATTAACTTTAGTTAATTAACAAAGCTGCAATGCTTCCTGATCTCACCATCATAGCCAGTTAGCACATCTATAGAACCCATATGAACCATTGCTTCTGCAAACTTGGTTGCCCAATTTGAACCATAATTAGCATTGCTTAACACCATTTGTTGTGTTGATTGGCTACTTAATAATGTTTGATCTGAGATCAACAAGCCACGATGGTTGACCAATCCCTCATAGTACTTGTTGTCCAAACGATTAGGGGTAATAGTATCAAGAACCACTATTGGGTCTGTGTTGCTTGGTGGTGGTGGACACTTGGTTTTCAATGATGCAGCAAATGAAGGGTCCATGGATGGATCTTGTGTAATCAGGCGCTTAGAGAAGGAGGAACAATGTGATACTCCTATTGAATGTGCTCCTGAAAGTGTCACCATTTCATCTGCTGATAACCCTTTTGTTGCAAATTTGCTAATAAGATCATCAGCATTGAAGTCTGGTCCAGGTAGATTTTGTGGCACTTCATCACCAATTGAGACACGACCATCTCTACGTCCTGAGGGTACATCATAGTTTATGCCACCAACTTTGAGGGCACTGTCTCTAGCTGCAAAGGCTAGAATGTCAGCACATGACACAGTTTGAGGACAAGCAGCCTCTAATTGAGCCTTGGCCTCTTCAATGACCTCAAAGCCACGCAAGCTTGGATTGTTGATAAAGTTGTCTCTCTCAGCAATTGGGTTATCAGGTGTGGATGCAAGTAATACAGAACCATCACAACCCTGTTTTTGTACATAAATGACATGCCAACTTTAGAGACTTGAATTCCAATTGCATAGTCATAGAAAAATTATATATGTTTATATGGAATTATATTATACTCCCTCCGTTACTATTTATAAGATACAGTTAACCAATTTCATTATCATTTGATATAGTAAAAACGACGTTAAGAGTGTGTTTGGTAAGTCATTTCAGCTAGTTGAAAGCTGAAATTAGTAGTTGAAACTATTTCAGCTTTGTTTTGTAAGATAGTTTTTTGGGGAAGCTACTAGTTTTTCTTGAAAAGTTACTTAAGGTGGTTTTTTAAAAAAAAAACTCTCATTTTCAGCTACTAGATGAAAATTTATTACATGTTTATCCCCCAACCACCCCCACTCATCATTATTTAATAATTAATAATGTCATTATAACTCATTTTACCATTTACAGCTAGTTTTACCAAACACCTTCAATCAAATCAGCTAATTTTTTCAGCTTTTGGCTAACATTTCAGCTTTTCTAACTTTTTTCAGCTAGTTTTATCAAACACACTCAACAATTAATAAGGATAAATAAAAAAAATTGATAAAAAAATGTTTCCTTAAAATTGTAAAATGACTTATAAAAATAACTCAAACAAATTTCTAAAACGTGATTTGTCACTAGGAAAAGAGGGAGTATATGACTATCAAGATGAACTTACCCTGACAAAGCAATCATGGAAATGCATTCTAATCAAACCAGCAGCTATGCCAGGATTGAGAGCAACCGCTTTGTTTACTGTGATTCTCACTATTGCCTCAGCAGATGGACATGTTGAGCTATAAAAACCAACTTTCAGAGATGTTGTGTATGCTAATGAAGATATAGATAGAATCATGACCAAGGTAGAAATCATTTGAAGCATGTGTGGAGAAGTACTATCCATTGTTATTAATAATGTAATTGGTAGTGGGAAGATGAGCACAATATATATGGTGAAGAAGATTGAAGGGTCAAATTTAAGGACAAGGTAAGGAATTGTTATGTATTGTTGGGGTAATAAGGAGGTGGAGAAACTTGTGTTCAAGCAAATGTATTTATAGGCTACGAAACTTTGGCAAGTAATGCGGGTGAAACTTTATCCTAGAAAAATATGTAATAGTTGAAGTTGTCTGCCCTTGAACACTTCTCTCCCGACTCAACTTTCTTTTATTAATTTGAGAAAAAAGTGATGGCTATACCAGCTTGGGAATTTTTCTATTCAGTGCTCACTGCATATGGCATTAATTTATCTAATACACTTAATTAGAAGAAGGAAAGGTATCTAATTATAGAATAATTTTCATATTTTTCTTCATAACTCTTTTTTTAGGTGTTTCTTTCTTTTTATCACACCAATTATCACATCTTTCACCCCTTTCTAATCACTTCTTTTGTTTTTCTCCTTCCTATCTCTCACTTTCATACACTTCCCACACCTCTTTTTTTTTTTAACCACAGGTATTCTCCACTGGAGGCAATCTTGTTCGAGCCGGGAACATCCACATCATGGTGGGGCTAGCTCTTCCAGCGGGGATTTTTTTCCATCCACAAGACTCAAACCCGAGACCTTGCTTAAGAGTGTGTTTGGTAAGTCATTTCAGCTAGCTGAAAACTGAAATTAGTAGCTGAAACCATTTCAGCTGTGTTTGGTAATATAGCTTTTTTTGGGTAGCTACTAGTTTTTCAGCTATTAGCTGAAAATTAACTATAAGTTTATCCTTCAACCACCCTCACTTATCATTATTTAATAATTAATTATGTCTTTATATGTCATTTTACCATTTTCAGTTAGTTTTACTAAACACATTCAATCAAAACGGCTAGCTTTTCAGCTAGCTTTGCCAAATACACTCTAAGAGGAATCAAACATGTACCACTTGAACCACCCCGTTAATACCCACACCTCATTTTTTGGATATCAAAATTTCAATATCATTATTTATAATAATTAACAATCATTTTTATACACGTAATTTCTCTTATAATTTTTCCTCTACCTCTTTTGTTAATGAAGTTAATAAATATATAATGTCAGTGTATAAATATTTTATGTTGTTATGTATTATCATATCATTTAATGAATATAATACCTTAATTATGTATTATATTAAATGTATTTAAATGAATATAACACGTTAATTATGTGTTATTAAACACATTTAAATAATAAGACAATACATGCTTGAATAACGGATTTGGATCCTGGTTGGCCTCTCAGCGAAAATTAGCTGCGGAATAGCCAGGGAATAACTAGACAATAAAATCCATAACTAATATGTAGCTATTTTGTAACTATATGCTGCTATAAATCCTTACACAATAACCGTGTAAAATGATTATATTATGATAAACCAATTTTTAATATTTCTCTCTTTTTTTTTTTCTTTTCTATTACATGATATAATAAATCTCTTATTTTCTCTTTATTTTTTAATTTCTGATACGATGCAAGTGGATATAACTTTTAAGAGGTCTACATATATAGTTATATATATATATATACACCATTTTTCCTATTTACAATTAATGGAGGGACTTGGTATAATCAGGCGCACCTCTTATTAAGTTGCTTGTAAGGATAAATTAATGTGTTGATGAGTTTATCTCTATGATGAATGTATTTATGCTTGGTGGCTGTTGACTTTTGGAGGGGGAGTGGGCTTGACACACTGAAGTTTGATCGCTTCTTTTTCTTCTTGTACCCCGTCCAAAAATTTTAAAAATTAGAAAAGAAAATTAAATATTAATTTTAAAAATGATGATTTTTTTTTTCAAATTCCTGTATTTTACATTTCCTGATATTTTCAAAACCTAAAAATTGAATATCAAAGTTTTAATATTGTGATTTTAAATAGAGAATGAAATTTAATAAAATATTATATTATTATTTTATTGGAGAGACAATAAAACTAATAAGAGGGGACAATTTTTTTCTATTCTTATTTTAAACTTTCACTATGTGCATGTTTGGATGGATATTATAAAATTAATTTTAGAACATCTTATTTGTATAAAATTGATTTTGATTAAAAGTAAAATTAAAGTCACAAAATTTATATTTAAAAATCTATATATATATATAGAGGAAAACAAAATCCCACTCCCTCCCCGTGTCAATTTTTTTTTCCCGCTCATTCTCTCTTTTTTTTTACACGGAACAACCGAGGTTGTTCCCCCCTTTTTTTCTTTTTACATTTTCTATGCAACAAGAGTTTTTTTTTTGTTTATTCTTTAAATTATTTTATTATTTAGGATGTTTTTTTTTTCACTTTTTCAATATATCATTTATCTCATTATTTTATTAATTAATAATTTAATTTATTATCTCTCTTATCTATTCAATCTATATTAAAATTGTTTCCCACGTGTCATGTTTTTGCACTTACGTTCTTTTAGTTTTTTCATTATCATTTTAATAAGGTGATTTTTTTATAAACCACATGTATATACTCCACGGGACACAGTCCTCCTTCTGCCGTTTTATTTTATCACACGTTTTATTAATTTTTTCTTTTATCCTTTGAAATTGTTTTCGGTCAAAAATGTATTTCTTCTTTTCTAATTCTATTTTTTCCTCCTCCTCAAAAAGTCTCTTTCTCTCTCAAAAACACCACATCATCCTTTTTTTTCTTTTATTTTTTATCTCACTTTTATTTTTTTATTATGATATTAAAATATTTTCTCTCATTATTCTTTTTTATTAATATGTTTCTTTATAAAAGAAATTATTTTATCACCTGCGGGTATTCTCCACGGGAGACAATCCTGTTCCTACCATTTTATTTTTCTTTTATTTTTTATTATGATATTAAAATATTTTCTCTCATTATTCTTTTTTATTAATATGTTTCTTTATAAAGAATTTATTTTATCACTTGCGGGTATTCTCCACGGGAGACCGTCCCGTTCCTACCATTTTATTTTTCTTTTATTTTTTTATCTCACTTTTATTTGTTTATTATGATATTAAAATATTTTTTCTCATTATTCATTTTTATTAATATGTTTCTTTATAAAAGAAATTATTTTATCACCCGTGGGTATTCTCCACGGGAGAAAATCCTGTTCATACCATTTTATTTTTTCTTTTATTTTTTATCTCACTTTTATTTTTTTATTATGATATTAAAATATTTTCTATCATTATTCATTTTTATTAATGTGTTTCTTTGTAAAAGAATTTTTTTATGAGCTGCATGTGACACCCTTCTACCCCAATAATAATATTATCATCAAATTGAATTATAGAGAAAATTAAAGTCAACGCCGAGGTAAAAAGGTTCACAAATTCTCTTTTAATATATGCTCTTTCCAAATCCAAACTGTCTCCATAAAAGAATATAACTATAGTTTTCAAAGCATTTCATTTCCAACATAACAATAATATAACTTGGCCGTATAAGGCCCTTAGAAATAATTTTCCAAATCTCTAAATAACAAAATAAAAGAAATAAAGTTCCTAGACAATAATCCCCGATGTCACACCTATCAGAGCGAGACCCCTTCCTTTCAATACTCGGCACATTGCGTGCCATCTTCATCACCTATAAAATAACCACAGAGAGTAAGGTGAGGAAAAAAACACATACTCATACATGTAATGTAGAAGGCTACCATGTCCTCACCCAACACACAATCATCATCATTAATATCATCACATAATCATCATCATTCATATCAACTCACACTCTTTATATTCAACACATCACTCATCACCATACATATTATCTCTCATCTTAATTCACACTCGTTACATACAACACATTAATCTCACACAAATATATAATTCACACTTCTCAAATCATCAATGACACACTCTTTACACTTTACACATTAATTTCTCATAAATTTAAATTCACATTCTAACACAATCATAAAATGTCATGAATGCTCACTCTATGCTCATGCACAATAACTCTTCCTAAGGATCATGATTTGGAACTCCGCACAATGGGCGCACCTCATCAATCCTCTTAGTTGTTACCAATGATGTCTCTGTTAGAACCACAGGAAACACTAGAAGGGGGGTTGAATAGTGTTTTAAGCTTTTCGTGTCAATCTTGAAAATCTTTTGTTTAAATCATGAAGATGAATAATGTTTAAAATGAATCTTAAGATCAGATATAATTAAAACGTGCGGAAGATAAGAAAAATAAAGTTTCTTTTAAGTCATAAGATTATTTTAAACAGATACTTCTCAAGATATCTTCTGAAGATTATTACATTGAATGTTCTTTTCAAAATTGTTTCTGAAATACTTCATATGACTATAAGTTGTCTGAAGTCTGTTCCAGATTTCTGAACTGAGGTCTTTCCAGACTCACTTCAGATAATTGTTTCAGAAGTAATTCAAAAGACATTCTTTGTAATGCTTCAAGTGATGTGAGGAACATCTCATGTTTTGTTCTTATGAAAGATCATTTTATTGAAATCGTTGTGTTAAGTTTGTTATGAAATAACTTTTCAATCCCCAACATAAATAAGAAAACTGTAAATAGAGAAGTTAAGGGAAAGAAGACTTAGGCACACAGTTTATCTTGGTTCACCCACAAATTCGTGAGCTACATCCAGTTCCAGAGGCAAACAACCACTGGATTTTCCACTATCTGAATATTCATATTACAAGCTCAAATATGAGTACAGTCTCTCCAGACATCACGAGTACAGTTTCTCCAGACATCACGAGTACAGTCTCTCCAGACATCACGAGTACAGTCTCTCCAGACATCACGAGTACAGTCTCTCCAGACATCACGAATACAGTCTCTCTAGACATCACGAGTACAGTCTCTCCAGACTCAAGTATTCTTTCTTCCACCAAGCCTCTCCAGGCTCTCAGACACATAAAGTGTTGAGTAGTTTCACTACTCAATCCAAGTTAGATGTTCGCCAGAACCTCTAAACTTAGATTCTACTTGTACATAGAGATTACTGAGTACACACTCAGGATACAGACATTACAAACTAAGTACAAGGATAGACAGTGATACAAGTGTTTGAATTAAGTACAATCTCTGTCTTTCTATGAGGAATACATCCTCTGAGAGTAGGCTAACTAAGATGTGAAATGATGCTCCAACCTTGTTCTCAAACCATTAGTTTCCATGGGCTACATTCTCACCTATATCATAGGAACACCAAGGTATATCAAAGCTTCAAACCGTACCCAGTTTGATAGTCATTTGTTCAGCATGATTGCCTTTCGAACAATTAACTCACTTGATCAAACAGACCAACTGAACAACCTAACTAACTGACCAGCTAGTCAGTAGGCTGATTGAGAACCAACTCTCTGATCAAACTTCGTTGACATCTTCATGATCCACTTAAGCTCAAGTCAACTCTTGTTAACCATAAGGCATTCAACCTGATTAACTAGTTTGATTCTGTTGATCAACAATTTTGTCTGACTGACCAATAGGTCGGCAGCATCTTCAAATTCAATCTTGAGGCTATTTATATGTTCTGATGAAATATAGCCATTTGAAGATGATTCATAATACCGTTGAGATGTTGATGATGTGACTCATATAGCCGTTGTGTAATAGCTTCTCAAACGGTTGCTTCTCCTTAAGCGAATGAGTGTTCAGACGATCCCGTTCTGACACTTGATATTTTCTTCTTCATGAGAGATGTTTCTTGATATAATTTTGCGAATACTCTCTCTTGAATCTGCTTTTTTCTGCTTTCATCTGTTTTCTTCTGCTTTCCTCTGTTTTCTTTTAGGAGTGTCTCTTTAGGAGATATCCGTTGAATTTGTCCTTTTGCCGATTCTGTATATACTCCTTTTTCATTTGCTCCTGACATCATATCTTCTTTGGGTGTGATGTCTTGTTCAATGGCTGTTGCTTGCAGATGATAATATATGTTTGAATTAAAATATTTCATTCAAACATTTTTCTTTGTTGCTTCTGCTTAGTCTCCTGAGCTTTTCTTCTGCTTTCTTTCGGATTGGTGATAATGATATTTCCGTTGTGATACCACCGTTTAGAGATAGCATTGAATGCTATTCAATCCGTTGTGAGACACGCTTCTGGGTGTTCTGAAAATTCTGACAAAGTACAACGTTGGTGCTTCTATAAAGCTGCCACCGTTGTTGCTGCAATTTCTGCGTTGCAGAGATTTCCTCAGTGGTGTATGAATTTCAAAGGTACCAAGAAAGGTCTCTGTGACTTTGCCAATTTAAGCTTTGAAAGTGTTGCGTGTTTGTAGAGAACGACTTTTCTTCAGCATACTTCAGAGAGCAAAAGTCTTCGTTGTCTTCAGTGAGTGTGCCACGTCGGATCTCAGAAGGCTTCAATATTTCAGACGAATATTGACACTTCAGATAGCTTCTAGTCTTTCAGACAGCTCCGTTGCTTCAGACAGCTTCTTTGCTTCAGACAGCTTCTTTTTGTATCTTGTGTCTTCTTCTTCTTCTTTCATGTAGATAAAGATGTTGAATTGTATGTACTTTATTCAATCATCTTTCTTGCTTGCTTCTGTTCGGTCTTCTATAATTTTCTGATTGGCAGCAGGTGTGGATGCAGTAGGTCTGCTTATACAAATCCTTTTGTTGCAGGCATTATGGAAAGTCTTTGCAATATTTCCTTATTTATGAAGACTTTAATCGAGATAGAAAAGCATGTCTAGCTTTATCTACTGAGTGAGTGATCTTCATGTGCTTTACACTTTGCAATGTCTTCAAGAAGTCATTTCTTGATTCTGATATGTTCAATCTTCAGACTGCTTCATGTTGTCTTCATTTCTTCAGATGATGGCTGCACTTCAGATAGGTGTATCTTTGAGTCTTCACTTCTTCTAGTTTTTAAGTAGTCTTCTATTCTTCAACTCTTTTCAGATAGCCTTCGAGTCTTCAACTTGGTTGTGGATTACTCTTCTTCGGATTCTGCACTTTGTTCTTTTGATTCTGATCCCCTGATTCAGATTCTTCTTTTGATGTGTTCTTCTACTCTTCTTCTTTAGATAGTGAATATTCCATCCTGAAACATAATCAACAAACCAATACCTTTCTCAGTAGAACCTGTTAATATAATATAATCTTATTTGTTAATCATTAATATAATCTTATAATCTTATTTGTTAATCATTAAAACTTAAGGATGCTAAGTCTTATAATCATGTTTAAATACTTAAACCGATTTATAGACTTCACAGTCTCTACCGTTAAATGCCCTCTCTTGGTCGATAGGTTGCACAGTTAAACACCCCTCTCCTGGGCTCGTGCAGAGACATCCGCCCCGCAATGATGGTCCTACCGTTAAATGCCCTCTCTTGGCCGATAGGTTGCACCCCCTCGATGGGTCCGTGCATAGAATGTCCCCCATCATGGTCACCGAACCCTGCTCGCTGCCCCTCTCTTGGGCTAGGGTATTTAAGCCACGTTTGGCTACTCATATATCTCATATATTTCATACATCATATGCTCATATCTCAAATGTTATGCTCAATGCAATCAACATCATATCTCATATCTCTCACACAATCTCTATGCTCAATGCATCATCATCAATTCACATATATCTCATGCAATCTCTTTTACTCTATCACTTCACATCACATCACAATATTATAAACGTAGAACATCACATAGGATACTCACGCCATAATACTCATGCCACAATCAATACACTTTATACATCCAATTAATCTATCAATTCCACAAAACAATTCATATATTAGGTAAACATGCATCTCAATTTCACGTTTTAAGAGAAACTATCCGAAATTTGAAAGGAATCTGTTGAAATTATAATTAAAAAGCTCAACCCGCGTGTTGTGCTTCACTCTGCGCTTAGCGCAAGTGAAGCGCAGTCTTCAAAAAGCTATGCTCCACCCTGCGCTCAGCGCAGGTCCCAGAGAGCCACGCTCCATGCTGCGCTCAGCGCAGATGGAGCGCAAGTGTCGCAGAACGCGACTGCAACTGCGTTTTGCCCCTTTTAATCCCTTTCTTCAATCTCTACTCAATTCTTTAAGTTCTAACTCGTTTATACTCGTGTTCACCGATTAAAAACACTGAATTCCTCAATCATTCTTATGAATTACAATAAATTTAACATCTAATCAATTATGGTTCCTCATCTCTAAACCCTTATTTAACCATTTTTCGTTATTCTCACTACCATCACCCAATTCATCAAGATTATTACGTGCATACATCAAATCAAACACATTCCAAACACACAACACATGATTCACAGATAGATTCTCAAAATTAGAATTCTTAGAGGGTCTTATGGTTGTCCTCACTACCCAAGCACTCCCACATACACATACAAGCAGCACCCTTCCCCCCGTACCTTAGAGGTGAAGATCAAACAACAAATGGTAGGCTCTCTCTTGATGATTACTCTGCAGCACCTTCCCCTTGCGAAGTTGTTTCTCCCCTCCTTAAGGTTTCGCTCTCTGACGATTTGAAAAATAAGGATTAGGGTGAACTGATAACCCCTCCTTAAATAAATACTTAACTGGGCTGGGTCTACCCTCAACCCACTCATTCCTCTTTTTATTAAAATAACATTATTCAAAATATTAATATTATTTCTGAATAATAATAATTAAAGATAATAATAATAATAATTCTCCATTTTATCTTATTTTATCTATCTTAGAAATTTTAGGATGTTACATCGCGGGTATTCTCCACGGGAGACAGTCCTGTTCCTACTATTTTATTTTTTTCTCCCATCCTTTTTATTTTATTTTTATTTTTTTTATCAAAATTATATCTCCATTTATTTATCTTCTATAGTGGTATTTTTTTAACAATCACGGGTATCCTCCACGGGAGGCAATCTTAATCATGTCGTTTTCTTTTTTTCTTTTATTTTTTATCTCACTTTTATTTACTTTTTTTATTATGATATTATAATATTTTCTCTCATTATTCGTTTTTATTAATATGTTTCTTTATAAAAGATTTTTTTATGAACTGCGAGTATTCTCCACGGGAGACAGTCCTGTTCCTACTATTTTATTTTTTCTCAGACATTAATTTATTATTATTATTATTATATTACATTTAATGTATATCAACATATTTATAACATTTCCTTATATGTGTTTTTATGTAATAAAAAATAAAAAATGGACCTCCACAGGGGCAGTCTTAATCCTCCACCGGAGGCAGTCTTAATCCACAGTTAACGTTGTTGGAGAGGCAACACCACTAAAGAGGATCCATAAACTGTGAAGATATAAGTTATACGTACTATAAGCTCTGTCTTTTTAAACTTGCTAATTCTGTATTGTCTTCAATAATTCCTCTACCTTCGGGTATTATGTTGGGCATGTGTTTCATCTCCTTAGCTAGATGGGGTGTTCACAGTTCGATTTGGATCAATTTTAAGATAAAAACCACCTAATTAAATCATTGTTGTTAATCTTATCATTGAAATAAACAGGAAAAACACAAGAAGGGGGTTGAATTGTGTTTTCTTTAAAACTTACAAGTTTTCACAACACAAGTTTACAAAGGATATTTGCGTAAATCTTTAGACTGATTCTGAAGTAGTTCTATCAGAGTTTGGAAATTTTAGACTCATGTAACAATTATTTTCGAAACCAGATTTTGAATAAAAGCTTTTAAGATAACACAAGTTTAACCCAAGTTAGATAAAATACATAAAGCAAGTTAGAGATCAGAAGATCACGTAGAGCTTTATCCTGGTTCACACCAACCACAAGTGCTACGTCTAGTTCCTAACACAGTTAGGATTTTTCACTATATATGGGGTACCTTACACAAGTATTCTTCATTTCCTTTTCAGGCTATACAAGATACTTTTCAAAAGCCTTCCCAGGTCTTTACAGGTATTCTTTAGCACAAACAAGCCTCCTCAGGCTCTAACAAATCTTTACAAAGAAAAAAAAAGATAAAAGCTCTGATATAACACACTAAGTGTGGAAAAAAGATTTCAAACAAAGATTTATTAAAGAATGTTCAAGTCCAAACTTGTTTGAAATGAACAACTCAAAGAATAAGAAGAATAAAAGAATTTAAAGAATCAGAGTTGCAGAAATGGTAGCGTGTAGGCTCTTGTTCAAAAATTTTGTACTCTTTCAATCTTCAATCTTCTATTTATAGGCTCCAAGAGACATAGTTGTTGTGAGAGGATATGTTTACGTTGTCTCTTAGCATTTAATGCATGGATTCGTTGGTTGTCTTTTCTGGAGCAGCAACGATGTACATAGAGCAGAAAAAGTGCTTTTGTACAGTACACCATCATGTCCTTTTCTAACATTTTTGCTTTTGCATTGTACTTTTTGCTCTAAAATGATTTTCTAAGATATTTCTTCAACCATAAAACTTACAGTCTGAGTCAAAGGTATTTTGAATTTGAATTGTTGTGGACTCAAGTATCTTGAAGTATGCTTCTCATAGGGTTTAAACTTCTGATGATAAAGTCTGGTGAAGAAATGGTCTTTAGTCTTGAGGTAGCTTCAGACTTGAGTTCACTTCAGACTCTGGATACTTTAGATTGATGATGTTTTCAGACTAAGATACAATATAAGTCATCATGAGGCCTTATTTCATTCCTAAGGAACTCATTGACTCTGTTTTGAATAATGTCCAACATGGACTGTTGAGACCTCTAGCCTATCCATTATAAAAGTTCTAAGACTTTTCTATTCTAAGTGAATAAGGTTTGTTGGAACAAACTCTCTCTTAGGATGTTTTAATGATACCAAACCCTCAAGACTTGTAAATGTTCTTATTCATGTGAGATTCACTTGTTGTACTAATCTATGTGCTTGAGTGTGAATATCATAGTCTTACCTTAAATACAAAAAACATTATTAGTTTATTAAAGATTCGATACCTCAAAGACTTGTTGATGGCATGCAGCTGATGGGAGCAACTGGGAGACAGAGAGATTGGGTCAGTACCACTGATAGATGGGCACATGAAGGCCCATCAAAGGAGAGTTGACTTCATAAGTCAACATTGACCATACAACTCGTGGTCAACCAAATAATTCTCATCTTTTTAATTGTATTTTTAATTCCCTAAAATAGAGGACCACCTAGTCTTGGCCTCTAAACCTTAGTTTGATAGGATTTGCTTATATTTGAATTTAATTGTAATTTCCTACTTCATACTCTCATTATGAGCGCTAATTTACTAGAATTAGTGGCTAGGAGGTTGCTTTACTAAAGCATTAGGAGTCATGGGTTCAAGGACTCATTAGGATGTTTTAAATCCCTTTTATTTTCTCCTTGAGTTGGCCGCCCCACTTGGCTATATAAGGGGGCCTTCTCTTCACTTGTACACTTTAATCTTCATTCATATATTGAGCTTATGCATGTTTTTTCCCTTGTGAGGTTGAGAGGCTTAATGGTTCTTGCTTAAACCATTGTGATTCTTATCTGGTTCCACGAGCTGGTGGCGAATCTACACTGTTGGCTTATCTGTTGAAGGGGTTGCCATCGTTAGTGGCGCCAATTCCACCTCTATTCTCTTCCATTTTCTTTCATTTTCCTTTATGTTTATGCGCATATATGCTTGCTACCCAACACTTTAATTGTTTGTTTTTCAATTCTAATCAGTTGATTTTGCTCAATCCTAGCTAGATCCGTAACCTTCCCGATATCACTTGTCAAGTCTCTTCTATAAAGATACAGTGAACAAAATAAGTTTCTATAAGCAAGACATCATAAACTGAGCTTAAGTCAAAGAAATATCTCAAGTCTTGCAAGAAGTTGAGAACATCAAGAATCAAAGTCAGAAATACAAGTCTTGAAGAAATGCCCAAGCCACTGCACGAAGAACTGAAGTCAAATTTAAACTCAGATTGACAACTCAGGTTCATACCTCAGACCGAAGACCTAAGACTGAGACAAGAACAACTCAAATTGTACTATCATCAAATGCCGACACATTTAGCCGTTGAAAAAAAAAAGCAAAATCTAATTCTCTCTCCCTATAATGGTAAAAAAACGGCTAGTCCAAGGAGTTGGCTATATATAGAAAGCTCCATGTACAATGAAGATAGAGAATTGCGGCTGAAACATTATTGGAACTCTGTGTGTAGTAGTGCTAAGTCCCCTCCATATATATTACCAAAAAAAAAAAATTGGACATTATGTTTTCGCTTTAAAAATTTTTTTATTAAGAATTTCCTTTGTTTTAAACTAAGATACTAAATCATTTTTAAAAAGTAAATGAGCAAAACAAAAAGGATGAGGTAAGGGTAGATAAAAGAAATGCATCCTAATGGGACTCAATAGAATTCATAATACTCAAAATTTAATAAATATTACAACAATTAAAAATCAAAGAATATGATGAACCACTCATCTTTTTGTTCAAAAATAATATAAAAAATTTAAAATAAAAAGAATGTAATAAGGCAAAAAAAAAAAAGTTGTGTTTTTTTCTGAAGAGTAATGCAGCTAGAGTTAATTAACAAAGCTGCAATGCTTCCTAATCTCGCCATCATAGCCAGTGACCACCTCTATGGAACCCATGTGAACCATTGCTTCCGCAAACTTGGTAGCCCAATTTGCACCATAATTAGCATTACTTAGCACCATTTGTTGTGTTGATTGGCTACTTAACAACGTTTGATCTGATGTCAACAAGCCACGATGGTTGATGAGTCCATCATAGTACTTGTTGTCCAAACGAATAGGAGTGGCAGCTTCAAGATCCACTGTTGGGTCTGTGTTGCTTGGTGGTGGAGGACACTTGGTTTTCAATGATGCAGCAAATGAAGAGTCCATGGATGGATCTTGTGTAGCTGTGTCATTGAAAGTGTATAGGCGTTTAGAGAAGGAAGAACAATGTGATACTCCTATTGAATGTGCTCCTGAAAGTGTCACCATTTCATCTGCTGATAACCCTTTTCTTGCAAATTTGTTAATAAGTTCATCAGCTTTCAAGTCTGGTCCAGGTAGATTTTGTGGCACTTCATCACCAATTGAGACACGACCATCTCTGCGTCCTGAGGGTACATCATAGTTTATGCCACCAACTTTAAGGGCACTGTCTCTAGCTGCAAAGGCTAGAATGTCAGCACATGACACAGTTTGAGGACATGCAGCCTCTAATTGAGTCTTGGCCTCTTCAATGACCTCAAAGCCACGTAAGCTTGGGTTGTTGATAATGTTGTCTCTCTCAGCAATTGGGTTACCAGGTGTAGATGCAAGTAATACAGAACCATCACAACCCTGTTTATGTACACAAATGACATGCCAATTTTAGAGACTTGCATTCCAATTTTAATATATAGGTCAGTTTGGATGTACTTATGCAGAAGAACTTCTAGGTGAAAAAAAAAATAGAATGAATGAAAAATGTTAAATGAATTTAACTTCTCCGTAAATTGAAATTAGTCTTTTGTAGAGCACCTTCTCCAAATTAACATCTCCATCAGTGACTAATTTCAACTTATGAATAAGTTAAATTCATTTGACATATTTGATTTATTCTATTTTTTTCTTTATGTATTTGTAGGAAATTATATATGAAGATGAACTTACCCTGACAAAGCAATCATGGAAATGCATTCTAATCAAACCAGCAGCTATGCCAGGATTGACAGAAACCGCTTTGTTTACTGTGCTTCTCACTATTGACTCAGCAGATGGACATGTTGAGCTATAAAATCCCACTTGCAGGGATCTTGCTGAAGAGGTTAATGAAGAAATTATAGATAGAATCATGACCAAGCTAGAAATCATTTGAAGCATGTGTGGAGTAGTAGTAGTACTATCCATTGTTTTGTTGTTATACACGGTGAAAAAGTTTGAAAGCTCTAAACTCGTAATTGAATTAAACAAGACAAGGAAGCGAATGGTATTGTTGTATGTATTTATGTTGTTGGGTATGATGGAGAGAACTTGTGCTGAAGCGAATGTATTTATAGTATCATTTTGAATTTGAAAGAGATGAGGTTTTACTTTGGCAAATCAAATGAAATGCGTGTATATTATGCAAAATTTGTCTGCCGTTGAACACTTCTCTTAAGGCTAGCTCAACTTTATTATATGATATTTTATTTTAGGTAAATGTAACATATTGGTCTGATGAGAGTTGTTCTACTCCGTGGTGGCTGCATAATTAGTATACTTTGACGAAGTTTTGACATTTATTTACAAACAAATTACAACTAAAAGTAGGATTTGGTAAGCACAAGCTACTTTATATATGTTTCTTGTAAGAATAAGAATAATAAAGTTACAATCATGCTCATGAAGAAAAAATATAGGACATTTTTTTATTATTATCGAATAAAGGCATGCGGAAACTTTCATGGGAGAAGAAGTAATAGGAAATTAACATTTCTCAATAATAATATTGAGAAATGGTCAAAGTAAAGTAATGAAGTTGCATTTGAAACTGTGACTTCCATTATCTGAGATCAAAGCTTAAAAAAATAGGCAATGTCTGCCATGGGCTTTATGGGCCCAATCCTATTAGGAGAAAACGACATCGTTTTAGTAGTGCCAGTGTAGTGAAGTATCCACCTGGTGGCGTGGCGGCTTCTTTCGTACGCCACCACCACAATCAAATTGGAATCACGTTGAGCTTCTTCTGCTGCTTAGTGCTTACTTTACTATCACTTCACAAATACGATAGAGTGTAGTGACTAGTGATGGCCGCACGGTGTTGTAGAAAATTAGTGAAAGATGTGTTGTTAGTGCATTCAACTCCAATTCATCGTTTCAGACACTTTTCTTCTTCTGCACCTCCTAAACTTGCTCACTCTTCCAACAAAGTAAGTATGCATTTTCTACTATTCTCTTTTGTTTGGATCGTGGTATTTAACACTAGAGTTGGGGCATTCAAAAATCACAAGCATGTTTTATGCAGAACCACTTCGAAACAGGAAAAAGAAAATGTTTACATTATAACATTTTGGCTTCTTGATCATTTCACTAGATATCGTTTGTCATTTGACTTATATTTATTTATTCCTAAATGTAACCGCTTGATTAATCTCTCTCTTTAACTGTTGGTTCTCTCCGTTTTCTTCTCTCTCTCTTGAAACAAGGAGTGCTTGGGAGAAACTGTTATTCTAAAATGTGCTAATGAATATAAACTAATATGATCATAAATATGGACTAGTATTGTAAAAACTTATGTTTATTGGAAGCATTGTCTAAGAAATTGGACAAATCATATTGCATATTTAATTATTTGTGCTTCTTATTTTTATGTGACATTGTGACATGTTAAATTAATAAGTTTGTTGTATTTTTAATAATGTTATTTTTGTTTATTAGTTGATGATACTTTTCTGATTCAGAGTTACTTACCTTGATTATAGGGAAGGTTGTTGACAGGAGCTGCCATAGGCCTTGTTATAGCTGGTGGAGCTTATGTGAGTACTGTCGATGAAGCTACTTTCTGGTACATCCTTTGGAAGTTTGAGTGAATTGTTTTTTGTCTTTCTGCATATCTTGCATTTTGCTTCTCTAGTTATGGCTATATATATATATATATATGAGGAGGAATCAAATTACACCAATGGTTACACTATTAATAACTTTATAGAATGTGGTTTTTATTAATCCAGCCGTTGAATTATAACTATTTATTATCTTGATTATTTGTGTTAAATTTTGTAAAATTTTGACACTAATAAATTGATAATAAGATGGTTCTTATTTTCATACATTTTAAAAGCATATACGATATTAATCTAAATATATCTCAATGATGTATTAAATAATTTTGGATCAATGTAAAATTTTGTAGATATGATCTCTATGATATTAACTTTCAATCCAATGGTGGATTTTGGAATGTAATAATATGTTAAAAAGTTATTCAGTGGTGTAACCATTGGTGTAACTTACCTTGCATTGTAACGAAAAGAATGATCATTGAGTCTAGTTTTAATAACTATACTTTTCTTGTTTCTGTAAGTTCCTCTTCATTGCCATGTTAATCCAGTTGCTCTAGTTTTTATTTTGTATTCTGCTCACACTATAGACTCAATAATATTCTTGCATTGTCATAGACTATATCTGTTATTTTCATTTCTTTTATTTTTGTTATCAAAGTTGTTGTTGTGATCTATATTTTCTATTTTGTTCTATGTTCATCATACTTATAAATGGGCTTTGCTTGATTCCAAAATGAAATTCTCAAAACCAACTATTCTAAAAGCTTAAGCTGTTAAGTAAAGACACATGAACATGATTGGTTTTATACTTTTTTACCTCTAACACACCCTCTCAAGTAAGAGCACATTGGGCTTGAAGCATGGACAATGACAAGTCCACCTTATCTTGTGCTGAAACAATTTTTATTTTGAAAATGGTAGCAACAAGGATCAAACTCTAGACTATATGGTCATAGAGACTTTGATATCATGTCATGTGTTAGAGTCTCACATTGCCTAGAGATAAGGCCGATTAAAAGTATATAAGTCTTAGGCAATCCTCACCCTACAAGCTAGCTTTTGGGGTTGAGTCAGGCCCGGTCTAAAATCTAATATGGTATCAGAGCCTATCCTAGATGATCCGTTGTAATTGGGCCGCCACCCGTAAAGTTGTCCACGCTCCAGATGTCCAGCCCTGGGCGTGAAGGGGTGTGTTAGAGTCCCACATTGCCTAAAGATATGGCCGATTAAAAGTATATAAGTCTTAGGCAATCCTCGGCTCGCTCTACAAGCTAGCTTTTGGGGTTGAGTTAGGCTCGGTCCAAAATTTAATATCATGCACCAACTATTCAAAAACTTAATGAATATTATAGGAGTTTTCGGTTGAACAATCAAACCTTAATCACGTTGATCTAATTTTAGGATTTTTTTTTCCTGATTAGTATTCCTATAAATTACTAGGATTGTATCTTTTCTTTATTAGCAATGTAAATATAAAAACAATCCTGATTTTATGTTACCGGATTTTGGTTCTGAAATCCTGAACGGAGATACTCTCCTTGTGAATATATTTTGTCATTCTATTGCAACATGACATGGAGAATTTCATTCTCTGAACCTTTAGAAATGCATACCTCAGAATGAATGGTCCTGATTTCAAGTTATCTTCATTGCAGTGGATGGTTATTCTCTGCATCAAAACTTGTCAATCCTTTTTTTGCTTTATTGGACCCAGAGGTTGCACACAGAATAGGTCTCTCAGCTGCTGCTCATGGTTGGTTTCCAAGGGAGAAGAGGCCTGATGCATCAAGCTTAGGCCTAGAAGTTTGGGGAAGAAAGTTCTCCAATCCATTGGGTCTTGCTGCAGGCTTTGATAAAAATGCTGAGGCTGTAGATGGGTTACTTGGTTTGGGCTTTGGCTTTGTGGAGATTGGCTCTGTTACACCTATTCCCCAGGAAGGCAATCCAAAGCCTCGCATCTTTAGGTTGCGAGAGGAGGGGTAAAAGTTTGTATTTTGTTTCTTTTTCTCTTCTACTACTCTGATTAATAGTTTGTATCAATTTTGCCTTTTCTTGTCAACTTTTGTTTTCACCTTAAACATTGCACGTGTTGGAGATATGAAAATTGTTCAATTTCGATAACTAGAACTTTTACGTTTGTTTATGTTGTCTTTTCTGTAAGACTGATCAATTTATTGTGCAGTGCTGTGATAAATAGATGTGGCTTTAATGGTGATGGAATTGTTGCTGTTGCAAAGAGGCTGGGTGCTCAGCATGGTAAGAGGAAATCGGATGAAACTTCAAGCACTTCAACTTCTTCCAATGATGAAGTAAAAAATGGTGGAAAATCTGGTCCTGGCATTCTTGGTGTCAATCTTGGAAAGAACAAGACAAGTGAAGATGCTGCAGCAGATTATGTTCAAGGAGTTCATACATTGGCCCAGTATGCTGATTATTTGGTATTATTTTCTTGTATACTTTTTTTTTCATAGAAATAAAAATGAAAACTAGAAAACTTACATGTCACGATCCTATACTGACATGATTGAGAATGGGTGATAAACTGAAAAACTTTTCATGTCTAACATGACAGGTGTCTTCATGTGGTTAGATAGGTGTCGACAATGTAGTTAATAACCTTTCTTTGTTCTCTGGGGTTGAAAAGTATGTCATGGAATTTTAATTTAATTATTTTAAACAAGAAAGGCTTTTGTTACCTTGTATTTTATACAAATAATGAAGAAAGAAGAGAAGTGTGTGTGGTCTGCAGACTTGCTGCACTTTGGGTAGTTGTGGTGTTTTTGCTTTTGAGTGGTTTAAATACTATTTGATTACTTGATTAGAAATGTTTTTTTACCCCTTTCTAGGTAATTAATGTTTCATCACCCAATACCCCTGGCTTGCGCAAGCTTCAAGGAAGAAAGCTATTGAAGGATCTTGTGAGTAAGGTAGAAACCGGGATGTGAAGCATTCTCCATATGTTCATGTCTGGCATAATTGAGAGACTGACATCAGCATAATTTGCTTTTTCTGAAGGTTCAAGCTGCTCGTAATGAAATGCAATGGGGTGACGAGGGCCCACCTCCTTTGCTTGTAAAAATTGCTCCAGATTTGTCAAAAGAAGACCTTGAAGATATTGCAGCAGTAAGTATATAAGTGCAAATGTATTGTTTCCAGTCTTCATTGTCTCACATTCTGTATAACAACTTAAACTTTGGTGATAGGTTGCCTTGGATCTTCACTTGGATGGACTGGTATCTCCTCTCTGCTCTATCACTAATTTGAATTTTGTTCACGTTTGAATTTGGTTACTACTTACTAACACTAATTAATGTGTTCAAATGATCTCTCAAAGTAAGTGTTTCTAATGTCGAAAGTGGATTGGCAGAAAGGCCATCCTTTCTAGTTTTGGCAACATTTTCATATTACTTGAAATATAGAAAAACTGAATGTTATTAATCTGATGATAAAACTGTACAGAAGGAAAGAAAATCTGCCTAAAAATTAGAAACAAAATAGTTACAGTTGTACAAATCTTTTATAAATGTTGTGATTATTACAGAATATTTGCTTTGATTTTATTTGTAATAAATGCTCTGATTTTATTTGTAATAAAATCTGTATCAGTATCAGATTATAATCAAATCTGATTTCTGATCAGATCTTAGGAAATAGGATAGTTATTTCTGATTGATTCTGTTTTATTTATAGCAGATTGGTTTCCTTTTTTAGGACCAATCCTGCCTTTAAATTGGTGGCTGTATTTTTCAATTAGAAATAAGAGAGAAATATTATTCTTCTCTATTCTTTTATGGTACCAGAGCTTTGTGCTCTGAACCTTGCCATTTCCCATGGTGAAAACGGCGATGACCGGCACTAGTACCCGTTCTCAGACCACAGAAGATGAGCGCAGGGAGAAGGAGACTCCACCACCCAAAACTGATCGAGTGGAGACTCAACCATGCGCGGACGACAATTTTCCCCAAAACCTGAATATTCCACTCACGGTGCACAGGCTCAATGGAAAAAACTATCTCGAATGGGCTCAATCCGTGAAACTGACAATGGAGGGAAGAAGCAGGCTGGGATACTTAACAGGAGAAGTGAAGAAACCAGAAAAGGATGACCCTTCTTGGGCAAAATGGAAGGCTGAAAACTCACTCATAATGCCATGGTTGATCAATTCCATGGAGCCAACAATTGGGAAGCCATATTTGTTTTTATCTACAGCAAAAGAAGTCTGGGAAGCTGCTCGTGAATGCTACTCAGATTTGGAGAACTCATCTCAGATATATGATCTGAAAACTCAGCTGTGGCAATCCAAACAAGGTGATCGAGATGTTACCACCTACTATAATTTGATGCTAACCTTGTGGCAGGAGTTAGATCAATGCTATGAAGATGATTGGGAAAACCCCAAAGATGCAGCGCGATTTAAAAAAAGAGAAGAAAATGATAGAGTATACATGTTCCTTGCTGGCTTGGATAGAAGTCTAGATGAAGTAAGGGGAAGGATTCTTTCTCGAAGGCCTTTACCCTCCATTCGAGAAGTATTCTCAGAAGTTAGACGCGAGGAAGCTAGAAGGAGGGTCATGTTGCATGGATCTGAATCACCTATCACCCAGCAGATAGAAGGATCAACCCTTGCAACAAAGGGGTTTGATTCTGAAAGAAAAAAACCATGGTATGATCATTGTAAGAAACCATGGCACACAAGAGAAACTTGCTGGAAGCTTCATGGAAAACCAACAAACTTCAAAAAGAAGTCTAACAGAGAGGGCAGCGCATTCCAAACCACCTCTGAGGAAAATAAGGAGCTATCATCTTCTGCTGAAACAACTCTTTTACAAAGGAACAATTGGAGCACCTGTACAACATTTTTTCTCCCAAAATGACAGTAAATCCTTCTTGTTCTTTGGCCCAAAAAGGTACTCATCCCATTGCCACTCTCTGTAGTTCAGAAAATAATCTCAAACCTCTTTGGATCATAGACTCTGGAGCTACTGATCATATGACAGATTGTTCAAAACTTTTTTCCTCCTATAGTCCTTGTGCAGGAAACAAAAAAATAAAAGTTGCAGATGGCACCTTCTCTGCAATTGCTGGAATTGGATCAGTTCCTCTGTCTTCTTCTTTAACCTTACATAATGTCCTTCATGTGCCTAACTTATCATGCAATTTACTCTCTGTCAGCAAAATTACTCTTGACTTAAACTGTCATGCTATGTTTGATTCCTCTGGTTGCAAATTTCAGGAATTGAATTCGGGGAGGATGATTGGCAATGCTAGAGAGATTGATGGACTCTATCTGTTTGAAAATGACAATGACTTGAGTAGACAAAATCAAAGTACTTGTCTCCATTCTAGCCTAGTTTCTAAGGCTAGTGAAGTTATGTTATGGCACTATAGGTTAGGCCATCCAAGTTTCAACTATATGAAACACTTGTTTCCTGAATTTTTTAATAAAAATATGTCCTCTTTAAATTGTGAAACTTGTCAATTGGCTAAACATCATCGTTCCCCTTATTTATCACAACCATACAAATCATCCAGCCCCTTTACTTTTATTCACAGTGATGTTTGGGGCCCTAGTAGGCATTCAACACCTTCGGGTAAACGTTGGTTCATCACCTTTATTGATGATCATACTAGGATAACTTGGGTGTATTTGATGAAGGAAAAATCTGAAGTTGAATCTATTGTCAAAACCTTTTTCAAAATGGTGACAACACAATTTCAAAAAACAGTTCAGATTTTTAGAAGTGATAATGGTAAGGAGTTTTTTAACAAAAGCTTAAACAATTTCTTCATAGAGAATGGAATTGTACATCAAAGCTCTTGTGTGAATACACCCCAACAAAATGGGGTAGCAGAGAGGAAAAACAAACACTTCTTGAAATTGCTCGGGCTTTACTCTTTCAAAATTTTGTACCTCAATACCTTTGGGGTGAAGCTATACTTACAGCAGCCTATTTGATCAACAGGATGCCAAGTAACGTTTTGGATTTTAAAACTCCTTTGGAGGTCTTCTTAAGCATCTTTCCAAAAAATAGGTTGTTATCAACCATACCTCTAAAGGTTTTTGGTTGCACTGTTTTCGTTCATAATCATGAACCAAATCGGAATAAACTAAGTCCTAGAGCAAAGAAATGTGTGTTTATTGGTTATTCTTCCACACAAAAGGGATACAAATGCTTTGACCCTAATTCTAACAAAATATTTGTCACCATGGATGCCACCTTCTTTGAGTGTCAACCTTTTTTTACAACTCATCTTCAGGGGGGGAACACATGTGAAGATTCGACACAATTTTTTGAACTTGCAGATAACTCACCATTTGACTGCATTTTAGTTGAAAATGAATTTGAAAATTTCAAGGATTGTGATGTTCCAAGTTCAAAAGATTGTGACGACATCATTGTGCCAAATAATGAGGACAGTGAGGCCATAGGAACAGGTGGAAATAAGAAGCAAAGAGGCAAAAAACATATTGATTTTGTCTACTCAAGAAAGAAGAAAGCTCAAGAAGATGAGTCCAAAGGTCATCCCTTGCATTACCAAGAATCCGAGGAACCACAAGGTAATACTCTTCCTGAAACTATACATAATGGCAACCAAAAATTTGTTAGTGAGTCTCCTATACTAAATGATTCTGATCTTCCCATTGCTATTCGAAAAGGTATAAGGTCTTGCACCAAACATCCTCTGTCCAATTTTGTTTCATATGATAAACTCTCACCCTCTTTTCGAGCCTTTACCTCACAGCTGTCATGCAGGGAAATTCCAAATAATATACAGGATGCTCTAAGGGTTCCCGAGTGGAAGGGGGCTGTTTTAGAAGAAATGAAAGCCCTTGAAAAGAATCAGACTTGGGAAATGGTGGAGCTGCCAAAGGGGAAGAAAACAGTGGGATGCAAGTGGGTGTTTACAATCAAGTACAATTCAGATGGTACTCTAGAAAGATACAAAGCCCGCCTAGTTGCCAAGGGTTACACTCAAACCTACGACATTGACTACTCGGAGACTTTTGCACCGGTGGCAAAACTGAACACTATTAGAGTCCTCCTATCTCTAGCTGCAAATCTTGATTGGCCCTTACAGCAGCTAGATGTGAAAAATGCTTTCCTAAACGGGAATTTGGAAGAGGAAGTATACATGGATGCACCACCTGGCTTTGAACAGGGGCACTATCCAAAGGTATGCAAGCTGAAAAAGGCTCTATATGGACTAAAGCCGTCTCCTAGAGCATGGTTTGAAAGATTCACTCAATTTGTAAAGAAACAAGGATATTCCCAAGGCCAAACAGACCACACTATGTTTGTGAGGCATTCAACTGAAGGGAAAATTGCTATACTAATTGTCTATGTGGATGACATCATCCTTACTGGAGATGATTTACAAGAAATGAGCCGGCTGAAAAAAACTCTCTCTGCAGAATTTGAGATAAAGGATTTGGGATCCTTAAGATATTTTCTTGGGATGGAGGTAGCAAGGTCAAGGAAAGGAATTGTTCTCTCACAAAGGAAGTATATACTTGATCTTCTCAAAGAAACCGGTATGAGTGGTTGTAGACCAGCTGACACACCCATTGACCCAAATAAAAAACTTGGAGATGGCAAGGAAGGGGATCCTGTGGACACTTCACGCTACCAAAGACTGGTTGGGAAACTGATTTACTTGTCTCACACAAGGCCTGATATTGCTTTCTCTGTAAGTTTAGTAAGTCAGTTTATGCACTCTCCCCACGAGGAACATCTTGATGCAGTTTATAGAATCCTAAGGTATTTGAAGAGTACACCGGGTAAAGGTCTGTTATTCACAAAAACCACTCAGCAATCAATTGAAGCCTATACTGACGCTGATTGGGCAGGTTCAATCATTGATAGGAGATCAACTTCGGGCTACTGCACTTTTGTATGGGGCAACCTTGTCACTTGGCGAAGCAAAAAACAAAGTGTGGTTGCTAGGAGTAGTGCTGAAGCAGAGTACAGGGCAATGGCACAAGGAATTTGTGAAATGATTTGGCTAAAGGGAGTTCTTGAAGAACTAGGAATGGCCATCAATCTACCCATGAAGTTATACTGTGATAACAAGGCTGCAATTAGCATTGCCCAAAATCCAGTCCAACATGACAGGACTAAACATGTAGAGATTGATAGGCATTTCATTAAAGAGAAGTTGGAAAATGGGGCAGTTTGCATGCCTTTTGTCCCAACTTCACAGCAAGTGGCGGATGTTCTTACTAAAGGACTCTTCAGAAATAACTTTGAATTTCTTGTAAGCAAGTTGGGTATGATAGATATCTATGCACCAACTTGAGGGGGGGTGTTGTGATTATTACAGAATATTTGCTTTGATTTTATTTGTAATAAATGCTCTGATTTTATTTGTAATAAAATCTGTATCAGTATCAGATTATAATCAAATCTGATTTCTGATCAGATCTTAGGAAATAGGATAGTTATTTCTGATTGATTCTGTTTTATTTACAGCAGATTGGTTTCCTTTTTTTGGACCAATCCTGCCTTTAAATTGGTGGCTGTATTTTTCAATTAGAAATAAGAGAGAAATATTATTCTTCTCTATTCTTTTAATAAATCATCTACACAATCTACAAAACTTCTATTATTCTATCCTGCCTGTTCTGCTTTACAACTCATTTATGATATAGAAACCATAGAAGAACATTGTGTAATATTCACTTTATTTCATCTTAATTTATTTTTATTGTAGATAATATCAAATACAACCATTTCAAGACCAGATCCTGTCAGTAGGAATCCATTGGCTGCAGAAACTGGCGGCCTGAGTGGGAAACCTCTCTTCGATCTCTCTACCAATGTCTTGAAGGAGATGTATATCTTGACAAAGGTATGTTTTCTGGTTTATATTGTAAATTTGTTTTGAACTCTATTGAGATAAATTTTCATTTAGTGCATGCAATCCTATATCTTTGCATGCCACTACTTTGGATGGTGCTATTTATAGTATCCTAGTTTTTTTTAATGATATTGTTGATGCAATGCCATTATTGATGATAGTCAAACCCTGAAATTTGTTTCTTAAAGTTATTTGCTCTTCATTCTTTACAAATTAAAATATGTTTAATTATAGATTAGTATGTGTATGCTAGCACATCATTTGTAGGTAGAGTAAAAGTTGGAGGCAACCTCCTTGATGTGAAATTAATTATATGGCCAGCAGATACCTATGACAACATTGACAAACACTAAGCTGTATACAGTGTAGTTCAGTGTGGTGTCTCACTGATTGGCTTGAGTTTTTTCCAATGCAATTAAGACATATTATTTCCTTTTAGCTGTCTTAATGATACCCATCTAAATTAGCTAAGCTCTAATTTTCTGTTCTCTAGTTTTTTGTTGCATTCTGTTCTTTCTTTGCAGTGGTTTGCTTATATACGTAAATAGTCATGCCTGACAACTTGACACTGTTCATATTTATCAGGGAAAGATTCCTTTGATCGGCTGTGGGGGCATTAGTAGGTAAAGCATTCTCTGATTATTCTCCTTTTTTGGTGCAGTTGATTTCTACCTCTCTCAGTATTCCTTGTGAATAATTTTAAAGGAAAAGAAATTATACAATTAATTCTCTGAGCCTTGTATGTCAAATCAGTGGTGAGGAAGCATACAAGAAAATACGAGCCGGAGCAACTCTTGTTCAGCTCTATACTGCATTTGCTTATGGGGGACCTGCACTTATTCCTCAGATAAAGGTATTAACCTTGCCCATCTTAAAGATTGTGGTTAATTGGTAACTCTAAAACCAAATACAATTGTTGTATTCACCAAAATTAAGCCTTTAAAATGAAGAGTATAGAAGGAAGGAATGTTTGTGTGTGTGAATTTATGGTGTGCGTATCAGGGTTTTCTTGTTGCATGTTCTTTCCAGTATCATTATTTGCTATTTTATTTGGAAATGTCTCCACATATATGGTAATATTGTTGTTTATATTTATTGATTTTTGGCCTTAACAATATTATAGACCTTGAAACACCCTGTAATAAATTCATCAAGCTGATTTGGAGTGGCATCTAATCTTCTGTTTTAACCTAATGTGATAAAGTTTGGGAAGGGGAAAAAAGGTGCATAATACTATCATTCCCTAAATATCTTGCCCAAAACAACTGTTGGTAAAATTTGCATTGTGAGGGGAAAGTCACTCTAATAGTGGCTTTGGATTTTGTTGATAACACTTACACAGTTAACTGACTGATAATGATCAAATTGATGACTTTTCATACACATTCAAGCCATACAGTTACTACAGCAGCTTTTGAGAATATTTCAGTCTTTGTGGAGGGATTACCAATTCTTCTCTTTTTGTGATCGAAGTTTTCAAGATTTAAATACACATTATCTGACACATTTCCATTCATTGGTTTTAGGCTGAATTAGCTGAATGTTTGGAGAGAGATGGTTTCAAATCCATTCTAGATGCAGTTGGTGCAGATTTCAGATAACTTTGATTCGCATATCAATGCTATGAAGAAAGAGAGACAATGTTAGTCCATTTTTATATCTTGGTCTCCTCTTATATGTACCTGATTTTATGCCATGTATGATGTATTGTTCATTTAATGGGTTGTGTTTAACGGTGTATTCCACTGTGTCCCTATGGGATAAGGAAATTTTCGGGTATGGACATGTTCTGAAACCTGTGAGAATGGTGATTCTATTCCATGGAATGAGATGTTGTCTCAGGGGTGTTCAAGACCCGGTCCGTCCCTTTGACCCGTCTCAACCCGTCCTACTCGGGTCGGGTCTGTTCCTGTCCTACAAGAAAAAATAGAACCAAACTGGGTCTCATTTTTTGACCCGATATCGGGTTGAGGATGGGTTCGGGTTCATAGAATTGGCCCGATAAAAAAATAGGGCCGGGTTAGGGACAGGTAAAACCCATCCCAACCCGTCCCATGAACACCTGTCTCATGTTTAAGGCAAAAAAAAAAAAAATGGGTAGGGGTTGATTTGAATTTCTGCTTCAGTATAAAATGAAAGCTATTACCCTCATTACATTTAACTTACTTCTATTTTTTTATCACCAGAGAAAAAAAATCATTGAAATAGAGTATAAGAAGAAGTACTCTTGAATTACAATTTTTTTTAGATTTAACCCACTTCTAATTTTCGTTTTCTTATGAAAATGTGTTTTCCTTTTTTGGTTAAGAAAAGTTTGAATCCAGGCAACTTTTTTTTTTTTCATTTCAAGGTTAGGTCACTAATTTCAACAAGAATTTACAGAAGGGATGGCTAATAGGATTCCTTAATCCGAATTCAAGTCACTGCATGGGCATTATTATTGAAATATATTGTTTATACTGAATACTATAATATATTTAATTAATATAAATATGTAAATTTTTTAAAATGATAATGATTAGTGATTTTTTTATATTAAAATTTATACTTATTTATATAGAAAGAATTAGAAAAATTAAAACATGGAAAATTTATTTAAAACATTAGTAATTATAAAGGTAAAATATACAATATAATATCATTTATATTTTTTAAAATATTCCTTTATACGCCATATTTTTCGTCAAATTATAATGTTTAAAAATATAATCACATATAAGAATTCGAAGTCCTTGTCGAGACTTCGCTCTAGATATAGCAACATATAATTGATCATAAGAGAAAATGGTTTTTGGTAAATAAACACAAATGTGTGATGTCTAGTTTTGACTTTTATTAATGGTCACAACAAAATAAAGAAAAATGAAATTGTCTTCGTTGAAACTTTAATGGAGTGAGATGATCAAATAGAATTAAATTCATTTGAGGTGTCCCTAAATGTGTTCCGCATTTTTTTATTTTTTTGGGAAAAATGAAAATCTAGTTTATATCCATTTTTCTCTCCATTTCTTTTTATAAGGCACGCTATATTGAATCATAAAGATCAATAAAAGTAATTAAAGTTAGTTAATTATTTTATTTGAGTTTTAAAAAAATAGTTTAACTTTATAACTCTGCCTTTATTTAATATTATTAACTAACTCCATTATCATTTGATAGTTGGAAAGACATTAAAGTTAATAAGGGCAATAAGGAAAATTATAATAAATGTTTACTTCAAATTGTAAAGTGACTTATAAAAAGAAACACAAAAAATTCTAAAAGGTGTCTTATAAAAAGGAATTGAGGGAGTATGTATTTAGGTGATTTCAATTCTTATTGTATTCATTTCAAAATATTTAGTGTTGTCTTATCATTTGTGTTTACTTAAATTCCTATTATTTATATATATTTTCGATTGCACCATGTAAAGTATTTATGTATTTAATAGTTTAATTTTAAAATATATAAGATTTTTTCACGCCTATTTTTTTCTTTTTATCTCTCTTTCTTTCGTATCATATCAATTGTCATTTATTTTACACTCTCTCTTGATTTGTTTCTTTTTATCTCTTTCTTTTTTCTACTTTCAACACTCAAAAGTTAACTATCAAAGTTTTAATACTTTTAAAAAAGAATAATAATTTTTTTTGCATTTTTTTGTTTTACACTTCCTTTAACACCTTAATTTTCTTTTCATTTTTCTCTTCATTTCATAACACATTTTTCACATTTTTTCTTTCTATTTTTCTCCATCCTAAACTTTTCATATTTATCTATCTACTATCTATGTATCACATCAATTGTCATTGAATTGTCGATGAAGTCACGCTTAATTACCGTTATAGTTGCTTAATAGAATTTCCCGCCTATATCAATTTATACATATGACTTTTACCACCAAAATCAGGGACGCTTTTAATATATTGAGAACATGTAACTTACTACCCAATCTGACTTGAGCGTTGGAGTGCCTTTGCAGGTAGAACCACCGCTGGATTCTGACGTTGACCTCCAGTTACTCATCGGAAACCACCGCTCATATAAATATTTCAGAGCATTGGCGCCGTTTGTGGGGAACGACAATAGTTTTTGCCACTTCTACTTCTTCTGTTTGCTAATATGGTTGACACCCGAAGCAACGTCATTGTTGGCACAGGTCATGGTCGTCTGATTGAGACTAGCGTCGTTGCCGCCGCCGCCTAAGTCGTCGTCACCCACCACACCTCAACTTCTAGGCGTGAACAACTTTTCACGCCCAGCAGTCGGCCACCACCTCCCACGCTTCCAAGAAACTGTGAATTGGATCTATCCCTCCTAGCCAGTCATCACGCCAAGAACTACTATCTTTTAGCAATAAGCAAGACTCCCTACTGCAAGAGTATGCTCAGAGACTTTCCAGGTTAGAGGCGAAACACATCCGCCTCTCTGCACTGATCATCACTGAAGAGGCCCAACCACAATCGCAACCTCAACCTCAACATACTCCTTCTCAACATTCGGCACCAAGAAATTCCCAGCGACCAGATAATGGAAAACAACCTCATCCTTCCCAGGTCGGCCCACCGCCGCCACCACCATCACATGAATTTCGCTAGCAATCTCCAGCTACCTCTATACATTCTGTCTCCTCCACGCAATCCAGATTGCGGCCTCGTCCTCCACCAACATTCCATAATCGCTGTCATGATAGCAATTTTCACACTAATGATGGAGTGATTCGGGAAATTATGCCATTTTCAAAAAAGAATAATGTTTTTCCTATTGATCGTAGGTTTGAGAAACTCTCAATGGCTGAGCAATATGACGGCACCGGAGATCCACTAGAGCACCTCGATGTGTACAAATCTGCTATGTCCATTAAGGGTGCGACAAGCTCGATCATGTGCCGTGTATTTTGAGTATCCCTCAAGAAAACTGCATTGTGTTGGTTCCAATCTCTACCTCCCAGATCCATCAACACATGGGTTGAACTGCGTAACATACCGGTTTTACCACAAGCAAAGTTCAACCCAAGACGGAAGGCAGTTTGAAACAGATTCGCCATGGACAATCTGAATTCCTTCGGGTTTACATTAGCAGGTTCACTAAGGAAGCCCTTCTAGTACAGGGAATCCAGTCATGCGTCAAACCGATGCTGGCCAAGTACAACCTTATCCAACATTCTCCCTTTTGGATTGATCTGAGAGGACTATACAGATCTTGGAGGATATGCTTTGTCCTTGTGTTCTAGATCTTGGAGGGAGTTGGGATCAAAATTTACCCTTAATGGAGTTTGCCTATAATAATAGTTACCAATCTAGCATTCAGATGGCACCATTTGAGGCTTTGTATGGTAGGCGATGTAGATCACTGATAGCTTGGTTTGAAGTTGGGGAGGTTAAACTTGTAGGCCCAGAGTTAGTGCAGGATGCAATTGAGAAAGTAAAGATTATTCGTGATTGGTTGGCTACAACACAAAGTAGACAAAAGTCTTATTCTGATCGAAGACGACGCCCTTTAGAGTTTGTAGTGGGGGACCACGTGTTCCTACGTGTTTCTCCGATGAAATGTGTGCTAAGGTTTGGCGGGAAGGGCAAGTTAAGTCCAAGGTTCATTGGACCTTTTGAGATCTTGGATAGGATTGGACCTGTTGCCTATCGTTTAGCTCTTCCCCCAGATCTTTCAGTAGTTCATCTAGTGTTTCATGTTTCCATGCTCCGTAATTACCTTTATGATCCTTCTCATGTGATTTGTCATGAAGATGTACAATTAGATGAGAATTTATCTTACTCAGAGCAACCAGTGGCTATAGTTGATAAACAGGTGAGGCGTTTGTGTTCAAAGGATATTGTTTCAGTCAAGGCTTTATGGAGAGGCCCATCAGGTGAAGAGACGACTTGGGAACCTGAATCTATCATGCGTGAAAGTATCCTCGGTTGTTCAAGTCCTAAGGTTAGTATTAACTTTAAAATTCGAGGACGATTTTTTTTAAGGGGGGAAGATTGAAACGCACTGTTTCACTAAAAAAAAAGATACAATGTTTAGAATAAAAAACGGGGGCCAGTTTCTCAATTACGAGAAGCATAAGCCCCAACCCCTTTTCTTTTCTTTCTTCAGTTGTGCAAGTCCCTTCTTCTTCTCCTCCTCCTCCTCCCCATGCTTCTTCTTCTCCTCCTCGTTTCGGCTCTCTAAGGTAAACCCACATCTCGTAAATAAGCTATTGGTATGTGTTAACTTTAGGTAGAATTAATTTTATAGCTTTGGACACTAGTTTTAGGGATTTTATGGTTACCCATAAATAGGTAGAGCTTCAAATAAATTTCTAAATGTTGGAAATATTTGTTGGTGCTCAGATCTTTTGATTTCTACCTCGCGTAATACTCTTGGATTTGTTGGGAAGCAGTTTGGTTGACTCTTCGTAGTTGTGAGTGATTTAACAGTCATCGTGACTTATTTTAATATTTTTATAATTACTATTTTAATTCATCTTGTTCTATTTTAATGTTGTTTACTTAATAAATTTGGGAAACATACTTTTTTATTGATTTTATTCTCTATGAAATTTATTTCAAAGGTTGAGAACTTTATAAATTTAAATTGATTATGTTTGATGAAATTGAAGATTTAATTTTGGAAGGGACTTTGAGAAAATAGGATATTTTGTTAGGCCTCCTTTGTGTTGGTGGCCATAATATAGGATATTTTTTGTAAATTTTGGGATGTCCAAAATATAGGGGAGACTCTGCCAAAATTTCTATAAAAATCCTGGAAGTATATTTATTTTGGAAAATCATTTGTCAAGTAATATACTATTGTTTTAGGCTTGCCAGACTAAGAATATTAGCTTGTGCGTCGGTCACAATTTTGGATTTGGGTCGTGACAAAACCTACCACCATGGATGTTTTTTTTTTTGTGTAGGGCGAAAGAATACTTTAGTCTTGAGTATGAAGAATTAGCGTTGAAACTCAAGGACACCTCGGCCCAAGCCGGGAAATTTGAGAGACAACCCCAAGATAAAAAGAACCACCCTGCAAAGCCGTTGCAAGAATGATACAAATTGTACACTCCATTGAACACATCTCGTAGCAGGATATTGATTGAACTTTTGAATGTTGAAATGTGCGAAACCGACATATGTCTCCCCAAGCTTGTCAAGCCCAAGCCAGAGACTAACAAGTCAAAATACCGTAAATTTCATAGATCCCAGGGTCATGACACTAACAAGTGCATTCACTTGAAGGACGCCATCGAAGACTTGATTCACCTTGGGAAGTTAAAACCGCTTTGTTAAAAAGGGAGATGGAGAAAGTTGAAGTTATCGCCGGGATAATTACCCCTGTAGGGACAGAAGTCACTCACGGAGTAGGAGCCCTCGCAGGCACCAATCATGATCTGGACGAGACCCCTGTCCTCGGTCTCTCTCAAGCTCACATTGCCCTCGGCCAGACTAATTCCGTTCCTCCCAGGATCGACGAACACCAGTTAACGATGGATGCCTCGAGTGGGGTCGAATACGATCGGATGGATGCCTCAAGTGGGGTCATCCGCTATATTGAGTATCGGAGTAGACCCGACTTTCGTGATAGATGCTAATGGTTATTCAACATGGGTAGTAGCATGGGGTGAATTTGTTAGTCCTTAGCAATGTGAGGGAGTACTCGGCCGAATAGGATTAGGTAACTGCGCTACGTGACCTCCCCAGTCTCATCACTAAGTCAGCAGAGTAGAGCCATAGTCATAAACCTGGAAAGGGATGGTCGAGTTAAGTCATGATCCATGAGCCACGAACTAGCCCAGTTAAAGTTTACGGAGGTCACGTGCCACGAGGTATGTGGCGCTCTGCGTGGGGAACCTGGAGGTTAGATCCGTAGGGGAGATTGGAGGGTAGGAATACTAGATCAGCTTTGAATCACTAACGATGCTTAAGGGTGAGATAGGAAAGTAGAGGTAATTGAGGCAAATTTTGAGGACAAAATTTATTTAAGGGGGTAGAATTGTAACATCCCGAAAATTAGGGCCTAGAAAATATAGTGAAAGCATCAGGCTGTGAATCCGGTTAAGAGAGGAAGATTAGAAATAGGACGAGGACTTATGGGTTTGAATGAGGATTAAGACAAGAATTAGGGAAGGTATTAAGAGCTATGAGTTTTTAAGAGATTTGTTAAGGGAAGCTAGGAACTAAGCCCAACATAATCATATATTAACCTTGGGAGGGGTCACACCCTAAGGAGGAGAGGCTGGCAAAGTATAAAGTTGAGGAAAAAAGCAGAGGTGTGGACGAGGGAATTGGATTGAAATGGAAGGAATTAAGTTTAAAGAGTGGACGAGGAAGAAGGTTAAATTAAAGGAACTGTGTTAGAAGGGGGTTTATGTAAAAAGGAAGTAGGAAAGGGTTGGAAGTTAAATTAGGAAAGGGGAAGAGAAACGAAGTTAGAAGCAAAGAAAAGTCAAAATCACTGTGTTTCTGTCTAGTAATTTCGCCCAGGCTCGCTTGAGCGTGTGTGAGGGAGAGTACCAGGCAGAAAATGGGTGTTTCTGTTGGGTAATTTCGCCCAGGCTCGCTTAAGCGCACCTGAACGAGGACGTCAATGGAAAAGGGGGAACTTTGTTCTGGTTTTCTCACCCAGACTTGCTTGAGCGAGACTAAGCGAGAAAACAGAGTCAGAATGGGCTTTCTGGAATGGAAATTTTCTCCCGGTCTTGCTCGGTCTCGCCTGAGCGAGAAGAGGCTCTCGCTCAGCCTCGCTCGAGAACGCGTGAGCGAGAGCGCGCCGACAACATTCCTGAAAAACGCATTTTGAGCTCTTTTTCTCATTTCTCTCCCATTCTTTCACTTCTAGAGAGAGTAAGAAAACCCTAGAGAGAGGAGGGAGCTTGGAAAAGGAAGAGGAAGAAGAACATGGAGCTAGGTTGAATCCTCAAATCACTAGAGGAGCTTGAGATCATTACCCTCCATCTTTCCATCATCTCCATTTCCTTCTATTTGAGGTGAGTGTGATCCACCCACTCACTTCCATCATGTGTGAAGTCTGTTTCATGATCCCTATTCTTCTTTCCCCTCCCTACTTTACTTACTTGTGACTTATATGAGGTTGGTCTAGGGCTTATCAGTGTATTGGTCATGATTGCATGTTTTGTGAATTAACCCTAGATTCAAGAGGTTAGGGTTTTCATGATAAGAGATGAATATGAAATATGAATGTCATGGAACTTCCTTTCAGCATACTTACAATATGTTTACATGTCATGAATCATGTTTTCATGCTTTGAAACCCTAATCATGTATGACATGATTGCATGTTTTGTGAGTTAACCCTAGATTCAAGAGGTTAGGGTTTTCATGATAAGAGATGAATATGAAATATGAATGTCATGGAACTTCCTTTCAACATACTTACAATATGTTTACATGTCATGATTCATGTTTTCATGCTTTGAAACCCTAATCATGTATCATGTTTTCATGGGCCTTGTGCCAAGAGGTTAATCATGGGTCTTCGGACCAGAGAGGGGCCTTCGGACCAATGAGGGGTCTTCGGACCATTGAGGGGTCTTCAGACTAATGAGGGTAATCACATTTGCCCCTAGGCAAAGGGGTAAATAGGGTTCCTCAATTAAAAATGAACCATGCATGTTTGATATTAAAACTTAATGAGGGTGGCCCTGGACGACGGTCCTTGGTCACATGGCCGAGCGCTCAAATCATGTAACAGTGGAAAGAACCCTTGGGTGTTGGGTAAAACACTTCAGACTAATCTTGCATTGATTGCTTCATGCATGTCTCATGAACATCATTTTCACTATATGGTGCAATGCCGGACATGCCTGACATATTGTGATGTATAGTAGTTCATGTTTAATTATGATTTCAAGTTATTCAGTCGGTCAAGTACATGTTTAATCCCAAAATGATTATGTCAGTTTATGTCGCTTTGCTTCTGCCTGTTTCCACACACTATTTGCACGATCACATTCACTGGGACATAGTCTCACCCCACGTTATGGGGATTATGTTCAGATGTTGTTGAGATCTTGGCAAGCGTACCAATATCGCAATAGTATAATAGTTTGAAAAGTAGGGGTTGTCGTACCCACGAGGAACGATTCAAAATAAATCCTTAGGACTCAAACTTACTAAGTAAATATGATTGAGAATGATTGAATTTATTTTGTGAAAAGTAAGTTTAAAGATGCAATAAAAAGAATCAGAGACAGAGAAACTTTGATGAAATTGAACAGTTGAGAAACTAGGATTGAACTTCATCTATCGCACCCCTCTTGTATTTTGGGACTCAATAATATACAGGAATTTGCAATTAGCAATACTGAAGCACAAATAATTTTCATTTATATTGATTCCTCGAATATGAAATTCTCAGAACAATCTTTTAAACACCGATCCCTTGGATATTTAACAAATTGCCTAGCATTAAGAAAAGTTGTTTTAAAGCTATCAATATATTAAACCTTATTCCTAGTGATTTAATCTACTGAGTGTTTTTATCCAAATCAGATTTAAAGAATTGCTTCCCATCTAAATCAAGAAATCGAGATCATAATTCCATTGGATAAATAGAATCAAACATTAAGTAAAGAATAAAAACACCAGTATTGATAAAATAAGGATTCCTAAATATCAATGATCCAGAATACAAATGAGGTTTGAATCGACTTCATTCAATCCCACAGAGAAGTTTAGCTACTCATGGTAGCCATTACAACCCACAAGAATCAAGAAGAAGAATAGCAGTGAAGCCTTCCAGCTCTGTTGTAGTCTCATTCTTCCTCTAGAATGGTCTCTGTTTTGTTCCAAAACTTCGTATCTTCAAAACTCTTTCTGTATCTCTGAAAAACTGTCTGACGACTCATTAAAATGCAAAGTTACGAGTCATGCGCTCAGCTTGTGCTCAACGCAGATGAAGCGCGGGAAACAATATCAAATTGGGCAAACCCGCGCTTTGCCTGCACTCAGCGCAGGTGAAGCGCAGGAGACAACAACTAACTCCTCTGGTTTGTCATCCTTTGAAACTTGCTCTATGTTGCTCCTGTCTTTGCTCACTATTCTCTTGATGCTCCAACTTGTACCTTAACTCCTTATCTGTAAAAATCAACAATTTTTTCATTAAAATAACATCAAGTTCAAATTCATTTTCAATAAATACAAGAGCCACCAATTAAGCAAAGAAGGGTGAAATTTGGATTATAAATTCAACAATTCATTACCAATAAGTGTTGTAATTACATAGAAATTTACTCAATTCTAACACTTATCAGATGTGCAGGAAGTACTTCGGAGGCTTGATCAGGAGTGGTAGCTGTAGGTTGGGTCTCGTGATGGCCCAATTCTCCTGGCTGTTGATAGATTCTTTGATCATATTACCCTGTATGGGTTTAGGATGTTTTTACCATGATGGGGTAGGGATGTATATGTGGGGCTTAGGGGATGTTCTTATATTTCCAGGACATATGTATCTCCCCTCTCGCCTATTTACTTGAGGCATGTACTATGAGCCTACATAGGAAATATATTGATGTTATTACGAATGATTGATTTTCCGCTTAAGTAAGTGTTGGAATTACCTAAGCAATTGCAATGTATGTATGACGATATTAGTAATGAGCGAAATAATTTCACGGATTCGGGATTAGTGCTTCCAACAAGCATTATTTCCGAATTTAGAAATTAAGACGTTACAACCTACATAGCTAATCATGCATTGAGAACTTTTTTTAATGCTTAATAGATTTGAGTCTCACAATAGTTTGTGCGTTATTAAAGTGAATATTATATGAATTTTTTTTCATGGTTTTTAGTGGTGATAATTTAATTTTTCATTAAAAACATTTTTAAAACAAAATAATTATTTTAAAAAGACTTATGTAAAATATAAGTTGTCATCATGTTTGAGGAATTAATCTTCCACCAATATGTGGATAACTCAGCCATATATGTTTGTATGTGGGGTAAGATTGAGATGAGTAAATCCAAACCATATAAGTGGATGGTCTAGATTAAATATTATCTAATGGTAAAAAAATATATTAAAAAGTTACATTATAGAGATGTATCAAATGAGATTTTTTTTTTTGTGAGAAAGTGAGAAAACTAAATCTTATATGTTAGATTTCAACATGATGATTTTTTTAAAAAATAATAATGTGATCATTAAATAACTTTTAACTTTTAATTTTTTTATCCCTCTCACTTCTATATAAAATAGGTTTTCCATTAGATATATATTCTTACACACAAACACGCACACACTTGATGATAGATAATTAATCTATTCATTATACATGCTCGGTTACTAAATTCTTTTCTTTGCTTGAAATTGAGGCAACATTGAAACTTGAAAGATCTCAAAGCCATTTTATTCTTTTTGAGCTGCTTGTATTAATTGGTTCAAAAAATTTACAAAGAAAAAAAAAAACAATAGTTATAAGGCAAGAAACAATATAATAATTGTAATGATCTATATTCAACAAAACATAATCTTGGAATATAAAATAGGAATTATAATCACGAGAATTGGTTACATACTTAATTGCCTTTAAGTAAGACCTAGCTCCACCATCATATGAATGTTTATGACTTAAACATGATTACATCACGTAAATAATACATGTGGTTTATAAAAAAAAAATATATTTTAGATTTTTAATTAACGCTCACATATTATATATTTGAAATATATTTTTAATACATTGAATTAATATTTTTTTAATTAAAGAATTCACATTAATCAGAGTTTAAATATTATGACTAGGATTTTAGAAAAAAAATGAGTATTCAAAGTAGTAGGAAACACTAAAAAATTATATAATTTATTTACTTTTAAAAAAAATAAAAAACATATGATAAAATATATAATTTTATATTTTATTTTTAAAAAATAAATAAGAATTTAATAATTATATATTAATGATATCTATAAATTTCATATGAATATTCAACCATAATATAATAAAAAAATTTGTTACAACTTTTAAAAGTTCGATTGATGAATATTCAAACATGTATTGCACCTCATCATCCAATTTCGATGAAGCTATTTCTACCAAATGGATGAAACACACACTTTAAGGTGTATAATTTGTTAATGTTGGAGAAATATTACGATAATTATCTTTTTCACAATGTCGTGTGTGTTTAATTTAATGTTAAAATTGGTTAAACTTAAATTTGAATTTTTCAATGTAGCTATTTTTAGGTTAAAAATGTGAATTAACATCAAACATGCTCGTAGTATCATATTTACGAGTTGTTATCTTTAAAGATTTTTGGGTATATTATTTTTATGAAATATCATTATTTTTTAAGAGGAAAGGCAAATGGTTTCTGATTGGGTGGTGTTAGCATGGGATGGGACCCATTCACCCAATGCACAGATCTCAAAAACGACAATGGGAAGGGGACAGTATAAGTGCATTACACCTTACGCAGCTAACACTTGCCGGCGAGGACACCTCTTTCCAAAGCTCAATATCTACGGCTATGCGTTGCGGAGATGCAATCACGTGCCCTCACTCCCACATTAACTTCATCCGTAGCCGTTCGATCCCAATCGTACGGTAACAATTCAAAATAGCCCATCTTGCTTTGACTCCATCCACCCTTTCAATTTGTGTTTTTAAATGCCAATCATTAAAATAATAATAATAATATATAAATAACCCTTTTCCTTGATTATGGCCATATTACCCTTATCCGTCAACATCTTTGCTTTTTTATTTTTTTCAATTGAACTATTCATTTCTTCTTTCTACTATATATTTGCATATGGGAATATTTTATAAAAGAGAAAATTGTAAAATTAAGAAATGATAACGAATATTTGTAAAAGTAGATAAATACAAAGAAAAAATCTAGCCAAATTCATGAGATAATAGCCAAATACACTAAAAAACTGAGACTTTGGCATCTTTTACTTGTACAACATTATGCATATTATCTTTCACCGAAATAAAAACACAAATTGTGACCGCTTCGTGACCTAATATATAAAAACATTAAGTTCATGATTCTTTTGTTCCAATATTCCATGCTAAATTATTTTGAATTAATGGAAAAGAATTGATACTTCCTGGATCGAGAAGCGATGGAATAATTCACCAACTTAAATTATATATAAAAAAATATATATAATGAAAATGTAAAAATGGTCATACTTTAGACATAACTTTTTATTTATAAAAATCTATATACACTAGAAA
Organism: Sesbania bispinosa; assembly: GCA_026901365.1. Taxonomy (NCBI): domain Eukaryota; kingdom Viridiplantae; phylum Streptophyta; class Magnoliopsida; order Fabales; family Fabaceae; genus Sesbania; species Sesbania bispinosa. The sequence goes on from QLOH01000012.1 coordinate 3,375,053, forward strand.
TTCAAAAGTAACATCAAGATAATTATGTGTTTTCATCAAGTGCGATATTTAACATCAATTATAATTGAAAAAAAAAAAACTAAAGAATATTTCATGCCGGCATATTTTTTTAAATATTTTCCAAATATATTTCTTAGTATAAGAGAAGAATTAACCCCAAAAAAAGCCTTGTATTTCTTAATATATGACTTACAATCGCAAACCATTATATGCACAAAAAAAAAAAAAAACCATTGTTGATCTTACACTTAATTTATTTGACATTTGAGAGAGCCATAGATATATTTTTTTGGGACAAAGCAACATAGTAGGTTTGATAAGAGGGCAGTCCTACCAAACTATTTAATAATTTTGAGTCTAAACAACTAGTAACAAATTACTACTACTATTATTAATTAAATTAAAAAAATCTATTACATAAGCAAACAACATACTAGTAATTGAGATAATTCTAGATTTCTGGAACAAATACTACAGTATTAATTAATTAGCCTGCTTGGCTTCCCTTGCATGCCAATAATATTTTATCCATTTAATTTGTGATTTTTGTCATTTAATGCAGGACGGTGCCGGTGACTCACTAACTATAATAACATTCCTAAAATCCCAATTAACAGTTGAGCTCCATAGGGTCAATTTCGTCAATACACACGTGGCTCCAAACTTCCAACCATAAATCGGTGTATACTTTGAATTTTCATTCCAAAATTCAAAATCGGTTGGCAAAAAGAAAAACCCCGCAATCTACAATCTTAAATGCCACACAAAAAAACATATACTACCTTTTTAAAATACATGTAAATCCATGTTAATTAAAAAATTATTTTTTTTGTGTTAATCACGTGTATTTTATTATCGGAGGTAATTCTATTTGAGACTTAATCATATTTAAAGCTCCTCAACCCTCTCAAAAAATATGCTTAATGACGATATAAAAAAAATTGTTTTAAAAGCCAGCAATTCAACTTTTGAAGGACAATAACATGATTTTTTTTTTTTTGAAAAGACAACAACATGCATGATTTGATAAAAAGTAGAGTTACTAAATTTTTAACCACATACTGACTGGTTTATATGTTATGGTCAAAGGAAATTCTTTTTTTTTTTGCTTTATTTACTTTTTTATTACATTAATTTATTTATTAATTTTGTTAATTTAAAAAGTAAGGAAAGCAGAAAAGCTGCTTCTTCTCCACACGCCTTGGATGGTTGGCGAATTATTTTCATTTTCTCTCTCAACTTTCTCGGAAACCAAACAGACATCCCTTTTGTCAGAGACTTTGTGTGTTGAGATTATTGTTCTGAATGCTCTCACTCACTTCTTCTTCTTCTTCTTCTCCATTCTGCAAGATCTTCTTCTGCTCTGTTCTGCTTCTTTCTGCCTCAGCACTTGTTTTCACACGTTGATCAGAGCTTCATCTGCTTAACTGACATAGCATGTGCTGGATTTTCTGAGGTTCCTGGATCGGCTCAACTACAATCGGAGAATCTAGGTGCCTTTTTCTAAGCTTCATCTGCTTCCTTGCGTGCTTCGTTGTTTTCCTCTGATTGCTCGTAGAAATTGAAATGAATTGAGAATTTTGATGTTAAGTGAGGCACTTGAACTCGCTTTCAAGTTTCTGTGTTCTGCTGGTTTCTTCGTGGAGGATAAAAGTAAAGTACTAACACATTTGAGTTTTCAATATTTCTACTTTTAATTATTATTATTATTTTTTTAGCTTGCTTTTTCAGCAATGGATGTTTAGGAAATCGTAGGATCTGTTTGTGCAACCGTTGCAAGCATTTTTATTTTTTTATTTTCCTTTTTGAAGTTTTGAGCATGAAAGATGTTTTCAACTTTGAGTGATGTTGTAGTGTCAGATCGGGAAGGTCTAGGTTTAACTTGAAGTTGGTGTTGGTTGGGTCCCTTAGATTAGGCTCAGTGGGTGTGAGGCTTGCTTAGGATGAGGTTGAACGTGTCAATGGCAACTTTTAAGGGAGGAGCACAGGCATAACACTAGGTAGTAGAGTCTGTATCTTGAGCTATGGTCCCCTCCATTATGTTTAACTGATTAATCCATTCAATGGGGCCTGGTTAAAAAGAATGGGAGGCACTTTTGGTTGAAAATGGAGCCCTTTTTTATATCTATTATCTTTTTGCTCCTGAAATTGCTGTTGGTAAGGTAACCATTCTTGGTTTTGTTGTGGCAGAGCTATTTAAGGGAAAATGTCTCTGACATCCAAGGTTCTGCCTGCTCTCCAGCCTATCAAATCATTACCTCCTGATTTCAAGGTTATTGGTAACTTGACCCCTGATCTAATGGAAAACTGTGGAGATGCTAAATTGAGAAGCTCTGATGTGATTGGATCAAGTAGTCCTCAAATGATGCTCTGATGGGGGAAGTTTCTGAGGAAGCCCAGTACTGTGCTGGTGATACGGGTCTTTTCGATGAGGACTTAGCGTACAGAGGAAATGGTGTATCATTAGAGGACAAGCCATCAATTGCTGATGAAGGCTTAGAATCTGTACCTCTGGCCCTTTCCATCAATTTCATTGTCCTCTAGGGAACGCAGGTGGAGTGATACAACACCGTATGCTTCAAAGAAGGTAATTTTGGCTTAAGGTCTCAATCTAATATTTTGCTGGGTTTTAAAAGTGCTTAAGAATACTTGCAATATAATTATTCAGTTGGATAAATAATATGATTTTTCTGGAAGAATGTTCAAGAAGTTTGAGCATTAATATTTTTTTTTTTTTGTGTTTATTGTGGGTTAATTATATTGTTTATTATTATATTTTATATGGTTTCTCACAATCACATTCTGGAGCTTCAGAGTACCCATGACTTTGAACTTTGAAGCAGATTTATCTGTCCTTTAGTATAGATGTATCATAACTGATGAGGCTTCCATAGTCATGAGTGGTTGGCTAGTAACAGTAGAGGAACACCTTACTCATTGAAATTTGATGTTAGTTGGTATGAGTGATGCTTAATACAGACTGAATTTTTTTAATGTATATAATTAGCTAGATGGAGAAACAATGATAGGATAGGAAGGCATTGGACTCCTGGGTTGAAAATTCATATTCTGTAGTTTCTAATTTTGGTTGAGTGCCAGATTGGAACATGATCAGAGTCAGTTGAGCATTGAAAACTGCACCATCTTGGACAAAGGCAGGCCAAAAGGAATGAAAGATGGGGCTAGGTATTAGATCTAGGCTTCTCTCAGACAACTTAGAATCCATGGGTAAAATATTCTGGAATTTACCAGAACACAAGGATAATCATTATAACGCACCAACTCTACTTAGTCACCTTACTGTTTCCTAAAGTAACTTAAAAATATGTCTCCAAGTAATTCCTAGAAATCACAATATAATCATAAAATACCATTATAATTGGCCCCTCTTTGTCCTGCATCAGTATGATTATTTGGTAAGATACAATTGTTTCCAAACTATTTGACAATTTTTGGTGCCTATATCCTCGGGCTAACCTTGTACTCCTAAATGTATGATTTGATTTATGCTTTTTAGGACCTTAAGGATCAGAAAGAGCTGAATGGAAACTACTGTTATTGTTTGATTTGATGTATGGCTTTTAACTTTTGCAGCAGTAATTAATTAAGCAAGCTATCGAGAAGTTGCACTAGGGAAGCCTATAGCCCTATATAGTTTGGAAGTTGCATCTATAAAAAATTCTACTACATCTGGTTTTATTTGACAAACTTCTCTTTATTCCTCTCTTCCTATACATCTGTGATCAAAATTCCACTTGACTAGGGCAGTAGCATTAAAAGATAGGGTTTAAATACATGAAATATGTTTTTCTTAAGATTTTGGGCCTAAGCCTTAGGCAACTCCAAAAGTTAGCTCGTAGGGTGAGGATCGCACAAACTTTATAAAGACTACTTTGGCCATCTCTCTAGTCAATGTGTATGTGGGATCTCAACATACTCCCCTCATGGCTAGGAATGGTGTAAAGGTATTCCTCTGGAAAAGCCGCGGGCTAGGACTAGACATATGTGGGTATGCGGGTGACCCAATATTGGGTCTAGAATAGACTTTGATATCATCTTAAGATTTTGAGCTTGAACCTAATTCAATCCCAAAAGGTAACTCCATAGGATGAGGATTACCCAAACTTTATAAGGACTACTTTGGCCATGTCTCTAATTGATGTGGGATCTCAACAGTTTTTATTTCAATTTCTTTGATACCATAAGTTTGGAAGCCATCAAGATTGGGACCGTGGTGACGTGGTCTTAATTCAGCTTTGTTTTTGAAAGAATATCCTTATGTGGTGGTTTGAAAATTAAAGTAGAATCATTATTCAAATTCTTTGATTATTTAGCTTTTAATTGACTCAGTTCCTTACATCTCTTGTCTGCTGAGTGCCGAGAGTGTCTTGGTATGAAGCCAATATACTTAGTACAACATGGGTACAATATGATACGGATACGGGGATATGGAAAATTCTTAAAAATTCAAGATACGATACGGCCTAAATACGCTAACACAAATTTATAAAAAATTATATATTTATATAAATGGACAATAAGTTTAGTGTATCAAGAGACAACTCTGCCAATTTAAGAAGTCACCACCATCATCAAGCAATTCATGTACATCTCTACTAATATTCCACAACCTTGTCCCTCATTTAGTATATCCTTTATCTTTTCCAAACAAAGTTAGAGGTTTGGAATGCAAATAAAACCAATTTCCCTGCCCTTTTTGGATCCATTATGTTTCTCTTCAAAGAATGAATAAAAAGAATATGTACAATTGCTCATCAATTCCTCTCGTAAGTCATAACATGATATAGAACAAGGCGGTACAAGAAGTTTTAAGACAAGTTTTCAAAGTTGTATCCCAAAGTGCCGTAGGCGTATCCCATATGTTTTGGATAATAATTTATTTTAAAAAATAAAAATGGAGGATACTCTCTGGATACATATCGAGGAGTATCACACATGTATCGGTATCGGATATGGGTACAACATGGATATGTTAGCAATTTTGAAGAATCTGGGCTTCATGTAAATTTAGAGATTTTCTACTCCGTTGTTTGTCACTATGCTATTGCCAAACAAAAGCACCTATGCCTTTGTTATTTTGTCTAATTATTTAATGGTTGTTATGTGTGTGAATTTGTTTTACTGGGGAATGCCATTTAATTGGAAGCAATTCTAACAGTCCTTTCAGTTTCACTAAAATTTTTGTAAAAGCCCTCAAAACAGGGAATGTCATGTAAACAATTCAAGACAATTGATTTATGAGTTTGAGTTATCAATCATTGCTAGATTGTTCAAAATTTGAAATTTGTTATGTCTTTCCTTACTTCTGAAGTTCACTATTTCAGAAGCTGCAGTCTTGGTTTCAACTCCCTAATGGGAATTGGGAGCTGGCAAAGATAATAAAACTTCTGGAACTGAATCTGTCATTTCACTGCCTGATGGGAAGGTAAGATAAGTTCTCATATTTCTCTAAGAGTGGCGTTATTCCTTTTTATCTTTATTAACTATTAACTATACTGCCACCCCCCCTTTGGGCCTAATTATAGGTTTTGAGAGTGAAAGAAGAAAGTTTGATATCAGAAAATCCTGATATTCTTGATGGAGTCGATGACCTCGATGCAACTTAGTTTATTTAAACGAACCATCAGTTTTATACAATCTGCAATATAGATACAATCAAAATATGATTTATGTAAGTCTTTATCTCTTTGAATTTTGTCACGACAATTCTTCTTTTCCTGATCATAACTTCTAATACATTGATGTGTAATAACTGTGTGCAATTAGACAAAAGCGGGGCCTGTTTTGGTTGCATAAATCCCTTTAAGAAAGTTCCTCTGTATGGTAATGATTATATTGAAGCCCTACAAGCGTAAAGCAATTGAAAGCCCTCATGTATATGCAATTACAGACACAGCCATCCGAGAAATGATACGGGTAACTTTTTTTTCCTTTTTGTACACACATGGATGAAATTTTAGAGGTTAAAACCACTTCCATTTGTTTAACTAAGGCAATAACTTCTGACTCTGTTCTTGCTTTGTTTTCCAGATGAAGTTAATCAATCCATAATTATAAGGTCCAGTACTTTTTTGCTAAATTCTGAGTTTATATGAGCAACTGCTCATGACAAACTGCTTTTATTTAAATTTTATTTTAATTGCAGTTTGTGAAGATAAGATAGGGCCGTAAAGTCTACTACTTTTTTTTTTTTTTAAAATTTGGAACCAACTTTGTCATGATCATTGCATTTATTCTTGTCTGCACTTCTATTCGGAGAATTAACAAAAACATTTTCATTTTTAAGGGCTACTCAGAATCTCAGATTAGTTATTTCTTCTGGAAATTATTCTGGATTAGAGGAGGGGGTAGTCCTAACAAAATTTGTTGGGGAACATTATGAAATGGAACTCTTGGTAAAAAATATTTCCAACAATTTAGCAACATTCAGCTACTCAATCAGTCAACGATATTCAAAGAGAGGTTAATGTTGGAGAGTCCCACATTGACTAGAGATAAAGACCAAATTAAAGTATATAAGTCTGGGCAATCTCCCACCCTATAAAGCTAACTTTAGGGTTTGAGTCAGCCCAGTCCAAAATCCTAAGCCCCGTTCGGGGGTGGTTGCGAGTAACCACTTGAGTGGTTAATTGTTTTAATTCCATTTTTGTAATTATCATTTTTCCTGCAAGTTTCTGTTCATATTAAATAATATTTTACTTTCCCTGTTGAAAGAAATATACTCCCCACTAAACGCCAAACAAAAAGAAGACAACTGTATACAATCTGGTAATTATTCATAGCTTGATTTTGGTATTTATGACATTCTCTTTAATTTTTGTTTTCTTTTCTTCTGGGTTTCAAGTGCGTTGATGCTTATATTTGGTTTGACTTTTCAATGCCTGAGTTGCAGATTTTTTTCTTCAATATACTAGATGACCCACTCTTTGTAGTCTGTTATTTGGCGTGTTTGCTTGCTTAAATTCTTCTGTTTTTATTTTCCATCTATTGTTGTTGATGTTTTATCTTCCGTATAGTGGGAGGAACTCCAGATTTACTGGATTGAGACAAACATGACCTTAGAATGACTTTTCTCAATTCTCCTTTTTGGACTGACCTTTTGATGGATATAAAAGCTTCTCTTCATTCTTTCTGCAAGATTTTGTCATTATTTGTCTAGCTCTTTCTTGGTATTCCTTAACATTATGTGCCCCTTATTTGTTCATTGTTTGAATTGGGACCTATAGTAATAGTAATCATCTACATATTCAGTGGTGAGAGTGGAGCAGAGGGAAGACTGAGACAGCAAAGATAGCATGCAGTACTTGGCTGCCCTTGGAGGGTGGAAGTGGAATAGAGTATGAGATTAAAGACTAATCCAATACTAGAAGCCTTTGGTAATATCTAAAACACTGAGAAATTGACAACTCGAGTCGTTTGTTAAGATTCCTGACCTATCATGTTAATTCTTTGAGTTGCCATTCTCCTGGGTTTCAAGTTATGATTCTCTATATTGAAGCTGTCATCTTATATTCTTTTAAGGGCTGAAAGTTCTCATAGTTTGGTTGAATGTGTGACAGGGAAAAGCTCATTGAGATTCACTTTAGTGAAACTGGAAAAATCTCTCTGGTGCTAATATCCAAACATGTAAGTTTTCTGCTGTTTAGTGATTAAAACCATATGTCTTTGCTCCAGCTAAAGTTCCATCTAAATATGATGTTAAATGTTTGTGTATTGTGTTGAATCTATGTGATGCTCTTGGCCCAACCATAAACAGTTTTGCTGGAAAAGGTAACTATTCATTCTTCTGAGCTAATTTTATTTTAGAGTAAAATATGTTTTTGGTTCTTGTAAAAATAAGTGAGTTTTTATTTTGGTCCTTATAATTTTTCCTTTTCATTTTCAATCTCCCTGTTATGTGAGTAACCGTCATTGAGGCTACAATTATAATTAGTTTTTATGTGTAGTATTGTGTTTATGGGCTTGGCCCAATAGGGTATTCTTATGCATTCTCACTTATATATATGAGAATCACTTCACACTGTAGTGTATCCAATTCCAGTTCACTCACTCTTCTCCTCTCCTCGACCTTTTCCTTTTTTTCCACACTCCCACAATCTAATATTTTGATAAAAGTCCTTACCAGTGATTGTGGAATGCAAGCTAAAAAGTTGCCAGTAGGCATGAGTCTCTATCATGTGGCTATTTTTTAGCTTGCGTGTCACCAACAAGGACTTTTTTTCAAAACTTTAGATTTTGGGAGGGGTGCAAAGGAAAAGAAAAAATTGTATGAGGACCAAAACCAAATCACCTTACCAGACCAAAAACACTATTTTGCCCTTATTTTGTGTTCTAAATTGTATTCCTCTTACATCAATAGACACTAATTTGATGTGGTATATGAACAGTCTAGAGTGGTCCCAATGCAATGAAAGGGAAAGGTTCATATCATATATTTATCAATTATGTGCTGGTGCACCACCATCTCTCCGGGTAATTACTAGCTTTGTACCCTACTATTTCACTTCTACTAATATTTTGTTGCATAATTGTGGAATGTGATAATTGTTAAGTCTCTATATTGCCAATGGAGAAAATACATATTCTTTGGGGCTGTGCCAAATAGCTCCTATTAATTGAAAATCTTCAATTGAATCCACAAACATTGGGAGATGTTACAAACTACAATATGTGTGTGAGAATATTAGGAAAATAATCTTTCTTTATTACAGATATCTTCAATTATCTTTTAGGTTAGTTTCCTATCTTAGAGTATCTCGTAATATCTTTTAGGACTTAATTTCTACATTGCTTTATATTTTATGCATTTATTTCCTCATTTTACTAGAATTAGGATTCTAGTAATTATTATAATTAGTTTCCATATTAATTAGGATTTGATGTCTTGGATTAGTATAAATAAGAGTCAATGCTTAGCCATTATATCAAGTATCAATCATCAGTCAATATATCATTGTTTATTCACAATAATATTATTTCTCTTCTCTCCTTCCTTTTTTCTGAAGCCTATAATTTCAATAAGGTGTTTTCCGCTGTCTTTTTGGTCAGTTTCTATTGATCATGTGATTGTCAATGACTAATAACTTGTCATCACCTGATTTGGCCACGTCGATTATGCAAATAAGGATTTAATAAATCATTTTAGTTTTTTCATTGTTTCATGGTTGAAAAATAAAAATATTTTTAAAACATTATTAATTTTCTTGAAAGAAAAGATAAAATTATTTTGTGAGGACAAATATATAGTGACCATATGATTAACAGCAACTAAAACAAATATGGATTAAAGGGCTAATTGAAATTTTTCTAATAATTTACAGTTTTAATGTTCTTCTGCTTGTTATTTGACTTTTTATTTCATTATTGTTTGATGTTTGATTGTGATACAGGGAAGCTAAAACCTACAAAATGCAGAAGACTAATAAATATTTGAGACACAGCAATTGTATTCAATTACTGGTGGTTAATGATGCAGAAGAATTGTTCACACAGTCATGGTACACTATTTTTTTTTTGCATTAAAGATGATTGCCTACATAGAGGCTATAAATGATTTTTTCTTACTCTCTGCTGTGATTGACTAATTGACTTTTGAAATGATTAGTTTGACATAAGTAAGAACTTTTTCATACTACTACCAATTTCCAGGAAGCTCTTGATGTTGTCCACATAAGTAAAGAAGACCAAGAGACTGTATTTGCAATGCTTGCTGCAGTAGTATGGTAGGAAACATATCGTTTACTGTGATTGATAATGAAAACCATGTTCAAGCTATTAGAAGAGATGAGGGGTAAGAAATTTCCAAATCCTCTACTGAATACATCTACCTTATAGCATTTTTTTAAGTATGACAGGTTGCTGATAAAAACTAGGGGCATCTGTTTAGCATTGGAAAACACTGGCTCATATGTTGCAATGTAATGCATGCCAAATTTGTGTACTTTGTTATTACAAGCTAGAAGCCTAGAACTTATTCAAATAAGCATACCCATAATAGTGTTGGAAAAGGTTTTGTAACCTGTTACTTATTTGAACCTATCCAAAATAAGCATACACATCATTTGTTGTAAATTTGACTTGCATTTTTCATCTGATAACTAGGGCCTGTTTGGTTGGGTTTCCATTTCCTGTTTTCTGAAATTTTACAAAGGAAAAACTAAATGCTGGAAACAAAAATTTTCTTTCTAGCATTTCCATTTTTCTTTGTAAAATTTCAGAAAACAGGAAATGGAAATGCAAACCAAATAGACCTATAATTTACATATGGTGGTGGTGGGAAAAGGCTTTTGTTACTGTTGTAACTGTAATTTACATGTGGGGTATTTGATACGTAATTTTTGGTGCATATATTTTGAACATATTTTAGATGTCATAATATTTTTCAATTTATTTATTCCCTGACTTAAAATAAATCCTTTTCTGACTTCTTAAAGGTCTGTTACACGTTGCCAAATTGATTGGCTGTGACATTGAAGATCTCAAGTTGACCCTATCAACTCGCAAAATGAAAGTTGGTAATGATAATATTGTCCAAAAGTTGACACTATCACAGGTAAAAAGACTATGGTGTTAAAAGTTTACATTTGTCAAAAGTATGGATGGACAAGTTGCAATTTGCTAGTTATTAGGAGGGAAGATGTTGGGAACATGTGTGTATCACATTAATCAACGCGTGCATGCCAATTTGTTTAATTTGTTATTAGAAGGAAAAGGAAAAAAAAGAAGTTTGTTGGTGATAAACATTGTCTTGCATTGTTTTTTTTCCTCCTTAGGAGTTCCGTGCATTTAAATGTGAGGGTCATGGGTGCATCAGCCTTGTTATGAGGAAGCCCATCCCCATTGGATACATGTAAAAGATCATGTTAAGGGTCTTGTTATGACAATTGCTTCTGTGCATTTGTACCACTTTGTGAGAATCAGTGCGATTTCATTTGATGTCCCTGCATAAGTAGGCTACAATAACAGTATATACTTATCAAGAGAAAAGAACAAGGATAAAGGCTACCTCTGAAAGTCTGATCTGAGTATTAAGCTGCAAACCATCAAGCTGCTATTCACATTCCTTGGACCCAATTTTTCATGAAATAATGAAACATAGAAGCAGATTGACACTTTATTTGGGAAAAGATTCAGTGAAGCTTGTATCTACTGGACATGTTAGAACTGGAGAACAATTAGTTAACATCCACTTAGGCATTTGATGTGCAAAGAATGCTTTTGTACTATGTACTGTGTGGTACTACATTGTACCCCTGACCTGATTCACTTTATACCAAGACCTGCACCCACATTGGCTACTAATTCTGAAACACTATTTTTTCTTAACAATAAAAATTTGTTTGGGTGGGGGAGGGGATTGTATATTCTATGTCAAATATCATGCCAATGAATATGCTCAACATATAGAGGCTGGACCTCTGTCAATTTGTAAGATGCACAATGACATGCAATCATAATGATGGATTTTATCTTTCTCTATAGCTTAAATACTACTTTATGTCTTGTAGGCAATTGATGCAAGAGATGCTTTGGCAAAGTCAATATATGCATGCCTGTTTGATTGGTTGGTTTGAACAAATAAATATATCACTTGTGTTTGGCAAAAGACGTACGGGCAGATCATCAGTATTCTAGATATATACGGATTGAATCCTTCAATGTATGTCTGTATTAAACCTTATCTTTCTCTTTATATTTATTTCCACCATCTTTATCCTGTTTGAATTTTAAAATATTTTGGCTCTATTGACGCTACAAATGTCTGCAGAGGAACAGTTTTGAGCAGTTAGCATAAATTATGCAAATGAAAGATTACAGCAACACTTCAATCGTCATTTATTCAAGTTAGAACAGGAGGTATGCACCCCACAAAACCTGAAGGCTTAAACAAGTATTGAATAACTTCATATCTTAAAAGAAAATATGAATACCTACCTCTGAATGCTAAACATTTGCCTATATTTGTCGATTTTTTCAGGAATATATACAAGATGGGATTGACTGTGCTAAAGTTGAATTTGAAGAAAACCAAGACTTGCTCAATCTTTTGAGAAGGTATGGAATTTCTTTGTTACTGACCCCTTTCTGCCAATCTATAGTGCACCTGTTGATTTGAATGGTTGCAGTGGCAAAAATATTAGCTAATCTGGTAAGTTCTAGCAGTAGTAGGCACCATATTGCTTATATATTCAATGTGATTATCATTATTGTTAGAACTATTAGAAAATATCTCTAATATCTTAGAAAAATCTTTTTAAGATTAGGTTTTATCCTATAATTCTCTAGGATTCATTCCTATTTCTAGGTATTATTCATGATTTTTGTTTCCCAATATAAATAGAACTAGGAGTCTATTGATTAGTATAAATATAAAAGCAGTACCTAGTCTTTGTATCAAAGTGGCTTGGTACTTGAATCAAGTATCAATCACCATTCAATATAATCAGTGTATATTCATAATTATTATTTCTATTCTCAATTCTCTCCTTCCTCTTTCTCTTGAAACCCTATAACTTCAACAATTATCATGTCATATCTTGTATCTAGATGTGGCAATATAAAAGAAACACAACTTTTGGACTTTGTGTGTGTGTACATACATACATATATTGTATGTCTGTATGTATGTATGTATGTAGATTGGTTTTAGTACCATTATTTGATGCTTGAATGAATATTCTGATACGTCAAATTAGTGTACTGTTGGTTGGTACATTTGTGACAAACTGGCAATGTAGCTTTCTGGTGAAGGTTGTGCCTACACTTGTATAGATAGGTCTTGTTTAATAAAGATCAGTACAACAGTACAGCTACAGTACTGTTATTGCGTACAGACTTTTATTTTAATTTTTTATAAAAGAAGAATTTCATTGAGACCAAAAAATATAAAGGGAAAAAGGATAAGCAATCCTCCTTAAAATAAGAAAATAAAACTAGGGTTTAGGGTTTGAACAAAAGACATCAATGTGGTAGTCCCTCAACATATCTGTAAGACACATTCCTTTAAAATGACCATCTGCTTTGAACCATGTGTCAACTAACTTGTAGCATGTCATTGGTATAAATTCTATTGAACACAGCCGTCCAAATATAAGACACAACTTTACAGTGAGATTTGGACTTAAAAGGGGTTTACTTTTGTAAAGCAGTTGTGAGTGGGATCATCAAAGGTGGAAACTGTGCAAATCTATTGGATCTGAATTTGTTAATGCAATTTCTTGATTGAAATTCTTTATTTTTTTCCCATCTGATTATGATTATAAACTGTATTACCATCAGTTTAGTTTGTGATACTTTGACAACAATGATACTCTTTTTTTCCTGACATTAGGTGCTTGTGGAAATTCTGATATTCGTGATTAGAAATTCTTGTGTCTTAAACTTGACTTCTGAGTTCTGGTATATTTGCAGAGGCCACTGGGGTTATTATCCCTGTTAGATGAAGAGTCCACCTTTCCGAATGGCACAGATTTAACATTTGCTAACAAGCTTAAACAGCATTTGAATTCTAATTCGTGTTTCAAAGGAGAAAGAGACCAAGCTTTTACTGTTTGTCATTATGGGGGAGGTATTAATCTGATCATGTTCATATAACTATTGATTCTATCTCTGTCCAAATGATTGTAAATTGCCATAAAATTTGAAGTTTGTTGATACTTTTACATACAGTGGCATTCAATCTTGGAATTTATGTTGTGACTGTTGACTTGATAATTGGATGCAACTAGGTTTTATGGAAAATGTAAGCAGCACTATTCACCAGATTTGAACCCACATATTAGTTAACCATAATTTTGATTGAAACTTCCTACTTAATATTTGTCAAACTATTCATTCTTAAAGCAGGCAGTTACGTATTGATTTAAAATTTGCTCCTCCTACCTGACTGTTGATAGTTCCCACTTGTTCCTCCCCTCAGGTCACCTATGATACAACTGGATTCCTGGAGAAGAACAGGGACCTGTTGCACTTGGATTCCATAACAACTTCTTATCCCTCATGCACATGTCGTCTTCCTCAAATATTTGCAAGATCCAATATGCTAACTCAGCTGACAAGCCGGTGGTTGGTCCCTTACACAAGTCAGGTGGAGCAGATTCCAAAAGCTAAGTGTTGCAACAACAATTCAAGGTACATCAGTTTAATTACAAAGTAATTCAAAACTTTCATGAAATGGCCTAACACTTTGGCAACTAGTATTTTGATTCTCAGCCTTCTATTCAATGTATATGCTGGATTTTCTATTATGCTATTGATGGTATTCATCTTGATCAAACATTGCAAAATATTGCACTTACTGCTGGATTCAGTTATCTCATCTAAATATCAATGAGCCTACTTGTGATATGGCCTATCAACCAAGATGTTTCAAATTAGTTCTTTTAATAATATAAATAATTAATTCGTGTCACATTTTTTGCCCAATGAATAGTGCTTTCTAACTGGTTTAGGTGATCAGAAGTAGGATGGGTACAGTTACCAGTATTGTAATTTTGTAGAAGTGAAAAACATTAGGTGGTGTGGGGATAGAGCGAAAATCCCATTGTATCAAACTGTGCATCATACGAAAGCTGGATAAATTATCAACTTTCCGCTCTACTAAAAGCAACTTAAATATTCAGTTTTTATAAGTGAGGATATTTGTCTACTTTAGTTGAAATTAAAAATTATTTCATGTCTTGGCATCCAGGGTCAATTGTTCCAACTGATACAACGTTTAGAGAGCACTACTCCACATTTTATTCGCTGCATTAAGCCCAATAATCTCCAATCACCTGAATCATATGAGCAAGGGCTTGTACTGCAACAGCTAGATGCTGTGGGGTCCTGGAAGTGGTTCGAATATCAAGATCAGGCTTCCAACAAGAATGTCCCAACCAAAAGTTTGCCCAGAAGGTATAATAACAGAAAGAAACTGATTATTCTATCCTTTCAATTACTACCACCACCACCCCAGACCCCCACATCCTGGTGTTTTTGCATGTGGTCTACACCTTCTTATTGGCTTGGATATGGTGAATCAGATATGGCTTCTTCTCCTTGATAATGTTGCATCTCAGGATCCCACTTAGTGTTTCAGTTGCTATTCTTCATCAATTTACTATTTTGCCTGAGATGTATCAAGTTGGCTACACGAAATTATTTTTCCGAACAGGGCAGGTAATGTTTATTATTTGAATTTTCATACAAAATATTTGTTTAAATCCACTGACATCTTCTATTATCTTTCATGTACCTTTAACCATTGTATTGTGTATTTTATTAATGATATAGGTAAGAAATCTAGTATCAACAAGTACACTGATGAAGAATGATAACATTGATATTATTTTTGTTAAGATTATAGTTTGTGAATTAGATTTTACTTATCAAAACTATGAAATTTTGAGCTTTAGTGATTTGGGATTTGGATAAATTAGAATTTCTAGTTTATAGTTCTATACATATCCAGTATTGGGTTCCTTTATGAAAGGGTTTAAATATGTCCTAATTTATGGTGCTTTGACCACATTGCAGATGGTGTGCTTGAAGATACTAGAAATCGTACCCTTCATGGAATTTTACGTGTGCAAAGTTGCTTCAGGGGTTATCAAGCTCGCTGTTCTGCCAAGGAGCTTCGGGAGGAATCACTATGCTGCAGTCATGTATTTATTTTTTTACTGCCTCATTCTTTTTTGGCCTTTGTTATTATGTGAAGAAAAATATTATGTAATGGACACATACCTATTCATGCAGTTATCAGGGGAGATAAAACCAGAAAGGCTATGCAACTTTGCTTCAGAGACATAGAGCTTCTACTATTATACAGAAGTGGATGAAAAAGCAGTATTTGCAAGAAACAGAACACGGATTATAGTGATGCTAACGCTGCCAATTGTCATACAATCTGTGAGAATTTTTATTTAGAGATTCTAGATATTAAACCGTTTTTTTTGTTGTTTTTAGATGTTTGAATTACAACTTAAAAGACTTATCTACAGCTTCGTTTTTATTAAAAAATGATGGCTCGTATTTGGGTCTTCTTTAAACAGATAAAATCAAAACCTTCTACCAAAAGTGTAAACAAGTGTACTCATCAATTGACACAAGTTAGCATAGGTGTTGCACCTAGTGTTTTTGCATTACAAATTCCTAAATTATATTGTAGGAATAATGCAGTACATTACAGGATAATACATAAAATATAACCGTATTTTGTAAGAATTTAGACAGCTGTCTTTTCAAATGATAGCGTTGGTAAACTTTCACAATTTTATTCGAGCTACTTTCTACAGTTATTCGTGGATGGTTGGTCAGAAGGTGCTCAGGAGATATTGGATTTTTGAATTCTGGAGACTGAAGGTACTATATTTCCCAAAATTCAGAAACTATATATATATCTGACCTTTTTAGTTTTTTTTTATACTTTCTGCTTTAAAAGCTCCATATATTCTTGATACTCACAATCATGAACTCCAAAACAGACAAAAGTCAGATGAGGTTGTGGTTAAGTCGTCTTTCCTGGCTGAGTTACAACGGAGAGTACTGAAGGCTGAAGCTCCCTGAGAGAAAAAGAAGAGGAAAATGACATCCTTAACCAACGCCTCCAACAATATGAGAGCAGATGGTCTGAGTATGAATTGAAGATGAAATCCATGGAAGAAGTGTGGCAGAAGCAAATGAGATCCCTACAATCTAGCCTCTCCATTGCGAAGAGAAGTCTGCTATTGATGACTCTGAAAGAAATTCAGATGCATCCTTTAATGCAAGTGATGAGAGGGATTACAGCTGGGATGTGGGAAGTAATCACAGACGCCAAGAGAGCAATGGGGCAAGATCAACTAGTGCTGGTTTGAGTGTTATAAGTAGGCTGGCTGAAGAATCGAGCAGAGGAGTCAAGTATTTGGTGAGATGCCAAGTTCTTGGTTGAGGTGAAATCTGGTCAAGTGGAAGCAAGCTTGAACCCAGATCAAGAGCTCAGAAGGTTAAAACAGATGTTTGAAGCTTGGAAAAAGGAGTATGGGGGAAGAGACTGCCGTGAAACAAGGTCATTTTAAATAAACTTGAACTGAAGATGGTGCCTTGCATGAGAAAATGAAGAAGAAATGTGGGGAAGAAGGAACAGTACAAGGGATAAATTGATTTTTTAATTTTTATTTACATTTTTACTTTATTTTATTTTTGGGTTCGGCTTTGGTCTATGCACTGTTTCAAGAGCATTGCCAACTATATATCCAATAATGAGGAAAATACAATCGGAAAGGTAAAATAGGATGTGGTAGGAAGAGGTCCACGGATCATGAACAGTTCTTTGCTGTAGTTGGGTTAGTGGTTGCTAGCCCTTCTTTATTAGATACTTTATGCATGAGTGGTGAAGACGTTGCAAACCTTAGTGGATCATTCATGTATCCTTAATCCTGGTAGTGGATGTGAATTGCAAATGTAATATCCAATACGCAACTTAAAAGTCCATTTGTAAAATACTTATATTATAGAAATTTAAAAGTGATATTCTTCTGAATGTGAGAGTTCGTTGTTACATCGAATATGTAGTTCAACTTTTTTTTTTGAATAAAATTTAGGATGAGGGAGATTTGAACCTGTGACCTATAAGATCCGAACCTTTGTCCCACCTCGATGAGGTTATGTAGTTCAGCCCTCGATGCATTGTAAAGTAAATAAATAGACTATAATTGTTACAATGAGGGGATTAGGGATAAAATTGTCCCTATTTTGACCTTGTTTGAGATTTAGATGGATTCTTGTTCAGTAAAAAATATTATGTGGCTTCAAAACAAAAGTTTGAGCTCTATTTTGGTCACAATTGTTATAGCTCATCTCTAAAGACACTTTGAATATTAAGTATTTGACAAAATTAGCTAAAAAAATCAATTGAAAGTTAAAAAGATAGCTAAAAGTTTAAAAATAAATTGAAAGCTAAAAAACTACTTGAAAGTTGAAAATTGTAAAACTAACTAAATTGATTGAAATATTTAGTGAAATTAACTATTCAATTAGCTGAAAAATGTAAAATGGAAAATTATGTTTTTTTTTCATATAATTATAAAATTATAAATTAGGATAATTTTATTCTCATTTATGAATATTTTTTATTAAATGAAAAGTTATAATACTATGAATTTATGTTATTATTTTAATAAGGGTAAAATAATTTTTTTGTCCCTATAAAATACGGGAGTTTTGATTTTCGTCCCTGAAAAACTTTTCTTTTTTATTTAATCCTTATATAACATATTTAAGTTATTTTTTTACTCTATGTTGTTGACTCTACTGTTAATTGCGGATAGGTCGAATGTCCATTCACAATCAGTAATCATATGTATTGGTACCCTGACACATTATACAACAATGTTAGCTTCTTAAAACACATTCAGAGACTGTTTATGATATATATGAAAGAGAAAATGTACACATAATTTCAGTTCAAGCTGGATATGAAATTTGATTCTCTGAATAATAATTAATGAGGCTAACACGCTTATATAATGTGTCAGAGTATTTCTGAATTATTGTTGACTATTATGGGCATTCACACATTCAATTTAAGTAGTAGAATCAACATCAAGGACTAAAAAAATAGCTTAAATATTTAATAAAGGATGAAATAAAAAAAAATCAAGGACGAAAATCAAAAACTCGGGTATTTTATAGGGACTAAAAAGTTATTTTATCCTTTAATTATATATCATGCAAATGGGATTTGATAATTTAAACCCTTTTCTAGAAATTAACAATTTATTTTTATGTTGTAGCATTTATTTATTTAAAATTAAGAAATATTATTTTAAATTTTGTATAAATAAAAAAATTAAATAACATTTCTATAAATTAGAAATTTATTATTTTAATATTTTTTTCATTTTATTTTAAATTATTGTTAATAATAAGTTAGTAAAAAGAATTTAGGATAAGAAGGGATAAGATTTGTAAAAAAAAAAAATTAGTTGGTAGCTGAAATTTGTAGCATTTCGAAAAAACACTAGTAGCTACTGAAAAAACCTCTTACCAAATAGAGCTAAATGGCCTAACAAACTTTCCAACTACCAATGTTCATTTTTCAATTAGTTTAAATGACTAGTCAAAGACACTCTAAGTTCTTATTTCAGGTAGGGAGGTTTGGGGTAATTTGGAGCATTCATTTTCATGGACGTTTCCTTTGGATGTCTTAGCTAATGTTTGGTAGATAATTAGATAATGGGTAGGAAACGTGATATATTTTGATTTCATTAGAAAGAATAGAACCAAATAGAACAATTTTTTTTTTTTTTGTGAACAGTCATGCTATCTTAATGGTGTTTAATAGATGAATAGAAACAAAATGAATTATAATAGAACATAATAACAAGAAAATATGTTTTACATGTTATGTTTGGTAACTATGGATATATACAAAATTACGTATAAGTTTTGCATTAACACTATTTTTTTTTTGTGTTAACATAATTATCCCTTATTACCAGGCCAGTCCTACTGAGTTTAGTCACAATTAAGGCTCCTCACCCCTCTAGAGTGTGTTTAATGGGGATAGAGCCTCAAGCCTAGGAGTTCTTCCCACAATCTCTACTTGCATTGTAATTGCTCACAATCCGTGGTGCATTTGACACTAGTTGAACATAATAGAATGTTGTATTCAATTATATATGTTCCCTTATTAGCGTGTGTGTGGGGGGGGGGGGGGGGGTCGAGTAACAATTATGATGAAGGGTGTAGTGGAGGATGTAGGGAGACAATGGTAACATTAGAAGATGTCAAACAATGATTTGTGGTGGAGTGTTTGGAAGCAATGACGATCATGAAAGGAATCAGATGGCATTGGTGCTAGAGGGTGTTATGTGGTAATGGATTGGCTTTGATAATGGCAATCGTGGAGTGTTTGGTGGCAGTGGAAGGCGCCAAGTAGTAGAGGCGATGGAGGGTGCCACACAATAATAATATTAGATAAGTGAGAAAAATATGGAATAACAGTAAACATTTTATTGAAATATATTTATAATATAAATATAAATTTTATAAAAGGAGTCACATGAAACATGAAAATAAATTTAAAACTAATTAAAATTGCCCCCTATCACGTTGCTTAATAAAACGAAACCAGCCTATCAAGTGACCTTAATGATAATTATGGTTAACACAAAAAAAAAATAGTGTTAAATGCAAAACATTATACGTAATTTTGTTATATTCCATAGTTACTAAACTAACATGTAAAACATTATTTTCTTGTTATATTATGTTCTATTATAATTCATTTTGTTCTTTTCATCTATTAAAATTCCCAAAATACAAACTTTGCTTCACTTGAATTAAAATTCTGCTGGGGCAAACATTACTTTTATTTTACTTTTATTGTACGTTCCTTTCCCTGCTTCTAATAAAATAGAGGGCAAGAGCAAGAAGGGTTTTGTAGGAGGGAAGGAATGTGTAGTTAATTAGTTGAACGGGATAGAGAAAATACAAATAATTTTATATATGCAAATTCGGATCTTACCCATACATTTGATATTTAGAATCAATTTTCATGAAAACAAATTCCACGGAGGCTAAATCTAAGTCAAAACCATAACTGTTCCCCCCATACTGCACATATAGATGTTCTTTGGGAGATGAGGGAAGAGGAAGAGGGAGGATATCAGAGATCTCTGGTAAATCTGGTCTAGGTGGAGGCAAAGTTTCTGTCTTCTTTACAGTGTAGTAGATATCAGCTAAGAGAAGCCACACAAGATCAGGATCAATAGATGCTAGCCCATGAAGGGCATTCAGAGAAGCATCCCGAAGTCCAATAACACTGCTACAGGCTATCCCTACAACCAGACCGCTTACCTTCTTCAGAACAAGTTCTAATGCTGAGGCACTCCTCTTATTATGGCATAAATCCGCAACCATGTTAAGCACTGCAATCTGAACCTTAAGATAGGAAGTCTCAGCCAATGAATCCTCTGAACTTAAGGAACTGCTTCTATAAGGGAGTTGTAAAGGGGTCCTCTCATCTTTGAAATGGGACATTTTCCTAAATGGGGATGTGGTCAGAAGTTTCCAAATGTGTATCCCATCAGTGTGGAAACGGCGTGTGAAGAAATCTCCTCCACAGATTTGCACCACATTGCTGATCACATTCAAACATCTCCGTACAGCCTGCCACATGAGTTAAATTCAAAAAGCATCTGTTAAGAAGTTTCAAAAAGGAAAAAACACAACATGCAGTCTAAAGGTGATAAAAAAATTACACGAGAATTCATACAATCATCAGAACAAACTAGGTACAGTCATTGTTTATATCCAAATATGGATAATAGCATTGGAAATCCAATCTTCAAACAAGAAATAAACATCAAAGATGAATTGCTCACCACTGGGTTCCTGTTCTGAATACAAGTAATCAGGAATGGCCATATTTTATTCATTGATGGAAGCAACCTGTTTTCATCAGCCCTATCTTCAGTAGCCTCCAAAGTATCCTTCAGCTGATACAATGATAGTGATTGTAGCGCTTCTTCTGTTGCTTCTTTAATTTCTCTTTCATGTTTATAAGCTGCTTCTACTTTTGCTACTGCAAACAGGCAACTCTAAAACCAGAAATCATCCAAATAGCAATCAGAAAATTACAAAATAAATCTATTGTTTAGTTGAATTTAGATTGATAGTCAAACTGCCACAAAAAAAAAATGATTTCACATATTGGATATCATTGTATATTCATCAAAGGAAATGATAACTGACAAGCACTTTACAAACACCTGTCATTTTGCGTCAATGTCTGCTATAAGAACAGTCATTTGAAATATTCATTAATATATTTTCTAGATAAATAACCAGTTAGGTCCTATGAGGATTTTTTTTGTTAAGAAAATAATTCATTAGAGAAGGAAATGAAGAATAATGTGTCATCCCATAAGGAACCAAGAAAAGGATCAGATATTCCTAAGAGATTCAATTGAATGTCAAAATAAACCTCCTAGGTAACAGAAAATACAGAGCAAAGCTGTGGGCCAATAGTTTGTTTTCACCCCCCACGTTTTGATATAAAGAGGAAATTAAAGAATGAGATCTCCTCTAAAAGCATTATACAAAGAAAATCAATAATATAAAACATCAGTACAATAAAGCACTCCAACAACTCTATATTTATGAGAAAAACACCTGAAAAGAGAGATGAATTGTATGAAACTGGTTCTTAAAAACTAACATTACAATCCTAACACAAAATAACTTCTAAAACTTTGATGTTTGGCTCTGGGGCTTGATTTGGTAGTGCACAAAAATTATCTTTGCGTATTTGAATTTTTGGGATAACTACCAAGTAGTACAGATATTTAAAAATATAGTAAAATATAAAAATATAAAAATACTTTTTTAAATGCTTTAATTAATATAAGATTAAATTATAAATATTAAAAATATTAAGTAATTAAAATAAAATAGACATTAAATTTTTTTTATTTTATAGAATTTAAAAATTTAATTTAATTGATAAAAAATATTTTAATGTTATAATTTTTTTTAACATACTTCCATCAAAGCGATCTAAGGCAATTATCTATTTTTAACAATTTGCTTTGACCTCTGGTTAGAGCTTTCAAAAATGATGTTTAAACTTTAAATGTTTCATTTAATGCTCGCTCTGGATATTTTCTTTTGGAGTATATCAATTTTTTAAAAATTGTTTAAACATATTTCCATTAATGAAATCTCAGTCTAAGGCAATTTTCAGTTTTTAATAGTTCACTTTTGTTAGAGTCCCACATTGCCTAGAGATATGGCCATTGTGGTATATAAGCCTTGGGCAATCCTCACCTTACAAGCTAGCTTTTGGGGTTGAGTTAGGCTCAGGTCCAAAATCTAAGATGGTATCAGAGCCTATCCTAGAAGATCCGTTGTTATTGGGTCGCCACCCATATAGTTGTCCACGCTCCAGAAGTCCAGCCCTGGGCGTGAGGGAGTGTATTAGAGTCTCACATTGCCTAGAGATATGGCCATATTGTGGTATATAGCCTTGGGCAATCCTCACCTTACAAGCTAGCTTTTGGGGTTGAGTTAGGCCCTAAACCCTAAAAAAAAAATCTCCAAAATTTCCTCCTCTTTCTTCCAGACCTTGTTCTCTCTTTAATTTCAAAAACATTGTTTATTCAATAATGGTTGCATCAATGCCCAGCAGTTCGTGAAAAGTTATACAACACTGGTTGTGGAATCCATACTGATAAAGAATATACGCTTCTCATGTTTAAATCAATTGCTACAATGTTGAAGTGTAAAAGCATTTCAATCAAAATATACCTCAATTATGTCCAGCGCGGCCAAGCATATCTCTTGTTTGAATGAAGCTAGAAGGGGATTGCAGCAGTAATACATGAACCAGCAACAGAACCAACTGTTCGTCGATACCTTCTAGAATCGTTAAACTTGAATAAAATGACCTCCCACTGGTCTACAAGCAAAACACTTCATTAAGTAATAATCAAGAAGCCACCATTACCATGAGAGAACAAGGATAACATAATCTGGTTGATACAAAAACGCCTTATAAGTCCTATTATACTGTTGTATAATAAATATGGTCAAGGAAATTAATATTATTAGTAATACAATACAATTATGCATGTAATCAAAATCTTGGGAGACAGCATTTGGTATGGTATCCTAGTGAAATGAATATATGAATGAAATGAAGTTAAGAACTAAATACTAGGTAAAATAAGTGTCATGAACCAATCATACCAAAAGCTTGAACTGTTAAGTAAAGAGACATGAATGGTTTTATATTATATCTCTAACACATCGCTTCAGACAAGTGCTCTTTGGACTTAAAGCGTGGACACTGTAAAAGCCCATTTATCTTGTGCTGAAAAAAATTTTTGTTAGGAGAATGGAGGCAGAAAGGATCAAATTCTAGACCACTTGGTCATTGGAGCTCAAATACAAGTCAAGAACAAACTTATCCAGAGACTTAAGTTGCTTACCCTCACTTCTACATTGGACTATTTATACTAAAGTCCCAAGAATTAGAAAGTAGTAGTTTAGGGGACATGGTATCATGTGATAGGGAAGAGACCTCATGTGGAGGCCACAGGTATGTTCTTGTTGAATAGCCCTATGGAGGCATGATTGTTAACAGCGCGTGGAAGACAAGTAGGAAGAACAACTGTAGAGGTAGATGAGAACAGCAGACCAAAGATGCTTTTGTTAATTGTGAGAACTTAGGGATGAAATGTCAAGTAGGGCAGCTGGAAAAAATGTTGATGTGGTAGCCAGTGTGCAATCATTTAGGCCAGTACCTGGGAATTACAATCTATGAAACATTTTGAAGGAGATGAATTGTTTCATTGACATAAATTAGCATTTTTGTCAAAATATTTTACATTGATAACATTACAAATGGTTGTAGGCAGTGTGTGGAAGCCAAAATATAGGTCTTATGTAAGAAGCTTAGCTGATTCAACAACAGTCAGCCACTTCTAATTCTTGCTGTGGAGCTTACTTCCAAAATCTGGATACCACTTGAGGGCATTCTCTTATTGTTCAAGGGACAAAGTTTTTAACATCCAAATTCCACAAGGGAAGCAAATCTCAAGTATATAGCCTAAGGAAGGTCAATCTGTACCCCACACACCTAAACTAATATCAAACTTATAATTAGTCATATTGGAGAGTCCCACATTGACTAGAGATAAGGCCAATAAATAGTATATAAACCTTGGGCAATCCTCACCCTACAAGCTAACTTTTGGGGTTGAGGCCCTCGGACCAAAATTTAAGATGGTATCAGAACCTATCCTAGACCTGTTATTGGGCCCCCACCCATAGATGTGAGGGTGGGGTGTGTTGGAGAGTCCCACATTGACTAGAGATAAGGCCAATTAATAGTATATAAACCTTGGGCAATTCTCACCCTACAAGCTAGCTTTTGAGGTTGAGTTAGGCCCTTGGCCCAAAATTTAAGAAGTCATAATTTGAAGTGAAAGCATATCATCTTGATGTCATGAGTTGCATGGTGTACCCATGCACCTAAAAAGCTACATTGGTTTAGGAAGCCACCATGGGAGAAGGAAGCTGATTAATACATGTAATTGGAGGGACTCAAGTGTTAACTCTGTGCTAGACAATGCAACAAATTGAAGGATGCATTTTGTATTCAAGTCGATGATGCAAGATTTAATTTCAAGTTTCTAAGAGAACTACAAAAGCAACAATCTAAAAGATGGATTGCAATTTCAAACCTTGTGTTGTTTCTTCTGCATTGGAGATCATAGACCTGACATCTATGGCAAATGACTCTGCCTGAGGGGGCAATAGACAAGCTTCACGTTTTGATGCCTTCACGATTTCTGCAACTGCCTAAAATCAACCAATTTACAGACAACAGCCAGATTAGAATTAAGTATATTTTTTAATACTAAAGACATTCAAAAAGATGCATTCTAAAGAAATAGAAAATGGATTGCAAAAAGAAGTCATAGTGTTTCCAAAGCAAAAAACTGGAAAAAAAATGTCAGCTGGAAAAATTTTGAAAGAGTTGCCTAAATCTGACTTCAATGACAATATTAGATTTAGAGGATTTGCTGATTGCCAGATGAAGAAGAATAAAGAGACAGAGGAGGTTGCTTGACTAAAACTGTCAGGATATTAGGGTTACTTGTCTTAGGGTAAGTTGGTTTGACTTATTACACCCTGGCTTGGTATTAGTAAATACTAGTATTTGGTAAAAACAGGAGTTTAAGGTATTGTATCACTATCAAACATATATTCAGTATATTATCATTTATAGCTGTTTTTCTCTTTTCCTTCTTATTTACCTAAACCTTATAATTTCAACAAAAATCAAACACCAACAATAATCTGAATCAAAGGTTGAAATTCCATACACAAAAATCCGTATGCAACAGATCAGATTTACCTAAATTCTACAGGAACAAGAATTCCTATTTTGATGCTCAAGTAATCCTACTCCAGCAAAGAACTTGCCTAATTCTTCAAGAATTTCCATAAATACCTAGACATAAAAGGCCCATAAAGGGACATTTCATACAGCACCACAATGAGATGGAAAGACAATAAATATGTATGGACTTTTGATGAAAATGAAAACCAAATAAACAGGAAAGACCAATGAGTTTCCATAATTTTGTCCTTTTTTTTTCTCAGTTTTTGAGAATACCTAATCTCACCCAATTGCAGTTTATTCTCTTCTTTTTAATTATTACTTCTTTTTCAATAAAAAGAAAGCTTGAACATCAAAATGACAGAGAAGGGCCCCATGACCTGCACTTATGTAGGGCCAATAGCTGACCTTGTCTATGCTTGCTAGCAGAATTTGAAGGCAATAAATGGAGCAGAAGAAACAATGTAGTTAACATTTTGCACAAACCTACATGATGGGCTGCAATCTGTGGGAAATCAAATAGTATTTTAGGAAAGAATAAATTAGAAAATTTGTATATTTCCTTGTAATCTTAACAGATTTGAATAATTAGGAACAATCCCATAAATCAAGGGATCCTAGAATAGAATAGAGTTATTATATTTCCTAAAATAGCATAGGTCTCCTGTATATATCTTGTATGATCTCTTTGTATTATTACAATGAAATCAGATTTCATTAATCTAATTTTCCAGATGGTATCAGAGCTTTCGATCTAGGAAGCTCTGTCTGCGCACTGTAACTAAGACGGCAGCCTGCATTGCTGCTGCATTTTTCTTAAACCCTAAGACGGCAGCCTGCATTGCTGCTGCATCTTTTCCTATATTCATTGCACTTTTTTTTCCTGCTATCGCAACCTCTCCTGTCGCACAACTTTCTGTTGCTGCTGTTTTCTCTGTGCCTTAATCGCACAGCCTTTCCTTTTATTCTTCACCACTCAGCCATCTTCTTGCTATAATGTCAGGGAAGAGGAAGTTGTGAATCCAACCCCAAAAACAGGGAATACCCAATCCCAGCAACCTGGAGAACTGCAGAATATTCATTCTGCATATAGACTAAATGTAATGAAGAAATTATTTGAAGTGGGCCCAACTTGTTCGTACAGTGTTGAAGGGAAAGGGGAAGTTGAGTCACCTGACGGAGTCTGGACCTAAACAGGAGGATCCCAAGTTTACTACATGGGATGAGGAAGATTCATGATCATGGCGTGGCTGTGGGAATTCAATGATTCCAGAAATCAGCGACACCTGCATGTTCCTTAATTCGGCAAAAGAGATTTGGGGATGCTGTAGAGCCAACCTACTCTAAGCCAAAGATGCTGCTCAGTCAGTATATGAAGTAAAGGTGATAAACTTTGGCAGCAAAACAAGGAACCAGACTGTTACAGAATATGCCAATCAGCTGAAATCATTATGGATGGAGCTAGACCATTATAGAGTCATAAAAGCCAAAATGTACTGAAGATTCAGCACTTCTCAAGGAGTATATCGAACAAGGACAGAGTTTATGATTTCCTTGTTGGTTTGAATCCTGAATTTGATCAAGTTAGGATTCAAATATTGGGGAAGCAAAAGGTACCATGCTTCAATGAAGGTGGTGGCTATTGTGAGAAGTGAAGAAGAAAGTAGAAGGGGTCTCATGTTAGAGAGTCCAGCAGTAGAGAACTCAGCAATGGTGGCTGACCATAAAGGAGATCAGACTTTGGCCATGGTAGCCGAACAGAAGAAAGGAGGATCAACAAATGGGAGAAGAAAAGTGATGGTCTCTGGTGTACCTACTGCAATAAGCCTCGTCATAACCCGAGAGAAGTGCTGGAAGTTGTATGGGAAGCCTTTTAAATCGAGATCGAGAAGGGGGGACACAGAGGAGGCTCCTCAAGGAAAGGAGGACAAGTTATGTTGCTGCTGGAACAAATGAAGAAAATAAACCAGAAGCTGCTGACCATCTTAACCAAGAGGAGATAGAAGGGTGAGAACCTTCTTAGTAAGCTGGAAAAACCTCCAGGTGTGTGTTCTTTGGCATACTCAGGTAAGTTTCCACTTTCTTTTGGATTTAATGTCTCAGATACACCCTTTAACCATTATTGGATATTGGACTCTGGAGCTACAGACCACATGACACCATTAGCCAAACACTTTCTCCACATATTCCCCATGTCCCAGCAACAAGAAAATTGCCACAGCAGATGGAACCCTTATAACTGCAGCTGGTCAAGGAAATATCCAATCAATCCTTTAATAACCTTAAAAGATGTTCTCCAGTCCCAAAGCTGTCCACCAACCTAGTCTCTATACAAAAACTTATAAAGGATGTGTCATGTAAAGTTGTTTTTTACAACGATCATTGTGTATTTCAGGACAAGGATTCGGGGAGGACGATTGGACATGCTAGAGAATGGAATGGCCTTTATTATCTTGAGATCCAAGTCTGTCCAGCAAGAACAGAATCTCTCACTCCTTCATATCTGAATCTTTGATGACCAACAGAGAAAAAATCATGCTTTATCATTGTCGGTTGGGACATCCCTCTTTTGGAGTGATCAAAATTATGTTTCCCTCTCTGTTTACCAAGTTAGATGTTGAGAGTCTTCA
This sequence comes from Sesbania bispinosa, assembly GCA_026901365.1. Lineage (NCBI taxonomy): Eukaryota > Viridiplantae > Streptophyta > Magnoliopsida > Fabales > Fabaceae > Sesbania > Sesbania bispinosa. The sequence continues at coordinate 3,403,577 of QLOH01000012.1, forward strand.
TTGTGAGGTGTGTGAACTTGCTAAGCACAAGCGTGTATCTTTTCCAATAAGTAATAAAATTAGCAATTTCCCCTTTTATCTTGTTCATACTGATGTATGGGGGCCTTCTAATGTTCCAAATGTGTCTGGTGCTCGATGGTTTGTCACCTTTATAGATGATTGTACAAGGGTCACTTGGGTTTTCCTACTTAAACAAAAATCAGAAGTCAGTTCTGTCTTCCTAAACTTCCATTCCTTGATAAAAAATCAGTTTGGGTGTTAATATAAGAGGCTTAGGTCAGATAATGCCAAAGATTACTTCAATCATGTCTTAATTCTTTTTGTCAAAAAGAAGGTATAATTCATGAGTCTTCTTGTGTCACAAACACCACAGCAGAATGGGGTCGCCAGAGAGGAAAAATGGGCATCTATTAAATCAGACTCGGGCATTGTTGTTCCAAAATAGTGTCCCAAAAAATTTCTGGGGGGAAGCTGTTCTTACAGCAACACACCTTATCAATAGACTACCCTCTAGAGTCTTAGGATCAAAAAGCCCTATGGAAGCTTTGTCGTCTTTCTATCCAAACCTGTCCACTACAAATAATCTTAAACCAGAGTTTTTGGGTGCATCTCATATGTCCATATTCATAGTACAGACAGGGGGAAACTTGATCCTAGAGCCTTAAAGTGTGTCTTTGTTGGTTACTCATCCACTCAGAAAGGGTATAAATGCTACCAGACCCCCCACCCCCCCCCATCCAAAAAATTCTTTGTGTCTAGGGATGTTACCTTCAATGAACAAGAGGGCTATTTCCATCAACCTTATCTTCAGGGGGAGAGTTTCAGGGAAGATAAGGAAAGTAGTAATTCTGGTTTTCCCATTCTTCCAGACTTGACAGACTTGATATTTGAACCTAAACTAGATCAAATTGAAGCTGTAACAAGTGAAACAAGTCAAGGAAGTGAAGCTGGTCAAGGAATTGGTCAAGAAAAGGAAGCTGGTCAGAAAAGTGAAATTAATTGTGAAGCTGATCAAGGAGATGTTGAAGCTGGAAAATTTGGTAAGAAGCTGGTGTACTCAAGGAAGACTAAGGCCATTCCAGGATCAAGCCATGTTCAAGAATCCAACTCGACTCCACAAAAAGAGGTAACAATTTTTTCTCCAGTTGTGCAGGTTGAAATTGAAACCCAAAATGATCTTGATCTCCCAATTGCCATTAGAAAAGGGACAAGAAAATGCACCAAACAGCCACTCTACCTACCCTCTCTCAAATTACCTGTCCTTTGAAAATTTCTCTCCTACCCATAAAACCTTCCTAGTAAACCTAAACACTACACTTCTACTAATACCCTATCTGAGGCATTGTCTGACAGAAAATGGAGGCAAGCCATGGATGTAGAGATGGAGGCATTGGAGAAGAACACCACCTGGGAGTTAGTCACCTTACCAATAGGAAAGAGGCCAGTTGGATGTAAGTGGGTCTATACAGTGAAATACAAGGGCTGATGGATCAATTGAGAGATATAAGGCAAGACTAGTTGCCAAAGGGTTCACCCAAACCTATGGAGTTGATTATTTGGAGACCTTTGCTCCGGTTGCCAAAATGAACACAGTTAGGGTGATATTGTCTCTTGCTGCCAATTATGGTTGGAACTGGAACAATTTGATGTTAAGAATGCTTTCCTACATGGAGACCTTGAAGAAGAATTTATATGGAGATAACCTCCAGGATATGGTAGAGATGTTGCTTCCAACACTGTTTTGCAAGTTGAAAAAGGCATTATATGGGCTATGTTAGAGTCCCACATTGCCTAGAGATAAGGCCAAATTGTGATATATAAGCTTTGGGCAATCCTCACCCAATAAGCTAGCTTTTGGGGTTGAGTTAGGCCCAGGTCCAAAATCTAATAGGGCCTAACTCAACCCCAAAAGCTAGCTTTTGGGGTTGAATTAAGCCTAGGTCCAAAATCTAATATGGTATCAGAGCCTATCCTAGATGATCCGTTGTTATTGGGCTGCCACCCGTATAATTGTCCACGCTCCAGATGTCCAGTCCTGGCGTGAGGGGGTGTGTTAGAGTCCCACATTGCCTAGAGATAAGGCCAAATTGTGATATATAAGCTTTGGGCAATCCTCACCCTATAAGCTAGCTTTTGGGGTTGAATTAAGCCCAGGTCCAAAATCTAATAGGCTCAAACAGTCCCCCCGTGCATGGTTTGGCAGGTTTACTAAAGTTATGACAAGTCTGGGTTACAAACAAGCCAGGGGGACCATACTTTGTTCTTTAAACATTCCAAGTCAGGGGGAGTAACAATATTATTGGTGTATGTGGATGACATAATATTAACTGGAGATGATAAAGAAGAGCAGCAATTGTTGAGCCAATGCTTGGGCAAGGAATTTGAGATCAAGACCTTGGGAAAACTAAAATATTTTTTGGGAATTGAAGTTGCCCACTCCAAGAAGGGATATTTATATCCCAACAGAAATATATCACTGATTTACTCAAGGAAACTGGCAAGGCAGCTTGCAAACCTGCTAGTACCCCATTAGAACCAAACCTAAAGCTTGGAAATGCAGAAGAAGATGTTGCTGTTGAAAAGAGATGTACCAGCGATTAGTGGGCAGACTTATATATTTGTCTCATACCAGGCCAGATATTGCCTATGCAGTGAGTTTAATTAGCCAATTTATGCATAGCCCAAAGGAGACCCATTTACAAGCTGCCCATAGAATTTTACAGTACCTTAAAGGAACTCCAGGAAGAGGGATTCTATTCAAAAGGAATGGTAATGTGAAGCTTGAAGCCTATACCGATGCTGATTATGCAGGGTCAATTGTGGATAGGAGGTCAACTACAGGATATTGCACCTTTCTTGGAGGAAATCTTGTGACTTGGAGAAGCAAAAAGCAGGGTGTAGTGGCTCGGTCCAGTGCTGAAGCGGAATTCCGAGCCATGGCACAAGGTATATGTGAGTTGCTATGGCTTAAAATCATCTTAGAAGCCTTGAGGATAAAATGGGAAGAACCTATGAAACTCTATTGTGATAATAAGTCAGCAATCAACATAGCCCACAACCCAGTACAGCATGATAGAACAAAGCATATTGAAGTAGACAGACACTTCATCAAAGAAAAGCTTGATAGTGGCTTGATATGCACTCCATATGTGTCCTCTCAAGACCAAATTGCAGACATTCTTACCAAGGGACTGGGCAGCCACAATTTTGAGAAGATTGTATCCAAGCTGGGAATGGAAAACACCTATTCACCAGCTTGAGGGGGGGAGTGTGGGAAATCAAATAGTATTTTAGGAAAGAATAAATTAGAAAATTTGTATATTTCCTTGTAATCTTAACAGATTTGAATAATTAGGAACAATCCCATAAATCAAGGGATCCTAGAATAGAATAGAGTTATTATATTTCCTAAATAGCATAGGTCTCCTGTATATATCTTGTATGATCTCTTTGTATTATTACAATGAAATCAGATTTCATTTAATCTAATTTTCCAGACAATCTTTTCCAACTAAATAGAGGTATTTGACAGCTAGAGAGATGCTCATTGGCAAAGAAGTATGGATCAACATCCTATTATTGGTTGCTGGGAATTTATTTTCTGAAATTGCTTTTGTTTCAATATACTCAGCCTCAGTATGGGAGGTTGAAATGCATTACATTTGTGCTCATTTTATTAGACTATAAATTATTTATGTTGCAGATTCATAGGCTTCGCATTGCTTTTTCTCTGCATGTATGCTTCAACAGGGTAATCCTATGACACCCTTTTAAGACTTAACCTGCAAGAAAAACTTGTGGATTCCTAATAGGAACTATTACCTTGATGTAAATGTTAAGTAAAATCTCTAAAACTTTATTTGAAAGTGTCTAGTTCTTTATTGCAAGAAGTTACTTATTGTGATTGCCCATGTTCTTATGAAATTAATGAATTTGATTGTCCTTTTTTTTTTTCCCAAACCATATAGAGTTAGTCTTACAGTATACACCTATAAATGGGAATGTCACTTCGAAACAAGATATTCATGAAGGGCCCACACCAACCATAGAGGAAAGGAGTGGAGAATGAGGTGGATATCTAAAAATTCACTAAATAAGGAAATGAGAGAATAAGTTTAGCCGAAAAAAATGCACACCCATAACCTTACATACACACAGATAGAGAAGGTGTTATAAAAGATGATAAAATGCAGAAGAAAATAATATTGTATTCTAGAAATGTTTTCTTAAATGAATACAAAAGCTGAGAGGTATATATATACAACTCAGGACAGCAATAGCCTAATAACAGAATGCTGAATCAGCAGGAATCTAATCTATTCTAGAATCAAAATCTGATACACAATCTAAATATAACTAACCACATGGGTAAACACCCACGTGCCTGCCTGAGGCTAAAACAGGAAAGAGAAAATGCAAATAAGAAACAGAATTAGCTATTACTAATATTCACTAACATTCCCCCCTCAAACTCAGGGTGGTTGTGCAATAGTCAACTTGTTAAACACCCTGAGTTTGGTTCTAAGAGTCTGAAAACGAAGAGGGGACAAGGCCTTGGTGAGCACATAAGCAAACTGAAAGTCAGCAGGAACATGAGAGACCACAAGACTTTTGTTGAGGACCTTTTCGCGAACAAAGAAAAGATCAAGTTCCATATGCTTGGTCCGAGCATGAAGTACATGATTATGGGACAGAGAGACGGTACTAAGGTTGTCACAATACAGGATTGGAGTCTGAAGGAGATTCTGAGTTCCTTGAGAAGAGACTCCAGCCATAAGATATCAGCAGCAGTAGAGGCGAGACTTCTGTATTCAGCTTCGGTACTGGAGCGAGCAACAAGATTTTGTTTTCTAGACCACCAAGAGACCAGATTGGGGCCCAGAAAAATACAAGAACCAGAGGTAGATCTTCTGTCATCGCGGTCTGAAGCCCAGTCAGCATCAGAAAAATGCAATCAGAGGCAGAGAAGAAGAAGTACAAGGTTGCAGCAGCAGGCCATGTTGAACAGTGCCCTTAAGATACCGAAGAATTCTCTTCACAGCTTTCCAATGAGCCTCAAGAGGTTGAGACATAAACTGGAAAACCTTATTAACAACAAAACAGATCTCAGGACGAGTGATGGTGGCATATTGAAAGGCTCCAACAATAGATCTGTACAGAGTGGGATCTGCAACATAATCATCACCATGTTTGGACAATTTAAGGTTAGCAACCATGGGAGTAGAGATGCTGTTGGCATCAGACATCTTAGCTTTGGCAAGGATATCCTTAATGTACTTGGATTGGGAGAGAAGAAGAGAACCATTAGAGAGATGCTAAACCTCAATACCCAAAAAGTAGTCAAGTTTTCCAAGCTCCTTAAGAGCAAACTCAGAATTGAGAGTCTTGATAAGCTGCTGAACATAGGACAAAGAGCTGCCAGTAATAATTATATCATCAACATAAACTAAGATGTAGGTGCAGTAAGTAGATGAGTGATGAATAAAGAGAGAAGGGTCACACTTGCTGGAAGCAAAACCAAGTTTGACAAGAGTGGAGGTAAGTCGTTCAAACCAAGCACGAGGGGCCTGTTTTAGACCATAGAGAGCTTTATGAAGCTTACAAACAAGGTGGCTGTTGGAAGATTCAAACCCAGGCAGCTGCACCATATAAACCTCTTCCTCTAAAATACCATTAAGGAAGGCATTGTTAATATCAAGTTGTTGAAGAGTCCAGCTTTTGAAATGGCCAAAGTGAGAATAGTCCGAACTGTTACAGGCTTGACCACAGGTGAGAAGGTTTCAGTATAGTCAAAGCCTGGTTGTTGGTGAAAACCCTTGGCAACCAGGCGCGCCTTGTACCGGTTAACAGAGCCATCGGGATTCTCCTTAATTCTGAACACCCATTTACAGCCAATGGCCTGCCGACCTGCAGGAAGAGGAACTAAGGACCAGGTCCCATTTTTTATTAGTGCAGTATATTCATCATTCATAGCAGAAAACCAGTTAGGATCTTGCAAGGCATGTTTGTAAGATGCAGGTTCTAGGTGAGTGAGAAGGAGTGTAGGATGTAACCGAGGTTTGACAATACCAGCCTTGGAGCGAGTGATCATAGGATGAATGTTAGAAGGGTTGGATAAAGTAGAGGCTGGACAGGGGAAAGAAGGGGGTGAAGTATTGGACATAGGTGGAGAAGGGGACAAGGCTGAGGTGTGAGTGGAAGTAGGTAATGATGAAGAGGGTGAACTTGGTGCAGGGACAGAAATAGGTGCAGTAGGGAGAGATGCTGAAGTGACAGAATCTGGTGTAGTGTTAGCAAGAGGTGTTGCAGATAAAAGTGGAATTTGGGAAATAGGAAAAGAGACAGAAGGGGGGGCCGAGGTAGGAGGAGAGGGAAAAAAGGAAGAAGTAAATGGGAAACGGTGCTCATTAAATAGGACATCTTTAGAGACAAAGATTCGGCCATCAGAAGCAAGACACTTGTAACCTTTGTGATCAGAAGAGTACCCCAAAAAGATACATTCGTTAGAGTGAAAAGACAGTTTGTGAGAATTATAGGGCCTTGGGAAAGGAAAACATGCACAACCAAAGACCTTCAGGAACTTATAATCAGGAACATGGCCAAAGAGAACAAGGTAAGGTGATTTGTGTAGAAGAACAAAGGTAGGCAATCTGTTGATGAGGTGAGTGGCTGTAAGAAAGGCATGATCCCAGAATTTGAAGGGTAATTTGGACTGAGCCAAGAGAGTGAGACCAGTTTCAACTAAGTGGCGATGTTTGCGTTCAACGGAGCCATTTTGGTGATGAGTATGGGGACAAGTAATCCTGTGAAGGATGCCAAGATCAGTGAAAAATTTATTTAATGGGTGAAATTCCCCTCCCCAATCTGTCTGAACAGATTTTAATTTGGTGTTAAATTGTAATTCTGCCATGTTTTTGAAGTGAACAAAGACCTGATAAGTATCAGATTTTAATTTGAGGGGAAAAATCCAGGTAAATTTGGAATAAGCGTCAACACAAGTGAGAAAGTAACGATGGCCTTGAGAGGAGAGAACAGGGGAGGGACCCCATAAATCACTGTATACAAGCTCAAGAGGAGATGTAAAGACAGAAGGAGAAGAGGAAGAGGGAAGGCGGTGAGCTTTTCCCAGACAACATGCATCACAAAAATCAAAGGCACTCGGTAAAGAAATATTACAAGCTTGCAAAGCTGTTTTGAGTACATCCGGATTAGGGTGTCATAATCTACAATGCCACAGGTGATACAAAGTAGAACTAGACTTATTTAAACAAGAAACTAAAAACGCAGAAGGTGCAGGAGAAGCAAGCTTGGTTGAGGAGTGAGCAGTCCCATGAGAGTTGAGCATATTGGGAAAGGAATAGAGACCATCTTTGCCAAGAGTCCCCAAGAGAAGAGGTTCAGAAGTGTCCTGGGATTTTACAACACAAAAAGGGGTGAAACTCAAAGAAAACACCATTATCTGCAGCAAATTTACTAACACTAACCAGATTTTTAGTAATAGAGGGAACAAGTAAGAGGTTATTAAGGGTAAGACATTTGTGAGAATTATAGGGTGAAGAAAAGGAAGTAGAACCAATAGCAGCTATTGACAAACCTTGGCCATTTCCTACAAAAACCTGATCAGAACCTGGAAGTGGGATGTTGTCTTGTAAAGCTTCACCATCAGCAGTAACATGGTGAGAGGCTCCAGAGTCTGGATACCAGTGCAGGGACGAGGAGGTTGATTCAGAACCTGTGACAAAGGCCTGGGGGCGCATAGGTCTGGGAGGCCCAGAGGGTGCTTGAAACTGATGAGAAGAGCCAGAGAGTGAAGCAGGAGCAGGGGGATAGTGAGACGGGACTGAAGGAGCTGAGAACCGAGGGTGAGAATACTGAGTCCAGTTGCCTTGAACCCACGGCTGAGAAGGGTGAGAAACAGACCCCGTATCCGGACCAGAGTGTCTGTAGAAACAGATACTGGCATCATGACCCATTTTGTAGCAAATCTGACACTGCACATTGTAAAAACAACCACCACCCGCGTCTGCCACGACCTCTGGAGCCACCATAACAACACGACCACGGAAATTATGCCCTCTGTCAGAGTAGTGATTAAAGGAAGGTTGAGGGTGAAAGGGAGGAGCAGAATCGTGGTCAGCAGAATTAGAAGAGGGAAGAGGATTATCTGGAGCCTTAGTCTGGGTGAGGTTAACAGTGAGAACATCATTCAACACAGATTTCTTGTTCTTTTCTATGCGCAGCTCCCGAGCTAGAAGCAAGGACTCAAGTTCATCCATAGGACAAAGGTCACCTTTGCTATTAACAACATCAACGACGGAGTCATATTCCTCCAGTAGAGCCTCAAGAATGATTTCAAACTGATCAAGGTAGGGAACTGGATCCCCAATGGACAGGAGAGAATCAGAAATGGCTCTGATTCGAGCAAAAAATTCAAAAATGCTTCTGTCGCCCTTGGAAATGGAGCGAAGCTGCCGGGAACGATTTTTAACTTGGTTATCGAAAAATTTGTGAACCTCCTCCCATACTTGCCAAGAGTGACGGCAAACGAAAACCTTAGGGAGAAGAGAATCCGAGATAGTTGATAGAAGCCAGGTACAAAGGAGCGAGTCTTGTTGATCCCACTCTATATATGCAGGATTTTCAATATTAAGATCCCTATCAGATTCTGAAAGATACTTCAGGGGAATGGCTGGGTTTGTGACAAAACGGTGAAGTTTATGACCACGATGACACCCTCTACTTGCTGCCGCCCTTGCAAAAAATTGTTTGCGTCTAATTTGACTGAGATTTGATAAGAGGAGGTTGCAGAGCGCCTATCAGGACGTCCGCTACCAGGGAACGGATTTTCAAAACCGGAAGCCATGGATCAAGCTCTTGATACCATGTTATAAAAGACGATAAAATGCAGAAGAAAATAATATTGTATTCTAGAAATGTTTTCTTAAATGAATACAAAAGCTGAGAGGTATATATATACAACTCAGGACAGCAATAACCTAATAACAGAATGCTGAGTCAGCAGGAATCTAATCTATTCTAGAATCAGAATCTGATACACAATCTAAATATAACTAACCACATGGGTAAACACCCACGTGCCTGCCTGAGGCTAAAACAGGAAAGAGAAAATACAAATAAGAAACAGAATTAGCTATTACTAATATTCACTAACAGAAGGAAAGGGGCAAGGAGGTAGCTTGTCACAGACCTTTAAGAATGGTATAGTTAAATCAGGATGTTGATGTCTACCCAGTATTTCGAGTTCCATTGACACAGAGCGCATCTGTTCAATTGCACATCATTAGACCATAAGATTTTAACCAATAAAGTCTAAGCATGTTGGAAGGTGATTCTCTATTTTGCAAAGGAACAAAACAAAGTAATTTATAATCCACAGCAATATAGCTCAGAGAATGACCAAATAAATGCAACTGTAAACAGACAATTCCCCATACCATTTGAACATTATTAAGAGAATCAACCTTTTTTATATTTGAAAAAAGAGACAACATTAAACGCTTGAAACATACATCACAAACTACTAAAGGCCATTAGAAGAAGAATTATCACGACACACCCTATAATGGAGAAAGCTGGTTTCTTTAAAACAGTATTAAGAGGACATAGCCATACCGGCTCCTCTAGTAGAGGCAATATCTTGTGAGTCACTCCAATGTAGGAAAGTATGGATGCTAGCACATTTGGAACATGATGATTAAGGTCCAAATGGCGTAATTGCCGACATATTGAATCAATCACATAGTCGGCGTTTTCCAAAACTAATTGTCCAACCTATAAATGCATGTATAATAGAAGTCAATAGTCATGCAAGAAAAGTAAGTAAATAAATTAAGATCATGACTGACAATTACAAACTAACCATTGGATAGCCAGACGTGGTGGAAAGTATATGCAAGACAGTATCTGCAGCATTTCTAACTTGGTAGTTTGAAGAACTGAGATTCTCCAGCAATAAATAAAGAGAAGAATGAAGAAATCCACTTGAAACAAAATCTGTTCCAAGGCAAAGATTAAAGATTCCTACTCCATCAATAATAACCTGTTTAATAAGAAGGAAGTCATTGGGAATGTTCCATTAATCTGTTTTAGAGATAAATGTGAATGTGAAAGACATCAAATTACAGAGAATAAATAGCCATGTCAGTTTATGAAGATGGTGTCTTACCTCATGTAGCATTGCAGCATCTTGGAAAAGGTATAGACTAATATCTTCAACTGCAGTATCAAGCTGCAAGTCAGCTATTTTGCGATCAACTGGAACATTCCACACCTCAGTAGATAAATACTCATGTAAGATCCCACCAATGCAGTCAACTAAATGACTCTTTACACCTTTATCCTTTGGCATCTTCCAGAAAGATTCATGAAATTCACAGTCAAGTTTGTAAGACTGAACCTGAACTCCTCTATTTATAGCAGACTTGTGAAATATTCGAGCAAAATCATCAATTGCTTGATCTGATAGACCAAATATTATCTCATTTAGCATGCATGCAGCTGTGCTTGCTTGCCGCAACAACTGTCCAGAACCAGTCTTTTCATACCAAGACTGCCAGCTTTCTCCATTGGATTCTTTTAAACGGAGCTCAGACACCAATTTACGGAAGTAACCAATTAGGGTCTCGGTCATATGTGACAGAAGCCCTTCGTTTGTATGATCTAGTAATGGCATATAAAGGTAACAGAAGTTAATACAGGTTAAAGACAAACACTCTAAGAGCTATGCGAAATAGAACATTTAATTTGAAATCACCTGCCACTGAAGCTAAACCCACAAGTCGGAGAATCCTTGCAAGAGGCTTGTAGAGCTTACAGCTACCAAGATAACTGAACCAAGGGGGCATACGAGGAAGCTCATAGTTCTTTTGTGCATTTTTGACAGGTTCTTGTGTACTTTTTTCCTCAATAAGGCTGTGCTTAGGGACCTCACGTAAACCAGAACTTATATCAGGAAGGCCATAACTGAAGAAATTAGCTCCAGATTTCAACTCAGCAATGGAGGGAAGGTATCCAAGGGTTGATGATCGATTTGTTGAAGTGATTTTGCTGAGCAAACCAGAGAAAACTGAATTATGGCTTAGACATGCAGCAAACACATCCAAGAATCTAGCAGCTCCTACCTAATCATTTTCAAACATAAGAATCAATGTCCATGAAAAGAAATGGGAAAAGAAATGTGACTATATATGATTAACATCTATGCTCTAGCTTGAGGGAGTTTAAGAGTCCCACTTTGCTTAAAGATAAGGCCAAATTATAGTATGTAAGCATTGTGCAATCCTCACCCTACAGGCTAGCTTTTGGGGTTGAGTTAGGTCAATCCATAATCTAAGATGGTATCAAAGCCTATGCTAGATGATCTGTTGTTATTGGACCGCCACCCATAGATGTCCAGTCCTACAAACTTCAAGCTTCAGATGTCCAGCCCTGGGCATGAGTGAGGTGTGTTAGAGTCTCACATTGTCTAGAGATAAGGCCAAATTATACTATATAAGTCTAGGGCAATCCTCACTCTACAAGTTAGCTTTTGGGGTTGACTTGGAACCAATCCAAAATCTAAGAAGAGACATATCATCTTAGTGTATATTGAGTGTTATTGGGCCAGGATTTTACAAGTTGTACAATAGTTTTAATTTTTCAAAATAAAGACACATGGGGAGCCTTACCCTTACCAAAGACAAGTTAGTGCATTTTGTGAACAATTCTCTTTTTGTCTCTATATGTGTGCGCACACCCATGTGTATCTAAACCTCCATTAACCCCTATTTATACTAATATTAGACTCCTAATCCTAATTAAATAAGGGAACAGATCATGATATATAATGACATTGGGAAACCACTCCTAAAAGTAACAATATGAGAAATTTTCTACGCATTCTAATAATAACATTCATATTTCTCCACATAATATAGAAGATGTCTTGTCATTGACATGCAATCGGTGTTATCTTTTCTTTCAATTTGAACTTACAACATATGCCAATTTGTACCGCATAGATTTATTAGTTTTCTACATTATTCATACCAAGATATAACATCTAAGGAAACAGAAATGTATAGCAAGAACATAAGAAATTATTATAGGAAGCACATACAGGAGACTGAAGATGATCCACCAATAGACGAGGACCAGAATAAAATATTATTGTTAGTAATTGTTGGGTGTGTAACACAGCACGTGACTCCTCATTGCTAAGCACCACTTTGGGAAGCTTTTCAAGGTGCCTGAATTTGAAAGAGGTAATATTTCTGATCAAGGGAAGGGATAAAGGAATAACCATCAATGAAAAATTTGTGTCCAAATAAAAAGATGAACCTGATAAATATCTCAGAAGCATCACGTTCGATTAAAGGTTTCCAATTCTGTGAGAACAAACACACAAGGAAACCTTGTGCAGTTGAAGACACGTCATCAGATTCATCAACGGCCAAAGCACATAAGCACTCCTGAATCATTAGAAATATGAATTAAAAATACAAAGCAATTTACAAGAGAAGATTACATGACAGAGGATAAGTCTACTCTAAAAACTAAACTAAATAAAATAAAACAGAAAACCAGTAAAATACAATGAAATATTTCATAATAGAAAAAATTATAGTATTTATGTATGTAAATATGCCTATAAACTAATATAGAATGACTAAAATTTCCTATAAACTATGTGTTGTGTGGCATAATTACCTTAATTAGCATGATTTGATTCACTTTATTTTTGTACAGATTTACTTCCATGTAATAAGGATTTGATATGTACAGATTTTATTAGGTGTTAATTTCCTATAACTTTGTAATTCATTAACTAGGTCAGAATTAGATGTAGCCTATGAAAATCAAAAAATAAATATTTTTTCCCATATTCCAAGTTGGTATCAGATACCCTGAGCAATTGTATCTTTGTCTGATCCAGGCATTTGGGATTAGCGTCTTCAATAAGATTATTCTTTTCTCCATTCATCCTCTTCTAACTAGTTCCGCTATACCAGTCCTATCACTCTGCCACGAATTCCCCTCTTATAATTCATGTTCAATTGGATCATCCTATCCTAGTCAAATGTCAAGGAAAGAGGAAACAAAAAACATATGATTGAATCTGTGTCTAAACTCTAAACTACAAAACGAAGCTGAATTATAAAGACCTTAAATAGTAATACGCTAATAAAAGTGCACCCCAAGAAGGCCCTACAAGTCTATTCTCATAGTCCTAAAACTAAGAGGCCCAAATGTAATTAGGAATGTAATGGGTGAGTGGGTGTATGGAAAACAATAGTTAGTTACAGATTGAGAGAGTGAAACTGATGTAGGTAGGGTAAATGTTATACATTGGGGTGAATTATGATATCTTTCTGTTTTCAGCATATGGCTTGGGCCTAAGGATTTCCTTCCTTGGCTGGGAGCATTTTGCTCTTACGTTTCTGTATTTTCGTTCTGTGTTTTTTCAGTGATAATACCATCTCCCTTCAGTTTGATAGAAAATTGTTATATCATACACAGATTAAAGTTACCCTAATTACCTAATTATAGTTTGCCCATAGTATCTAGACACAACTTATATATTTTCCAACACTCTTCCTTAAGTTTAAGACTTGAAGCATATAGGTCATATGAACCAAGCTTGTTACACATGTAACTTGTCCACGGACAGAGTGAAACCGTCTACTAGTTAGTCATTTTAATTAACAAAGTGAGCGGCTATGTCTCCAAATAAAATCTTCTCTCTACTGAATGGCAATCTATCTCAATGTGTTTGGTCCACTCATTAAAAACTAGATTTGAGGAAATATATAGTGCAGCTTTATTTTTGCAAATGTTATCTGTGAAAATTCCTGAAATCTAAGTTATTGAAGTAATTGTTTGAGGCAAATGAGTTCACAAGGAGCTGATGCCATAGCTCCTTATTGTGCTTCAGCATTTAATCTTGTGGCAGATTAGAAATGCAACTGAACAAAAATTTTACTGGCGTGTCTCCTCATCTAATCTGTATCTGATATCAAAATGGTATCAGAATCAATTGTATAACCCATGCTATTCAAGAGTGCCTGGTCTATCACTCAAAACAATTTCCTCACTACATAATTCGTAGTCCCCCCTCTCTCTTACCTATCTATTATTATCCCTCTTTCTATAGTTGATTCCTTCTAGGATGTTCCACCCTCCTTCTACCTGAGCTTGTGGTTATTTCCCTCTCCATTGTAAACATGATTCATAATGGGCCCTACTCTCCCATGCTTCCTACACTAGACTATAGTAATTGTAAGGCCTGTAGAAACAATAGCTTCCTAACATTTAAAAATATCAAAGTTCAAATTTTTCTTTGTGGTTACAACTTACAAGAGCCCTCAAAGCTGGTGAGAGAATGGAAAACAAAAGGCTGTGAGTATTGAGACTCGCTAGGGATTAAACCCAGTATTAGTGCTAGTGCTAAGGATGCTAGTTTTCACTAAGCTACAAAGCTGTCAGCAATTTTTCATCGTATTATGCCAACCGATATAAAACATACTAATAGCACAAACCTAACAAACATTATTTTCGGTTAAACAGTTCAGAGCTCACCAGAAGCATCAGTCTACTTTCCCCCAGTGTGTAGAAGCACTTCAATAAGAGTCCTTTTATGGCATCAACAAGTCCCTTTCTCACCTTTTGTGAAGAGTGAATACAGATCTGAAATGCAATAGTTTCAATGATCATATAAAACATTAAGTTACAATTTTAAATATATACAAAGCATTGAAGGCCAAGTAAACTCATGCCATTAACTATCAACAAGAACATACATGTGGAAAAGTAGCACTCAACAGCTTATTTACATGTGCCGACGTTTTCTGGATCCAATCTTTTGTTCGGGTCACATGCAAAGACAAGTTCTCTCTGTCAAGATCCGTGCTCCCTATTTCTTGGAGTTGAGTTTCGGAACAAGATACTTTTTCTGGCTCAACACTCCTATCTTCAACAGCTTTTGTTTTAAGACTATCTTTAACTTTCAAGTGACGAAGCTCCTCCAAAAGAGAGAGAGTGGATTTACACTCATTTGAATCAAAGTTTGAAGATGCTTCAATATCCAGGGCAGATGCATTAGCATCATCCTGGAGGACTATCATAAGGAACTCTGCCAAACCTCTAATTGCTTGATCAATAGATTCCACACTTCCAGCAGCCCCACTCATTATTGTTTTTGCACCATGCAAAACTTTAGTTAAATTACTAACAATGCCAGGTAAAAAGAAGGCCCACACATCTGCAGAACCAACCTGCAAAATTAACCAACACAAATCAATTGTGTCATAAACCAATTATCCCAAAAGCTTAAGCTGTTGGGTGAAGACACATGAATGTGCCCCCTCACGCAAGAGCCCATTGGGCTTGAGGCGTGGACAGTGCACAGACCCACCTACCTTGTATTGAAATTAAATTTTTTTTATTGGAATAATGGGGGCAGCAAGGATTGAACTCTTGACCGCTTGGTCATAGAGGCTCTGCCATTGTCATGAACCAACTATCCCAAAAGCTTAAGCTGTTGGGTGAAGACACATGAATGGTTTTATTCTAACAAATTGGTTCAATACCTTTTGATAAAAGAATTCATAAATGAATGGGAAAATTCAAGATACAGGGGAAAAAATGCCTTTGAAAAAACTGCTAAAAAGATAAAAGGAAAAGCTGACAAAATAGAATAAAGAGATCAAGAACAACATAGAATACAGAGTACAAACTTTCACTCCAAGTATTTGAGAGACTTGCGCTCTCCCTTCCAATTTCCACTCAAAAGCCAAAAGAATCCTCACAATTATTTCTCTTCTATGATTTATATCTGTTGTTTTTCCCTCTCTTACTAATTAACTGTTGTAATTAATTAATTGTAACTAGCTGTTAGCTTTTGGGATCTCTAACAGAAACTCTAGATACGAACAAGTAAGAAAGGTTAGGGAATGCCTTTGATGAAAATTCATAGAAGTTAGAATGCATTTCTGCCTTTTCATGAAATTTATTTTGGATCTTCTTTTAGGGAAAAAGTTTCATACACAATAAAGAATTATATGAGTGAAGTATAGAAATAGCTGTGGATGACAAAGCAATTATTTTCTAGTAACAACAATTAGTTTTTCTCTTTTTCTTTTTTCCTTTTTTATCAAAGAACGGGATTTAATAGATTCACACAGATGATATATGCTACTGGTTCATAGAGCACATAAAACTATTCTCCAGCTGTGTTTTTTATGTGGTGCTAGTTTGGAAATAGAATAACTTCAAAGAATTTCAAAGATACAATAAGGGTAAAACTTTATGGTGGAATTCTGTCCATGCAGTTATTTGATGTATTTTATAGGAGAAGCGTGCCCGAATTTTCAAGATTGCCTCATTATCTTTATTGTTGTAAAGGGATAAAAAAGTTTTTATACCTTCTCTTTGGTCCCCTTTCCATGGTTTCAGGGTTTAGGGTTTAGGGTTTTCAAGATTGCCTCATTATCTTTATTGTTGTAAAGGGATAAAAAAGTTTTTATACCTTCTCTTTGGTCCCCTTTCCATGGTTTCTTTTGTTGGAACTTTCTTATCAAATATACAAGCAGACCAGAGAGCTTTATTGAACAAATGAACTTGTTTTCATTTTTTTCTTTTAACTTTTTCACTTCTTTCCTAGGAGGATATCTTACCCTTCTTTCTAGTCATGCAAAGACTACTCAGCTCTATTAATATTTCTCTTCTTTTGCATAAATAAATTAATAATTGCTACTCCTTTCCATAGAGCTTGTTTATAACATACCTTAGCAACCAGCACCCGCAAAGTTTTCAAGGCTTCAATTCGCAGTCTTGCAGAACCTAGTTGTCCCCTTGCAGCCTCTGTATCTGCAGCCTTTTCACAAGATAAAATTGGATTTATATAACTTATGCGATATGAGGTAACTAACTTTTGAGAACAAAAGAAAGAAGGGAGAATTCCATTTAGGTCTTTTTCAATAGAAAGATCTGTCTTGATTACTTGTAAGAAGTCGTCATCTGCTATAATAGAATACGCCTATAATCTTAAAATAACTTTTCGTTATTATGTTATAGAAGGTGATTAAAAACCAGTTATCAAAAGAATTTACATATGTACCCCTCAAAAAATAACTGATTTGGAATTCTCCAAGAAAATTCAACAACAACAAAAACCAACATACTTTGAGAAGAAGTGATAGCCAGTGTCCTACAGCTGCTGACGCAGTTTGAGACCGGAGAAATGCAAGTAAACATTCTTCTGATTCTGAACCATACTTGGATGTTTTATAAAGTCTATCTTTACAAATGTTATCCGAAAGTGCAGGCAGACCAGGAATTTGTTTACATGAGCATGACACATCAGAACAGGAATATAAACTCAAAAGCAGTGCCCTGAAACACAACAAAATTCCTTCACGAAACTCCTCTGAAGCCTCTGATGGTGACAGCAAAGCCCCATATGTTAACTTCTTTAGCAGCACAACCATCTGTTAAAGAACATCACAGTTCAGTTTCTTTTTTTTTTTTTGGTCTTGCACTACTAAACGACAACAAATTTCAGTTTAAACACCTGCTGAAGGTACATACTCTATAGCAGTCATGTGTTAATAAAACCATGGTGTATATACTAATTGGCTATGGTACTTCCTTTACAGACTATTTCAACATGATGCCAAATTCTTGAGGGTAAGCAAGCTTAGATCACTGTTTGCGAATCAGCCATACAATCCCATTACATGCAAGAGCATTTATAATAGATGAGGTAAACAATAACAAACCATGAGCTGAAACCAAAGGGAATCAAAATGAACATGAGCTAATTATGTGTAATTGCACGAAATAATATTACACAAAATATCTTCAATTGTTCCAAGTTCTACACTAGAAAATAGTATGAGGGCAGTCATCTATCTTCTATTTTGACCCATATGGCCGGGGTACAATGCAATGGTCTTTCAGGTTCAATTGTTAAAATAAAACACTTGCATGAATTTTCTGTTTTTTGCGAATTCAGGCAAGTATCCCATATTCCACAGGTCCCTAGATTCTTTTTGTTTTTTTATTTGTTTCTTTTCTTCCACCTTTCCTAATGTTGAAAGCAGTAT
The DNA here is from genome assembly GCA_026901365.1 of Sesbania bispinosa. Taxonomy (NCBI): domain Eukaryota; kingdom Viridiplantae; phylum Streptophyta; class Magnoliopsida; order Fabales; family Fabaceae; genus Sesbania; species Sesbania bispinosa. The sequence goes on from QLOH01000012.1 coordinate 3,421,681, forward strand.
AGTTCTCATTACAAATTCTACTTAACTATGCCAGTTCTATATTCAACAAAATAACAAGAAGCAAGTAAATAAAACCCCAAAATAATATTTCATAATCTGCATAGAATCCAGACCAAATGTCAAAGGCAAATCAATCAGCACACCTGATCCACAGAATTCAAATGACACTTCCTCAGAAGATCCTCCAAGCAATTAACTACACCTTCAGCAACGCTATCACTCACTTCCATAGTTGCTTTTGGAACATCAGACATAGCATACGTTTCCTGAGAATCAACTTTCTGCGTAGATCTGCATTGAATTGCAGCATCTAGGAGCAGAAGTAATGGGAACAAAGTGTAGCTGAAACAAAAAAATAAATAACATCACACTGTGCAGGTAAAGTAGGAATCAAATAGAAAGCAACGACAAAACTCAATTTAAATCATGAAATTCCATGCCACAATGCAGAAGGAAAATTATAGATAAATTACAGTGTATGTGTTACAGTTACCTATCTTTTCATTCAAGTGATAAGGATTTGTTTTAAATTAGGGTTTTATGCATGTTCATAGAAAATGCCAAGTTTGCTTTTATCTAGCAAAGAAGTAGATGAAAGAGCTTACTCAAAGAAAGGTTGTAGAGTAGAAGGCGAAGAGTTCTGAAGGAAACGAAGGAGTTCGGGGATTACAGTGACAGATAAATGCTTCTGATTCTGATTCTGAGGGTTCTGCAAAAGCTCCAGAAGGTGCAGAGTGTATGATTTTAAGCGTTGGAAGGTAATGCTTTTGAGTTGCTCAGTTTCTTCTTCGGCCACTTTCTCCATATCGTCTTCCATTCCAAAATTGATAGCTTCGATGATCGAGGTTTCAAATTCTAGGACGCGCGTTTGAGGTTAAAACTTAAAAGGGAGAAGAGTTCAACAGTCAGTAGCTGACATGTTTGGCTATTTTTCATTGAAAGCAAACGTGATCATGCGTTCACTGTTGAGTAGGTTTTTTCTTATGGATTATGGAAACGCGAAATGAAGCTCCCAGAATCACTGCGTTCTCATAGCTTCAACTGAAAGAAGAGCACGTATTGAACGCAAAACAACCACCTTGTTTTGAAAGGTATTAGCTCCCTCTTGTAATCTCTGTCTGTAGAATAGAAATGCCTCGAACATCCAAATGAATGGAGGTCCTCCTGGCCGGGTAGAACCTGATTGGCACTTACTTTTCCCACCCCCCATTTTTTCACTTGATTACTAGAGATGGATATAAATTCCTTTTGGACAGTGTACTACAGCGCTAGTCTCAATAAAGGCGTTTTTTTTGTTAAAAAAAAAAAAAAAACTGTATCCACACCTGTATCTGCATGGACAGCAACTTTAATGTCTGCTTCCTTATCCATTGGACACCTACATGTCTATACTCGCGTCAATTACCCGCAATTTAATTAAGAGAAAATTTGATAACTTATTAAAAAAATACTAATTAAAGAAAATTATAACTCAATTGAGAAATTACTCTAAAATCATCCAAACGTAATTATTAAATATCAATGACATGGCAATTTAATTAAATCAAAACATCTGTTTGGTTTACATTTTTATTTCCTGTTTCAATTTCCTGTTTTCATTATGTTTCATGTTTTCTGAGATTTAACAAAGGAAAAACTGGAAATGCTGGAAACAGCAAATTTTTGTTTTCAGCATTTCCAATTTTTCCTTTGTAAAATTTCAGAAAACAGGAAACAGAAAATGAAAACAGGAAATGAAAATGCAAACCAAACAGACCCTTAACATTCGAAAACACAACACATGACTTAAATTTTTTTATTAAATATTACAATATATTTTCACATTACCTTACTTTATATTGGATATCATGTCCTAGTAGTCTCCAAGATCTGTAAAAAAAATGATTATTAATACTAATTAATCATATATTATAAAGTAAAAAAACATAAATATGTGGTTTTAAAAATATATTTTTAATCTATACTATATTATAGTGTGTTTGATAAGGTTAAAAAGCTAGTTTCTAGTTTATTTGATTAGCTTATAAACCAATTTGACCAACATAACACAAGTTTCTATCTTATTTATTTTTCTTCCATTTTTATTCGTCATATTTTAATATAAATTCTTTTTTTTTAGTTTTTTTTACATCTATTTATGTCATTTTACAATTATCAACTAGTTTTACTAAAAAAATATAATTCAGTAAATTAGTTTGTCAGCTAGTCGTTTCACCAAACATAGCCTAAATAACATACCAACTAAATATACCCCTACATACTACTCCCTATATCCCACTTTATTTGTCTTTTTAGAGAAAAAAAAATTGTTCCATTTTACTTGTCATTCTACAATTTCAAGGAATATTTAATTTTTCTTTACCAAATATATCCTCTACAATTATAGTTTGAGTGACTTGGAATAAGGTGTCAATTACTTAATATAGTGTAGTCGAATAACTTAATTAATGAGTGATAAGAGGTATAATAGAAAATCAATTAAAAATGTATGAAAATAAGAGAATTAATTGTATTTCTTAATTCTTGTGTAAAAATCTTAAAAGACAAATAAAGTGGGATGGAGAAAGTATATACTCATTTTGTCCTAATTATAAGAACTTTTAAGCCACTTCATAAGGATTAAGGAAGTTGGTTAATTTAATTTGTCACAATAAATTTGTCATAAATGTGTATATCTTTACATAATTACCCATAAATTTATTAAGGCTCATTATCTTTTTTTCCATCTAATTACTTCATTAACTCATTCTCTCTCTACTAATTAATTATTACTCACTTATCCCCACTAATAAACATATTTTGTTAATAACTAATGTAAGAAACAATTTGAAAATGTTTTTATAAAAAAACCAAGACCAACATTTCAAAAGATTTTTATAATTAGGATTAGAGGTAATAGTATCTAATAGACTTATTTGCACTTTTGGTCCCTTACTTTCATATTTTCGCAATTTTAGTCCCCCTACTTTTTATTTGGCAAATTTAGTCCCCCCTCTTTCATACTTTTGCAATTTTAGTCCCCCTATTTTTTCAACTGTGCAAATGTGATCCAATTGTTAACTCTTTTAACAGAAGTTGTTGATTTGTATTTGAATTACCAAATAAATCAAATAGTTTCCTAATATGAACAATTGTTAACTCTTTTTAATTTGTGAATTCAATTTTGAAAATTGATCTGGCCTAATCCATCATTTACACACACACATATATAATTTTATTTATAAATTATTATATCACTAAAAATTGTATAAATACATGTTTATAAGTATATAAAATTTAAGTTAATTTAAAATTTACTTTCATCTTTTTATATTTTCATTTATTATATAATTTTTGTATTTTATATTAGAAAAATGAATTTTAATAACGACATATAAAAAAAGAAAAGTAAATACAACACGATATTATTAATGAAAAGAGGATTGCTCATATTAGGAAGTACTATTTGATTTATTTGGTAATTCAAATACAAATTAGCAACTTTTGTTAAGAGTTAACAATTGGATCATATGTGCACAATTAAAAAAAAAATAGGGGGATTAAATTCGCCAAATAAAAAACACGCGGAAGTATGAAAGTAGAAGGACCAAATTCGCCAAATAAAAAGCATATGGACTAAAATTGCAAAAATGTGATAGTAAAGAGACCAAAACTGCAAATAAATCTATCCAATATGCTACTAGTGGTAGTATTTAATGTAATTAATATATGGCATTGAGTCACATATCATGTACCCATACCGTACCAATTCCCAAGAGAATTACAATAAGAAAATAAATTCATACAATAAAAATATACAACTCATACAACACTTTTTTTCCATCTCTCATCATCATATCACTCATCACATTTCACATTTTTTCTCTCCTTATTCTTTTTTTTTTGTCTTTCTATATTGTAATTATGAATAACAATACTCAATTGCAAATTAGATACCTATGATCCAACTAGTTGACTAAATATTTGAATTTGAATAAAATACAAAAACATTAATAAAAGAGTGTTGTTATTTATACAACAAAAACTATAGAGCATGGAGAGATAGTAAGAAAAGAAAGAGGAAAGAGAAATATAAAATGCGATGGATGATATGAGATGAGAGATAAAGAAAAATATATTTTGTATGAGTTGTATATATTTATTATATGAATTTATTATATTGATAAAAAGTTAACTAGTTATGACTTCTTTTTCATTGGTAATTATTAACCATGTTCAATCATTGCATGATGGTACACACTGCCACAGAGGCCATAAGACCAGGCAATTAATAGGCCAATTCATTCATCTTCATACACCAGCTGTCTTAATCATGTGACACCAACCACAATTCCATATGTAACATTTTTTGAAGTTCACTAATGCAGGATTGAAGTGTTAATAATTAAGCTTGCTTTTAGCAGCATAACATTAAAAGTTTGAACTTCAATGATCACATTAAACAAACAATGAGCATGAGGTATAGCATGAACATTCCTACAATTATGAATCAAAAGAATCTTTTAGTTACTACATGAAATGATCACACTGAAAACATATATACAGCTGAACACATGGAACACAAACAAAACCCACAACATACATGGTCAAACATTGTATGATCTCTCCACTGTTTACCCGCTACACAAGAGTCCTTAAGTAACTGTCCCTATCAGTATCAACACTCTTCCCAAAGCTGAAGTTCTTCAAAGCATAAACACCCTAATTCCTGTCCTCAAATGTCAGTTATCATTGTCCAGGTATATCTCAGCTTATTACAAGAAATTACTAGTGTACAATCCATCTCCATATTCACAAGGTTTGCGCTGGTTTTAATTATGTTTACAGGCACAGCTCAAGAAAATCTTAGCCTATTCCTGCACAAGTAAAAAAGTTACCAGATTATCCTATGAATAAAAAACATGACACCATTTGGCCAAAATTTAAGATTTAGGAGTTTGTGTATGTTTTGGTTTGGTGTTGAAAAATAACCAAACTCAAGTTCAAATTTCTCAACACTAACTATTTGTTTTTTCAACACTAAACCAAGCACACTCTTAGCAATTAGCACACAATAAGTTAACAACTCAAAATTGGAACCACAACCTACCGTTTTTTGTTTTTTCAATTTAACCTTGGGGAGGGGATTCAGGCTCTGAACCACAAATAGAACTGTATGACATTGTATCTTCCTTAGATATAGCCACATAGTTTAGAGGTGCAGTAGACAATCTTCTCATTTCCTTAAAATATCCATTATGACGGCCAGAGTAGGATCGCGGTGTAAGTAGTTCAGATGTTCCACCACCTACAGAGTTGCGACGAGGTGTAGGAGGCATCGACCCGTTGCCATTGCAATTGCCATTTGCACGACAACCATTTGGCTTTCTAAAGCTGTTACTTTTTCTTGGACTAGGTTTAGATCCATACATGGCTTCCTTTTGATTTAGGAGTAGATCTTGCAGCTTCTTTTGGTCCTGTGAGATTCAAAAGAAAATACATGCCAATAAGCAAAAAAACTGGAAACACGCAGGGGCGGCTCCTCTTGTTGCTATGGGTGGCCATGCCCCCCCAAAAAAAAAAATATATATATATATATATATATAAGATTTAATTGCACTTTTGGTCCCTCTATTATCATCAATCCGCGATTTTGGTCTCCCTACTTTTTTTTGCAATTTTGGTCTCCCTATTATTCCAAATTTGCAATTTAGTTCAAAATCTTGGTCCCCCTATTTTCAAAATCTATGTGTTAGAGGGACCAAAATAGCGAATTTGGAATAATAGGGGGATCAAAATCACGAAAAAAAAGTAAGGGGACCAAAATCACGGATTGATGATAATAGGGGGACCAAAAGTGCAATTAAGCCTATATATAACTCTTGTAGTGATGGGGTGAACATGCTCCAAGAAAATATATACACATAATAGATATATGTAAGGTCACAGAAAATATATCACACATAATATGCATATATATTTTTGGGTTGACATATCATGTTCAAATACAATAAAGATTTTCTATTATTGGAATTGTTTTCATGATCTTTAAAATATGAACTTTTTGTCCCATTACAGCATTGTAGTCTTGTGTTGTTGTTTTTGTTTAATTTATATAATGAAATTATAAGTCGTTAATTTTAATCTTCACATTTGGCCCCCCAAAGAAAATGGCCTAGCTCTGCCCCAGGAAACATGTAACAGTATTTCTCTAAGAGCAATAAAATTAAAAATTAAAATTCATTTTTAAATTTATAATGGTAACTTTATAAAATACATAAGTGAGTTATTTAATTTAAACTAATCATACTAAGCATTATAGTCAAAGATAAATTAGTGGAGAAACAAATGATTATAGCAAATGTGGATAAACAAGTAAATTTACCCTGTGTCGTCTCTTCTCTTCTTCTTTATGTAGCCTCGTCAGTTTGTAATCATCCAATATTGACACCAAACGTACCTACAGATAATATTGACAATCAAATTTAACTGCCAAAAAGAACTTCATGAAGGAAAACACAACCAGAAATATTTACACAGCTCCAAAGCTCACCCCATCATATAGAAAATAAGTCTTCTTTTCATCTTCCCAGGCTAGTGTTTTGTTTATAAGATTGTCAACCATTGCTGGAAAGAGAACATAGTGTCATCAGATGTCCAAATGGCACTGTCAACAACAAATAGACATGCATGAAAACAATACCTGGAATTTTGGTTACAGTTATTCGAGCTCGTTCTGCACGTTTAAGATTAATGTGAGCACCTCGCCCAGCGCTGTACCGATTGTCATCCTGAAATTCCTCATATTACTTCAGAGAACAAGCTAAATGATCTACCAGTAACAGTGGCAAAGGAGTAAAAGCAAAGACATAGGGCAAAGCCCTGGCAGGTCCCACCAGCGTGCTTATATAAACAGAATTTCAGGCTTACTTGATTATATTCATCAAGCCAATTCTCCTCTTCACATGCAGAAAGCCACTTATCAATCCTATCTGTTACTTCTTTTCTGCTCAAGGCTTCATCTTTTGCCTTCACTATCTGTGCTTCAATGTTAGCTAATAGTTCAGAAGGATCAACCAGGCCTGCATGAAAAACAGCAAGGTTCAACAATGTGAGCTCTTTTCTAGGTAAATCTAAAAAGAGACCAAATTTACATAGTGACTAGGAGGTAAGTTATAGGTAAAAAAATATATTAATGCAACAGGGAACAGACCAGAATCTATTAATGCACTAGCTTTCTCAGCAGCAGTACTTGTATCAGGTTCAATATGAGTCAGTCTGCATATTTGCTCTAACTCTGACCTCTTCTTAAAAACGAGTTCCTTCATTCTGCTTGCTTTTAGTTTGGCAAGCCTTTCCACTTCTGCTGAAGCCTGCAAAAATACTTTTCAGTCTAGGTCCTCTACATCTAAAGAACAAATGGCACATAAATGAAAAAATAAAAATAAAAAGTAAGGATACAGAAAGAAGCGTTTGAACCTTCTCTATTATCTCTGTTGAAAGAACACCTCGTTCGGTTATTTCTGATTCTGAAGTTCTAACAATAGAAGTAATCCTCAGGAAACAGTTTCTATCTTCTTTTGATGAGTCCATCAAATTCCAAAGTTCAAATAATTTAGCAACAATGTCCTTCAGCTGCATTTTCAAAAAGTATAAATATCAGGCCAGTGTAAAGGAAAGGGGGTGGGGGAATTGCAACGAACAAACTAGGAGCAATTAAGGATGGTGCATATAAACCACCTTCTCAATTCTAGCTTTCCTTTCTATTTTTAACTTGACAATAGTCTGCTCTAGACCTTCCAATGTGCTATTGCTAATGTTAGTCGATTGTTCCACCTGAGTCCCATGCAAACTTGGATGCACATCACCCACAGTTTGGCCAAAATCCAGCCCAAGCACACCACAGAGAGAATGCACCTCATTCACACATTGCAAGACCTTTTGAAGGCGATCAGACTGAAAAGACAAGCATAGAAAAATTATTTATAGAGAGGAGAATTAACAAACTAATGGTTGATAGGCTGGATCTTTAATATCTTGTACCCACTAATAGGTAGACTTTTCTTGCCCCCATAAATTCTTTCATGTAAGATATGAAAAAGGTGTTAAAAACAACAAGACAAAAGGGGTGAAGAAAAAATTCTAATTAGCCACATGTACTATGATTTATTTTAAAATAAAAACAATACGGTTTTTCTAACCTGTGCAATTGCACATGATAATAAATCAAAAGTGGAAAGGTTTTATTGAAAATTACAACTTTTAATATTACCAATACATTGAATGTTGTGATTTTTGTAATTTCCAATAAAACCTTTCCACTTATGATTTATTATCCTGTGCAAGGTTGCACATGTTAGAAAAACTGAAATACAAAAAAAAAAATTATATGAATCAATCATTCACACCATCAAAGATTTATTTACTCATAACCAAGCCATGAGATTCAATTCACATCATAATACAAACCTTTTCCTTTTGAAGAGTACGGAGATGTGTTTGACATTCATTTAGTCTTCTAAGTGACAAGTCCTGTTCCTCTGCAACTGTTGTGCTGCCCACAGCATCATTGACATGATGGATTCCAAAAATCTCTCCACTTATCTTTTCTATTTGAGCTTGAATATCTGAAAATTGCTTCAACCTTTCTTCTTTTTTTCTTCTTCAATTCTTCAACCAGTGGTGTGACAGATGCAAGTTTTTCCTTCAGGGATGCAGATCTCTTCTCTGTCTTAATCTATAAAGTTTCACAACCAAATGAATCAGAAGAAAGTCATAGTCATATCATACAATACAAGTAAGTCTTTTATCCTCTCAAGTGCATTCCAAGGTCAGAAAGTCAATTCCTATTTATATCTTCTTAGCCTGCTCATGCAGTGTCCTTTTTTTTCCTCAAATAGGCAGATTGAGGAAACAATAACCATGTAAATAACACAAACATATCCTTGATCAACACCATGAAAACAGTTCCATATATATACTCAATATAGTAATATACTTTATACATATTTCATGACAGCAGTTAACATACTACTCTTGCTTCTTTCTACATTTGTTTTCCCTCACAATTACATATAGTCCTTCAGAACCCACAATTCTGAAAAATTTCCACTTTGCAGCAGCATCTACATAATAAGATCATTTATCTCATATCCTTTTGTTTTAGTACACATTGGATTGGAGGTGCAGGCACCTGGGTAGAGAGAGCAGTGTAGTTGATCCCTAAACAACATCATCACACTCCAATCTTACAGAATGGAACTGGTGCAAGTTGAACTATAAACTCCTTAGCTATCTTAAATCCCCTACAATAATTTTACTTTCTGAAATTCAAACAACCAATTATTAAGATTGAAGAAAGTCATTTATTTTTACCGGTGAATGAATATCATGTTCCCCAAGTGCAGCCATTAGTGTTGCAAGCTCAGCTTCCTTGGCTGCAACAGTCTGATGATAGCGTGCTTTGGTGTTGGCAGCCTCATCAACCTTTCTCCTGTAAACTTCTAAGCATTCCCTTTCCAGTTCAATTAACATGCGATCTTTGTCCACCTCACTCTCCCCAATATCGTTCCATATTTGCTGCACACATAACAGTGTCTGTCAACCCAGGAAAATAATAATAATAATAATAATAATAGAGGAAGAAGGTAACAAATAAAGAAGAAAATAAAAAACATAACAGCAAGGAATTTGATATTAAAACTTGATTTTTTTCCTACCTTCATTTTGCTATTTTTATTTTCTTTTTAGCTAAACACAAAAAAGCAAATCAATAAAATGATAAAGAACTTCACCAAGAACTTAACCTATTTGCAACCAAACCAGGGACTCATTAAAAAAAAGAGAATCAAGAAACAAAGCACTGCAATATAGAGGGATTGCCAAAGACCAAGCCATCACACTAACTATTGAGCTGGTAACTTTCAAAATGCATTAAGAATCCCAACAATCTACTAAATTTTTTAAACTTGCAGCAACTCATTTGCCAAAAATCAACCAATTCAAAATTTACACTTAAAACAAGGAAATTTTAGAGGGGATAAAAAAAGAAAGTGGCTAAAAATTGGACTTTTTCAACTCGTGTATTTTCATGAGCAAAGACAAAGCCCCTTTCCCCTATATTAAATTAAAATAACCTACAGAGACCCCTATAAGTGCTTTTCCTTTAAAACAGTAAAACAGACAAAAAGTTGACCTGAGGAGAAGCAAGACATCATTGGGTAGAGAATAACCAAGAAGAAGAAGAAGAAAAAGTGTTGGTATCATAAACAAATCATTATAATAAAAAAAAACTGTTCACCAAGAAGAAGAAGAAGAAGAAGATGGAACCCCCCCCCCAAATATCCTCTCTTTTTGTACCCAAAACCCAGCACTTTGAAACACCAAGAGTTGTCTGAACAAAAGAAAGATAAAGACCTCAAGTTCTCTGAGCAAAGCAGTGCAAGTAGTGCTTGTACGTAAACTGGTGGTAGGACTCCCAATGGCCAGCATTATTCTCAAAATCTGAGTCCCTCTTTCACTCTATGCAACAATATAGTGCTAATTTGAAAAAGATTACTAGTAGTGTTTGCAGCTACACCCTTTTAAGACTGACTCAGAATCAGAGGCCAAAGGAGGGAAGAAGGGTCAAAGAAGAAAGTAAGGAACTTTCATGTGAAAGACCAAGAGACATGAGGTGTCTCCATTGCTTCAAACAACCTAAGCTCTCCCAGATCTAAAGCTGAAACCTTTGGTTGGGTGGTCTCTCTCTCTCTCTTCAACAAACAACTTGTTTTGTTTTGGCAACTACAAAGAAAGAAAATTCTGAGAAAAAGGAAAGGAAATAACAGGATCTGTAAAGAGACGAAGAAAGGGTGTGTTTTGAGGTAAGAAAAAGTTTTCAGAGGGAGAAAATGATTGCCATGATTATTATTGTTGAAGCTTGGTCCAGTGAGTAAAAGAGAAAAAAAGAAAAACAAAAACAAATTAAAAGAAAGGAAAGGTTAAGCAAAAGAAAAGAGGCAAAGAAAGGATAATGCTTTTTTAGGGTTTGGTGGTTAGATGCTAAAATGCGCCAAAATGTAGCAGAGCTAGAGAGCAGGTAAAGAAAGAGGCAAGTATTGGAATGGATCTGTATTCTGTATGTATGTATGTGAGTGAGTATGCTCTGTTTGCACATTCGCCAATGATTTGTAGTGGGTAGGGTAAACTCAGACATACATGGCATTTCTTATTTTATTTTCTCTCCCTACACTCTTCTTTATTTTCTATGCTCTGTATGCACATTCGCCAATGATTTGTAGTGGGTAAACTGCATTCTTTATTTTATTTTCTCTCCCTACACTCTTCTTTATTTTCTATTAACACATGTATCCAAGGGATAATATTATTAGATTTAGAATATGTTTGACTTGTCATCTCAGCTAGCTAAAAATTAAAAATAATAGTTGAAACCATTTCAACAGTGTTTTAGAATGTAGCTTTTTTGGTAGTTACAAGTTTTTTTTAAAAAACTACTTGGGGTAGTTTTTTTAAAAAAAAAAAAACTCTAATTTTCAGCTACTAAATGAAAATTAAAAATTTAACTTTCAACCACTCTCACTTATCATTATTTAATAATTAATGTTGTTCTTAAATATCATTTTACCATTTTCAACTAGTTTTACCAAACACATTCAATAGTTTTTCAGATAGTTTTAAGCTTTCAGCGAGTTTTTCAGTTTTCAATTAGCTTTTCAGCTAGTTTTACTAAACACACTCTTAATGTTTTTCACTTTTTTAAAAAAAAATTGGATTTAGTGGGGATAGAACTCAGGAACTCTCCCCATAATTTCAGTTTGTGTTGTTAATTGAATTTATAAGGGTGTTTGAAAGAGCTCATTTAAATTTATTTTATGACATAAACATTTATTTAATTGTTTGGGTAAACTTATGAAAAGAATTTATAATATACTCATAAATTTTTTTTAATTTATTTTAATAAACTATTAAAAATAGTTTATAAAATAACTTATAAAAAAATTATTTACATTGTATTCTCTTTAATTTTTATCAATTTTCTTAAAAGTTTATTTATTAAATAAGAGTTTAGGATATAAAGGAAGATGAACACTCTTTGATACTACTCTCTTTATTTGTGTAGGGACTGAGAGAGAAATTTTTTCCTCACAAGATAGAATCTTGATATTTGTTGTTTCATACTCATGATGTGACGCGTGGTTCTCACTCTCGAATAATACAAGGAAGTTTGTTTAAACTCGTTAGGAGCGCGTGTGGATTGTTTGGCTTTGATATGGTAGTGACCCAAGCAGCTGTTTTGATGTTGAAGTGTTTATGCAGAGACAAAGGAAATGAAGGGGAAACTGTGTTTATAATAACTGAACGTGCCAAGATCAGTAAACTTTGCTATAGTGAGCATTCCTTCATTAATTTGCAGAATAATGCTTTTGTAACTTTCAACATCGTGTGCATGGAGTAAAAGTTTTTTTTTAAGTTTTTTCAATTAAAGTTTGTGAATGATTTTGGGGAAGAAAGAGTACAGGTTGGGTTAAATGGTGTATGTTTAATTTTTTTTTTAAATAAGATCTCAGATTTAAGTATTTTAAGTATTGTATATAAAAGAAGAGTGGGTTTGATAAAATTAACTGAAATGTTAGTTAAAAGTTATTTTGTTTGATAAAATTAACTGAAAAATATAAAAAAATATATAAAGTGTGTTTGATAAAACTAATTGAAAAATTAGTTAAAAACTAAAAAAATTATATAAAAGATAAAAAAATTAGTTGAAAACTAAAAATTTAAAAAGTTGGCTGATTTAATTAAATATATTTGGTAAAACTAGCTAAAAATGGTAAAATAACGTATGAACATCATGTTGAGCGATAAAATTATAATAAAATTTCAGCTACTTAGGTTGAGAGATAAAATTGTAAGAAATTTTCAACTAATTGCTGAAAAGTGGAGTTTTTTTTGTAAAAAAGTTACATCAAGTATATTTTCAAAAAAAAAAAAAAACTAGTAGCTACCTAAAAAAATTACATTGTCAAACACTAATAAACGGGCTTTTAGCTACTAATTTTAGCTTTCATCTAGCTGAAATATCTTATCAGACACACTCATAAGGTTATTACATTATTAAGAGTGTGTTTGGTAAAGCATTTAAGCTAGATGAAAGCTGAAATTAGTAGTAGATACCATTTAATTTGTGTTTGGTAAGATAGTTTTTTTAGGTAGCTAGAAAAACTACTTGAGGTAGCTTTTTAAAAAAAAACTCTCATTTTCAGTTACTAGCTGAAAATTTATTATGTGTTTATCCTTCAATCATTCTCACTCATTAATTAATGATGTTCTTATATGTCATTTTATCATTTTTAGCTAGTTTTACCAAACACTTTCAATCAAATTAGTTAGCTTTAATTTCAGCTTTTAGCTAGCTTTTAGCTTTCATCGAGTTTTTCAGCTTTTAACTAGTTTTACCAAACGTGCTCTAAAATAACATATAATAGTGTGTGAAAGTTATTAAGAAATAAAATTGTAAAAAAAATTCAGCTAATAGCTAAAATATAAGTTGTTAAGTTGCCTTATAGTAGTCTCTCAAAAAAGTTATTAGTTATTTTATTAAATACTTATCAAATTATTTCAGTTATTAATTTCAATTTTTTCTAGCTAAAATGTCTCAAACACGTTCAAAATCTTCGTAAAAAATTAGTCTCACCATGATTTTCACATTCAAAATCTTCGTAAAGAATTGGCTCTCGTCATGGTTAGATGTTAGTAAGAAAAAAAAAACTTTTTTCATCTTATAGATCTTGCTTTTGAAAGGTGAGTCAACAATTAAAGTGGAATGATAAGTTAGATTGCTGGGCGGTGTTGAATTAAATGAGTTTGAATTTGTACTTTGCTTCACTTCATTGATGTAAAAGATATACAAATGAAAGACAAATTAGATAAATAACATCGGATAATGTCTGGTAAATTTAGAGTAAGATATGAGTCTTCACGTAATCTTTTTTCCCCCAAATGAATAAAACACGGGCTTTGAGTTAATTTAGTAGTTTTATTTTTTAGGTTTAAATATGTTTTTAGTCTCTATAAATATATGTCATTTTATTTTTAGTTCCTGTAATTTTTTTTGTTTTTCATCCCTACAAAATTTTCCGTTAGCTTTTTTGTCCTTGTCATTAACTTTTATCTGATGTGGCAAACAGAGTGTCACATTAGCATGTCACGTGTGTTATTTGTGCCCAACTTAAATTTGTTTTTAGTCCCTATAAATATGATCCTTTTGGTTTTAGTCCCTAGAACTTTTTTTTTTGGTTTTTTACCTCAATTTTATCATCACCCAACATCACAGTATCTTTTTGCTTTCACTGCAATGTTACACTTTAAATTCTGGAACTTCTCATGGGTTTAAAAAAACAAATTATTTATGTATTCAATTATTTGAATTTCAAAACACTTGGATTTACTGTATATAGCGAAAAAACCTGTAACGATATTTTTTTCTTTGCAATTCTTTTAATTTTTTGTCTATTGACCGACAAAATTTTTATTTGATTTACAATTACAAGCCTTTTTAGTAGTCAACACAAATCTCATTAAGTTACAGGTTAATAGATCAAATGAAATCTTTGTTAGTCAATAGACAGAAAAAAAAATTAGTAGAGAAAAAAATGTCGTTACAGGTTTCCCCCTTTATAGAATGAATTCAAATGCATTGAAATTTCAAATAGTTAAATATACATAGAGAATTTATTTTATTGAACTCAAGAGGTGTTCAAGAATTTCAAGTGTAACAATGCAACATAAACAAAAGGACACTGATGTTGGATGGAGATAAGATAGAGGTGAAAAATAAAAAAAATTATAGAGATAGAAAACCAAAAAAAAAATTGTAGGGACTAAAACCAAAAGTATTATATTTATAGGGACTAAAAACAAATTTAAGTTTGACAGAAATAACACATGTGGCATGCTGATGTGACACTCTGTTTGCCATATCAGCTAAAAGTTAATGATAGGGAACAAAAAGGCTAACGGAAAATTTTGTAGGGATGAAAAACCAAAAAAAAAAATTTACAGGGACTAAAAACAAAATGACATATATTTATAGGGATTAAAAACATATTTAAACTTATTTTAAAAAAAAATGTTTCTGAGACACTACAAGAAATAAAATACCGTTTTCCAAACATCACTGATCTTTCTTATTTTCCTAGTCTTCTTCCTTTTTTTGGCTATATTATCTCAAAAGTTATGAATTGTCATTACCTATGGAACTATGCTTATATTTATTTTGATTTAGGAAAATTGTTATATATAAGTAATGACTGCTATATATACTGTAAAGTGTCATTACATTTATCCATGGTTGAATTTTCTTAATTTTATTGATGTAAAATTATCTAGATAAAATTGAAAAAAAAAATATGGGGATAAAACGATTGAGATATGTATATATGTGTCCACATCACACGACAATTTTAAAGAAGAGTTTACAAGGGTGGAATAATCTCCCAGTTTGGTCAAGTGTCTATTCTCTTGAATAGAAGTTGCCAAGCTTGCATTTATATGAGGAAACATGAGTAGACCAGCGCCAAACAGAAATTCAACCAAGATCCCAACTTACGAGTAGCTACTTTTCTTCGTATATTCATGGTTGGTCTCTAAATAAAATAATTCTAGGTCTTTACATTGTTCGTCAGTTTTTATAAATATTAATATCAAATTAAAATCCATTAAATATTTATATATATAGAGAAGTGTTCAACTTACACCAATATAAATTACGTCAAGTATTACACCATTGAATAATTTCTTTTCAGATAATTATATTTCAAAATTCATTGTTTGATTGAAAGATGTAAGGGTGCATTATATAATAAAGAATTCTATGTATAAAATAAAATAAGTAAATTGAAATGAATAACAACAAATTTTACTCCGAATTAAACTTTCTAGTCTTAAAGGTGTGTTTAGTGGAGTGAAAAGAAATAAGATGGAGAAATTGAGAAGGAAAAAATAAAAAAGAGAGAAATAAGTGAGAAATAAAGAAGAGATTTGAGTTGTTTGGTGTGAAAGAAATAAAAGTGAAAAAATGGTGGTAATATGGTGTTATTTTTTTCATATTATTTGTTAGGAGAGAAATAGAAGAAAAATATAATGAAATGGAGTGTAAATGGTGAATTTCCACTCTATTTCTCTCCTCTTGAGGAGGGAAATTTTTGGGGTGGGACCTACAACTTTAAATTTCTATCATCTGCACTTTCTCTCTTATCAAATAGATAAATATCCTTCTCTAAACCCTATTTCCTCTCCCTCCTTATTTCCACTTTATTTTTCCTCTACCAATCAAGGGTAAAATTTGTAAGTATCAATATTAATATAAAATTTGGAATAGTCAATCCAATCATTGAATCACTAATTAAATCAATAAATATGAGTGCATAGAGATCAATTGTATATTGACATCTTTTTTATATATCATATTTTTTATGAGATTTTTCTTTATTATTTTATTTTAATTATTCGTTTATTTAATTAGTATAATATATTCTTTAGAAATGTGCTTGTTGCCATAAAGTATCAACTATCAAGTATGACTTGATAGCTAGCTAGTGATATCCTATTGTTACATATATAAACAATATTATTAAACACCCCTAGTTAAGTATTATTATAAATAATTTAATATATCAAGAATAGTATATTATTTAATGATTGCATCTTCTGTCAAAAAGAAATTAATGATTGCATTTTATTGGTTGTGGATGTGAGATATATGTCACATAGATATATATTAAGGGTTAATGGTGCACTAGACTAACCTTCTATGAGAATGCTATATGTAATGTTATGTGAATGTAATAAGTGATTCTCACGGTAATGATGGCGTATATGATCCTTTGGCCCAATCTCACTATGGTTCTTAATTGACATGAGGGGTTGTATGTTTTGATACCACCGAACATTACATGCAATAAGGTGAACATAAAGGTGTTTATTGAACATGCCACATATCATGAAGAGAATATTGGAAAGTGACTACATAAGATTTGTCCCTGTAACATAGGATTTGTATCTTGGGTCCCTTAATTGTATGTGGTCATATCCAAATATATTAATATGAGATATTAATATTATTTGTTGTAAATAAGTCTTCTCACAAATTAAGAAACTAATATTGATTTGTATAACGGTGATATCTTTCATGCCTTATATTCAAAATAGGCACTTAGATAAAAAAAGATCAGACCACATGATAACATACGTTGCAAACACCATGCCAAAAAAGGCCAATAAGGGCGCTCTCGTGCATCATAAAAGGGCGCTTCCATGCGCACTAATAGAAACTACTTTTGTATGGTCGTTGAGAGAAGTGTGTGTCTAGAAACGCCCTGGCGGAACGAAGCGACACAATGATGGAGGCTGCAGCAGTAGCGCGGCTAGGGACTGAATGAGTTTAAAAATGAAGGTGAGGACGGAGAGAGTGGGAGGAGGTGAAAACGAAGAGAGAGGGAAAAGGTGAGAACAGAGAGAGCGGGAGCAAAGAAACTGAGGTTTTTAGAGAGAGGGGGTGTTGTGTGTGAGAGACGCGGGAGAAAAATAAAAGTAAAATGGGATTTTATTGAGTGAGGAGGGCGCTCCATGGAGTGCCCTGAAAAATAAAAAAGGGACACACAAGAGGGCGCTCCATCGAGCGCCCTAATTTAAAAAAATAGTGAGAGGGCGCTTACTAAGCGCCTTGAAAAAAAAAAGGGACATGCAGGAGGGCGCTCAATGGAGCGCCCTAATTTTGAAAAAAAAAAACAGTGGGAGGGCGCTCTTGAAGCGCCCTAACAGGAAGGCGCACAGGAAGCATCCTAACAGTAAAAAATAAAACAAAAATTTGTCTTATTTAAAAGGGTGTTCATACAAGCGCTCTGATTAGTTAAATAAATAATAAAATACAGGGTGCTCATTTGAGCGCCCTAACAGGAAATACTGAGGGCACTTCCGCCCAGATTACAAGCACTCAAAATTTAAAAAACTCAATCTGAGCGCTAATCCACATGGAAGCGCCCTAAACTAAGTGCTCTTATATCCTAAATTTGTCGTAATGAAATAGGTTATATATCAAATCATCATTGAGATTCTTACTAGTTTTTTTTTAGTCGATGACATTCTTATTAGTTATATACCAACAATATGTCCCTTTATAGTGGTGTTAAAGGCATTTGATAATACTAAATGGACCAACCGAATTATATGGGTCTACATATAAACTTAGACCAATTCTAGTTATGCCAGTAAGGCACCATTATTCCTATAATTCATTTGTAATGGCTAACCAACTATAATATATAAGATTGTGAACGACACCATTTAATTTTGAGAGAAAATAATTTCTCAAACATCTTAAGGCATCTTTATTGGGGGTGCTTGCTCAACAAGCACCGATGCCTCCCCAGATTTTCCCACTAGAGCACTGACACCGTCCCGAATCCCGAAGGCACTGGTGCTCTGCTGAGCATCGGTGCTTTATATTTTTTTTTTACATTCCCGGGGGTTTGAAACCCCTGTTAAATATTTTTTTTACTTTTTTTTACATTCCCGGGAGTTTTACGTTCCCGGGGATTTAAAACCCCCGTTAATGTTTTTTAATATTATTTTCGTTTTTTTATTAATTAATATATTTGGTATTAATAAAAAAAATTGGGTGATGTATATTAGTGGGACCCATTTAAGATATTTGAATAGTAAAAAAGTGAGGTGTTGGGTTAGAGAAAAGGGGCGCTTAATAAGAACTTGCTGATGTGTACTGGTGGGACCCATTTAAGATCTATGAATAGTAAAAAAGTGGGGTGTTACAATAAAGTTATTATTCCTAGTGAGAAAAGAGTTCCCTTGACTACCATTAGCGCCTCAAGGCCAAGAAATTCCCTTGACCAGACCGAGCCATCAACCAAAAGGGTTGGAGTACCGATGTTATAAGACTGAACGTCGGGATATGGGTCCACATGCATTAGGCCATCTTTATTGCAGCACTCCACTTTTTCACTATGCACATATCTTAAATGGGCCCACCAGTACACCAGCAAGTTTTTATTAAGCACTCATTTTCTCTAACCCAGCACCTCACTTTTTTACCATTCACATATCTTAAATGGGTCCCACTAATATACATCACCCAATTTTTTTATTAATCCCAAATACATTAATTAATAAAAAAATGAAAATAATATTAAAAAAATATTATAAAAAAAATTAACGGGGTTTAAAACCCCAGGAACGTAAAAAAAATAAAAAAAAAATATTTAACGGGAGTTTCAAACCCCCGGGAATGTAAAAAATAATAATAATAATAATAATAATAAAGCATCGGTGCTCAGCAGAGCACCAGTGCCTTCGGGATTCGGGACGGTGTCAGTGTTCTAGTGGAAAAATCTTGGGAGGCATCGTTGCTCAACAAACACCCCCAATAAAGATGCCCTTGTATTACTAAGAAAGGATCATTATTAATAATGTAATCGATTAAAATGTATATGATCAAAACATCTGGGTTTCAATTATGATCAATTTAATCAATTAAATATAATGGTGATCGATTAAAATAAAGAGAACATCAATTTTTAATACATGTTCCCTTTTTGGTAATTGATTATATCACTTTATGTAATTGATTATTTTGTTCAAAATCATCTTGAATTTAATTCAGAACAATTTAATCTATTACATACCTATATGTAATCAATTAAATTAGCGAGAATTCAAGTTAATTTTGAACACCTTTTCAAAGCATGACTCACCTTTTAACAATTCCTTCACTTATCTTGCTTACTACTTATTTGTTCAAGATAATTATATTTATGTATTATGATCAATTCCATTTTAGTACAGAGTTCTCATACATAAGCACTTGATTTGATTTGTGCTTAGATTCAACTTTAAGGTTTATATTTTCAAGTGATTTTTCCTTTAAGTTTGGGAGGCAACCCTAGTCTTAGTTCTAATTGCTCAAAGCATATTCTAAGACTTAATACTTATCCTAGTAGTTGCATTTTGAAGGGTTGACTCCACAAAACTCTTCATTGGTTGATCCTTTTAGTTGTGCTTTATTTAGTAATCATTAAATGATCAATTAAACACATCACTTTCATTTGTTTTTTATCCTTTATTTTATAGGATAATTCTAGAGTGGACCCAACAAAATTAAAATTTGGCCCATCTAGTTCGTCCTACATTGTACCGGTTACTACATGTGAATGAATAATTTTATTTTTAAATTATCTTTATATGATTATTTGAGTTTAATTAGCTAGTTTAAAGGAAAATATAGATTTATAATACAACCTATGCTAGTTTCACTTAGGATCCATAAATTTAAAGTTGAAGGGGAAAATTTCTACATTATATGGTAATATCGATTTGGATTTTTATTCTTTTCAGCCAATATTTCAGACAAATAACTGGAAACCAGTTTAAATATCAGTTATTAATAAAATAAGCATTAAATTTAATGATTAGAAGTTTAATTAAGTTACTATGATTTTACATTCTCGACCCTGTGGACCATGGTCCAAACTGACTCTATTTTTATAGCTTTTCTGATAACCGGATAGGTGTAGGATCTAAAATTGAGCAAAACCAACCGATTAGAATCAATTAAAGGCACCAAAATTGCGAATTATAGTGGCTGGAACAACAACTATAATGCGCAAGAAAATGATAGAAAATGAGAGAAAATGAAAGAAAAAGTGGAGAGGAAGAAATGGGAAGGACGCCACTAAAGCAAGAATCCACTTGCAGCAGATAAGTCCAATGTCAGACGCCACTAATTCAGGAGAATTAGATAAGTCTCAGTATGGTTTGAGCAACAACCACCAAGCCTCACTCAACTCACAAAGGGAGGAGAAAATTTGGCACAATGCCTTTACTTCAAAATTCAATGTGTTCAATACAAGAGGAGAAGATTCCTATTTATAGGAAATGAGGGGGAAGGGGGCGGCCACTTAAGTGGAATAAAGGGGGAAAATTAAAAAGATGGGTGCAAACCCATCCCTAGTGGGATTTGAACCCATGCCCCTAAGGTTTATGGCTAAGCCAAGCTTTAAGCCAATAAACCTCCTAATTAGCGCCCCACTTACAAGGAAAATAAAAGGATGAGTAAATTTCCTATCTTAGGTGGGATTAGAACCCATGACCTCCTAAGCCTTGTAGCAAGGCAACCTACTAGCCAATAAACCCATACATGTGGGCGCCCCTAATTAAGAAAAAGACAAGTATATCCTAATTACATCACAAATCCTAATTACATCATAAATCCTAATTATATTGATTCCTGATTAAGTTGAGTCTTGCATGTTGACTTTGACTTCTTGGTCAATGATCAAGGTTTGACCAAGGGTTGACTCTCATGAAGGAAGACTCATGCTTGGTTCAGCCCCAAGCACTTCAAGCAGCTCCAAGTTGTTCCTAGCCATCAACTGTCAATTCAGAGGTCCACTGACAGGTTGTCATCATCCCCTCCCCCTTGAGAAGCAATTGTCCTCAAATCTGAAAATTGAGAAAAGTATAAGGGGTAGAAGAGAAATAAAGGGATGGATGACAAAGAAGAGAAGGTGGGTACTTCCCTTTAAGACTAGTGAAACCTTGCTAGGACCTCAACCATGGACATCCTTGCGCACCCTAGCCAACAAAGAAGAAGACTCATTATTCCCAAGCATGTATCCTCTAATGCTCATAACAATAGTACTTGGGAATCATGTACGGAGTTTTGGTGAAAGAAAGAAAGGAAGTAGAAGAAAGAAGGGAAGTGGAAGAAGAAGAAGAAATAGGAGAAAAGGTTAGAGGAAACTCCCTTGTAGTGTTACTACGTCCTCCTTCCTTAATCAGCAGCTCCCTTTCTTGATCTCCTTCAAAACAATTAAGACCAGCAGTTTTGAATTGATGAAGTAATAACATGACTTCTCTTTTATTTTTTGGTTTCTCTTTGGTCTTCACTTTTTCTATCATCACTCTTGATGTTTCTTCTTTCTTTTTCTTTCTATCCTCACCTTCTATCTTAAGTCTCTTAATTTTCTCAAGTTCTATCTCTCTCTTCATGTGAGCTTGATCCTCACATATTTCTTGGATTGACATTGGCATCAAGGTAATTTTAGCTCCATCATGTTTAAAAGATATTTTATTAGAGTATCCATCATGGATGGCTCTCTTATCAAACTGCCAAGGCCTACCCAACAAGACATGTGTGGCATCCATAGGTACAACATCACAAAGAACATTATCATCATAATCACCTATGGAAATAAAGATGAGAGTTTGTTTATTTACTTCCCCTTCCCCATCATCACATATCCAAGATAACTTGTATGGTATGGGGTGGGGAGTGGTAGATAAACCAAGTTTTTCCACCATTCTTGCACTTGCAATGTTAATGCAACTTCCACTATCAACAATTAGGGAGCAAATTCGTCCCTCTACCATGCATCTAGTGTGGAAGATAGTTTGCCTTTGTTCATCTTCTTTTATTATTTGATTTCCTAAGGACCTTGTCACCATGCAAAGTTTACCCTCGGCCCTATATACTTCTTTCTTAATTTCATTCTCTTCTTCACTAGTTTCTTTTTCCTCATCCTCACTTTGTTCATTCTCACTTGCACTAGTGTACTCTCCATTCTCTTTAACCAACATTGCCCTCCTATTTGGGCATTGGGAAGCTATGTGTCCCTTGACATCACACTTGAAACATTTGATGTTTCTTGTGGAGGTAGAGGGCTCTTCCTTTTTAGTAGAAGGAGTGGGGTTAGAAGTAACCCTAGGACCCTTGGGTTCCTCCTTCTCTTGGCTCTTTCCCTCATCTTTCTTTAGGGTTTCCTTGTTCCTAGTTGAAAAACTAGTGTTTCCTCTTTTGTAGCTACCCTTTCTTTTTAGTTGAGTTTCAATTTTAATAGCTTGGTGTACCAAGTCCTCCATTTCTACATAAGGATGCAATTCCACTATGTCCCTTATGTCGAAATTAAGTCCATTGATAAACCTAGCCATAGTTGCTTCACTATCCTCAACTATGTTGGCCCTAATTAAAGCAAGTTCCATTTCCTTAAAGTACTCATCTACACTCTTAGAACCTTGCTTAAGAGTTTGGAGTTTGATGTGCAACTCCCTAGTGTAATGTTGAGGTATGAACCTCTTTCTCATGATGGACTTCATTTCCTCCCAAGAGGAAACCAAAGGAGCATTGCACCTTCTTCTTTCCGCCTGAAGCTGATGCCACCAAACTAAGGCGTAGTTCTTGAATTCTAGAGAGGCAATCTTAACCTTTTCCTCTTCCCTATACCTATGGCACTAAAGATTTGTTCAATTTTAAGTTCCCATTCTAGGTATTGTTCTACATCATTTCTACCATTAAAGGTTTGGACTTCTATTTTTACCCCTCTAAACTCTTGTTCCCTTCTAGGCTCTTCTTCTCTCCTATGCTCTCTTCTATGCCTCCTAGGATTTTCTTCTTAATACTCCTCTCTTTCTCTCCTAGGGATTTCCTCATAGTAGTCTTCTCTAAACCCTCTAGGTTCCTCACGCCTCCTAGGCCTTCTATGCTCTCTTTCCCTTTCCCTTCTCCTATAGGTATGGCTAGAGTGTCTCTCTCCCTCACTACTCTCAGCATGGTACCTATCTTCACTCCTAACCACACTATACCTATCCTCACTTCCTCCTTCTTGAGAAGAATGCCTTCTCTCCCTTCTATTCCCACTTAGTTCTTTCCTAAGTTCACTCATCTCATGCCTCATCATTCTGGCCATGTCTTGAATTGCATGTTGCAACTCGACCCTATACCTCAAAGTTCTAGGTGAAGGAGGTGGTGAGTTCCTACGACCCATTGTTAAAAATTTTTTTATTTTCAAGAATTTGGACCTTTCCACTCACTAAGTGTTTACACTCAATAGAATGTTAACACTCGTGTATGTCACTCTTTTTTTGGCTTTTTCTATAATGAAAACTCTCTTGACTCTTCTACTCGGTTGGAGGTTGTTTAGAAGTTGCAAAGACCAACGTGAGTCTAAGTCTTAACCTTTACCCAAATAGAAGCGCACTAACAAAGAAAAATACCTACTGGAAGAAGATTGGAAAAATCCTAAGACAAAACAAGAGAATTGATATGACAAACAAGAAAAGATGGTACTCAAACAAGCTTATACACAAGAACAGACAACAAACAAGACAAGACGGAAGAAATTGCAAAGAGAATTGTTTTTGGTGATTTTTGAAAAAGAGTTGCCAAAATTGTCGTTCTTTTTAAGAAAAACAGCAAATACAACTCAATTACGGTATACAGGGAAATGAAACAGAAAATTACAGTAAAACTGTCACTGTATTGTTGGGATACTTCTTTGTTTTGAATTTTCTATTTTTCTGAATTTTTTTTTGAATTTTTGACTCTTTTTGGGTGTCTTTTGACTTTTTCTTCCTTATTGTTGACTTTTGCACCCTTTTTTGCTTTTTACACCTCTTTTTCTATTTTTGGCACGTACGTACTTTTTGTATTTTTCTTGCATTTTCTTTCTTTTTTTTGTCTTTTTCCCCAACAGAAAATTACAGAAATTTGTACACAATGAAAAGAAAATTAATTGTACCTACTGTAATATTTTTGGAATTTTCTGACAGTAAACTGGTCCAAGTGGCCCAAAAAAGCAAAAATAATGAATAAACTGATGGCAACTTGATTTCAAAAAATGGCCAAAAAAGTGATGGCAACTTGATTTCAAAAAATGGCCAAAAAAATTGCTTAGCACTTCCTTGTTGATTATACAAAATCGGTTTGGTCACAGAAACGCTTTTGGTTCAATTTTAAGATTGGAATTAAAATTTGAAGGAAAATCAACAATTAGAATTTGTTGATCTTCTTCCAATACTATGAACCCAAAAAAGATCCTATAGATGAGCGTTTTACACAATCAAACAGGGAAAGTCTAAGGTAGAGATAGCAGTCAATCCAAATTTGCAATCAAAATGCCAATCAAACAGACATAACAAGAGTAGGAAATTGAACAACACAAGAGCCCAAAAATGCGCATAAAATGGCAAAAATAAGAAGGAAAAATTGCGCAAAATAAATGGCAAGAAATTAAAGGAGGAAACTGAAATTAAAAGGATGGGGAGGACAAAAATGTAAATGGCAGAAAGTAGAAGGGGATGGCAGAAAGTAAAAGAATGGGGAGAGCAGAAATGTAAAGGGGGAAGCGGAAATTAAAAGGATGGGGAGGACTGAAAGTAAATGACTGAAAGTAAAAGGGGAAGCGGAAATTAAAAGGATGGGGAGAGCAGAAATGTAAATGGCAGAATGTAAAGGGGAGAGCAGAAATTAAAAGGATGGGGAGAAGCGGAAATTAAATGGCGGAAAATTAAAAGCGGAAAGTAAAGAGATGAATATGAGGGATGAACAATTAACGGTGAAGGGGAGAAATGTAGGTGAATGATCTTTGGAAAAATGAAGACAACAATGCCTCCTCTTACCACACTTCACCATAAACAAGCAGTTATATCAAGCAATTTGCAAGAATTACTCAAGAACAAGTATGAGCAATTAAAGAGGCATTTAAACAAACACCTAGGGGTGGGAATTAGCGGCCCAAAACAGCCCCCAACTAGCAAGAAATCAAGCAATTCAATCAAGACAGACAAGTGCTGATAGCAGCAGAAAGGCACCTCGGGCCCGGGAAACGGTCCAAGACCAAATTACAATTGAAAAGAGGGATGGAATTACACTAAATGAGTGAAAATTCTGCACAAAATAGGTGCAGTAGCCGCGGCCAAGAATAGCCCCAAGATGCTCCAAATTGCTCAAATTCAACAAGCTCTGATGACCAATTGATAGCCGGATAGGTGTAGGATCTAGAATTGAGCAAAACCAACCGATTAGAATCAATTAAAGGCACCAAAATTGCGAATTATAGTGGCTGGAATAGCAGCTATAATACGCTAGAAAATGAGAGAAAATGAAAGAAAAAGTGGAGAGGAAGAAATGGGAAGGACGCCACTGAAGCAAGAATCCACTTGCAGCAGATAAGTCCAATGCCAGACGCCACTAATTCAGGAGAATTAGATAAGTCTCAGTATGGTTTGAGCAACAACCACCAAGCCTCACTCAAATCACAAAGGGAGGAGAAAATTTGGCATAATGCCTTTACTTCAAAATTCAATGTGTTCAATACAAGAGGAGAGGATTCCTATTTATAGGAAATGAGGGGGAAGGGGGCGGCCACTTAAGTGGAATAAAGGGGGAAAATAAAAAAGATGGGTGCAAACCCATCCCTAGTGGGATTTGAACCCATGCCCCTAAGGTTTATGGCTAAGCCAAGCTTTAAGCCAATAAACCTCGTAATTAGCGCCCCACTTACAAGGAAAATAAAAGGATGAGTAAATTTCCTATACTATGCCAATTTTAAGATATAAGAGCACTGACTTTAGGGCGCTCCCGTGTTGGTTAACGCCTAAAATTATCGTTTTAAAAGCAGGGCGCTTAAAAGTTGGGCGGAAGCGCCCTTACAGGTGAAATTTAGGGCGCTCCATCTGCGCGCCCTTGTTATCAATGTTAGATTTTTTTAAAAAAATTGCACTTGTGTTGAGGGCGCTCCAAGGAGCGCCCTCCATTATTTTTTTTAATTTTAAAGGGCGCTCACAGGGAGCGCCCTCATTCCTGTGATTTTTTTTAATTCTCTGGAATTTAGGGCGCTCCAAGAAGCGCCCTCTTTTATTTGTTTTTTAATTTTTTCAGGGCGCTCCCGGGAACGCCCTCTCTTTCCCCATTTTTTCCCAAACCCTAGTTAGATCAGAGAAGTGTGTCCCTCATCTCTCTCGCTCTCACCCCTTCCCTCACACTGCGTTCGTCTCTCTCTCGTTCTCACCCCTTCCCTCATACTGCGTCCTTCTCGTGCGCCCACCGTTGGCCGTCGAAGCTCGCACCACTATCTCCACTGCTACACTCCGTCGTCTGAGCTCTCCGTCCGTGAAGAGTCGTCGTCTCCCTCGTCATCCGCTTCCTCTCCGTCGCCTACCCTACCTCTTTCCGTCGTCGTCTCTCCCTCAACTTTCCTCCTCGTCGCCACTTTGCCTGTTCGTCACCTCCCTCCCTTGGCCTTCCTCTCTCACCCGCAGCTGCTCCCCACCTCATAGTCACCACATGCAACTGCTGGAGGATAAAAAGGTAAGCTTCTGCACTTTTATGGTTTTATTTATGAACTTTCTTTTTCTGTACTTTTATTGTTTTTGATCTGAACTTTCTTTCGAATGTCTTGGAAAATTTCTCTCTTTGTTGCATAAGAGATAATTATCTTTTAAGTGGGGATTTGGTCTTCCGCAATGGAGTTAGAGCCCTGTTTTTCACAATGTTATTTTTCTGTTTTTGATCTATTTGGCTTTCTGTGTTTTAATGATACTCTTTTTTTTTACTATGGGAATAGGCGTAATGTTGATGATGCCTTAGAATGCGATTGGAAAGTTGAAGAGCAAATTGTTGTTTGTTTGGGTAAGTTTTTTCTTTTTGTACCTTTTTTCTAGTAAAAATTTGCTAGAGAACACAATCACAACCAAATTTAGATAGTTTTGTACTGAATTCATCTGATATAGTCTTTTAATCCTGTCTTCAAGTTCTTCTGTTTTGATCTGACTGCTCATAGCTATTTTGAAAGAGTTCATGACTCTATCATTAAAATAAATAGAATTTTTATTGTCTGTATCTTAATCTACAAAGAAATGAGCCCTGGTTATTTGTTTTTGTAACTTTACATCCTTATGAATTATAGGTTGTGTAGTGTCATGGCAATGCACCAATAATTGAGGTTTGGATGTCTATAGGGGTGGGGTGGAGAGGTTGTGTACATTTTGAAAGCTACAATCGAATTTCAGATTTTATGAAGAAATGGCAGGGATTTACGATAATGTGGCTGATGTGTATCTGGTCGACAGAATTGGAGATTGAAAATTGGTGAAAATTTATAAAGGTGAGTGTGTGTAGTGGTACATGCTTTTATGAAAAAGGTTTTCGAGTTGCTATGTTGAATTCGTTGACATCGACTTCTTGATCATACTTTCCATTTTCCCCCGCATTATGTGTTTCTTCCATTAAATTTAGTTTTATCCTCTCAAATTGGAATCGTGTTCAGTCTTAGACATAGGAAAAGTGAATGTAGTGTCATTACTGTAACACCCGCGTTTTTACCGTTTTGCCGTTTTTGCCGTTTTGAGTGTTTTATTGAATTTTGAGTGATTAAAATTATTTTTAATCATCAAAATTTATATTTTTGGATTTAGAATTAAATTTCCTATTTTTAGGGAATTTTTGGGAATTTTTGGGGTTTTTTTGTGAAAATGACCTTTTTGCCCCTCCTGTCCCTTGAACCGGGCCCGAATACTCTTGATCCGGGCCAGAAAAATTTACACTGACTCACCTTGACACATCATAACAGCCATGCATGCAGAATAATGTGCATGGGAGACACTTGTAAATTTTCTCCTTCCTTACAAGACAAGTGTGCAAGCAAATAAGCCATGTGTCATTTATGTTTCCTAAAGCAAAAACTCCACTTTCTTCCTTTTCCTTTCACATGCAAACCAGATTTTTTTCTCTCATTTCACTCATTCTCATCCACTTGCAGCTGTGAGCTACCTTCCCATTTTCTCTCAAGTTTTCCATTTTTCTTCCAAACACATTCAAGCTAAAGGTTCCATTTTTGAACCTAAGCTTAAACACCTAGCCTCCAACCTTGTAGAAGTCCTTGTTGGTGATCAAGAGGAGGATCTTGGAGCTGTTTTTGGGGCTGTTACTGCACCTTATTTTTACAGAAAATTCCTTAGGTAAAGGAGGGGAGAACTTGAACTCTAGTAGGATTGGTAACTAGAGTCAAGGATTTGCCCTTAAAATCCTTGTTTTTACTCTTGTTCTCCTTTAAAAAAATCACTTTTTGAGCTTTTCTTTGAGCAAATGTTTTGGATTCTTGGAGCTGGGTTGTTTACATGTTTTTAAGTTTATTTTGATGCTTGGAATGTGCTTGGATTGTGATTGTTGGTGCATGCAAGCCAAGAAACAATTTTGGAAAAATTTTCCCCTTTTTCCTCTAATAGCTCTCGGCCTTGAGGGATTTTGGGGCTGCATGTGTTTCAAAATTTTTTTGGTGCTTGGAATGTGTTTGTATAATGAATCTATGAACATGCATGAAGTTGGTTGAAGGTATACAATTGTTTTGGATGATTGATCTTTGAAAAATAGTGTTTATGAGCTTGAAAATGGAGTTATGAACTTTAATGTGTATGTGGATGATTTTGAGTGAATTAGTATGATATTTGGCATTTAGATTGTTTGTTGATGAATGTGTGAAGTTTTGGTGAAGATTGGATGTTGTGAAAAATTTGAAGTTTTGATGAACATTCAAGTTGTTCTTGATGTTCATGAGTTGTTCTTGATGAAACTCATCAAGAATACCTTTTTGATCTTAAAAAGGTCAAGGGTATGTTGAAAACATGTTTATGGGCTTTGGTTGTCCAAAAGGACTAAGAAGCAATTTTACAAGTAAAAGGACTAAAGTGCAATTAAGAATGAGTCTTTAAAAATAAATAAAACAAATTCGGATTTCCAATTCCAACCAAGTAAAAGTCAACTTAAAGGTCAATATTTTAGGTTACCATGACTAAAAATAAGTTCCTAAGAGTTATAAAACCTTTAGGCTTTTAATTTAAGTTTAAAACCTTTAAGAAAAGGAGTTAAAGACTCATTAAAAGTCAATCAAGATTAGATTATGAAATTAAAAGTTAGATTGGAGTTGGACTTCAACTCTAATCCAAGTTATTAAGAAATTAAAACTTAGAAATTAATTAGTAGACTTAGCTAATCTAATTACCTAAGTTAAATTAACATAATCTACTTAAGTTAATTAAGTAACGGATGATTAATTAAGGTTAAAGTTAATTAACCTTAATAAAAGTATTAAGTAATTAATTAGCAATGATGATTAATAATTAACTAACTATGATTAACCTTAATCAAATGTAATTAAAAGCTTAGTCCAAAACTAAGGAAGAGATTAAGACTTAATTAAGGAGGATTAAGATTAATCATAGCCCAGTTAATGAAGATTGATTAAAAGTTAAATCTAATCTTAATTATTTATACAAGAAGAATTAGGATAAGTAATACCATCCATAAGACACAATCATAAGTCTTAGTAAATTATAGGACTTAAGTGAACATGATTATTAAGAACATTAGTACAAACTACTATAAAAGATTATAACCAACACCCTCTTTCTTCATAAAACTTGAGAAGCTTAGTGAGAGAGTGCGTTTCCAACCCAAGGTAGGGTTCGGTTTTCCTTGAAGGAAAGACATTGAATTCGGGCCGTGCCACGGGGATGTGGTGACGTTGAATGGTTCAATGGGCTTTGCCTGTAAGGATGTGAATGTTATGAGCATTGTTGTGTGACATGCATCATGAAGCATTGTTGATGTTCGAGGTTGAAAACCTTATGACCTATATAACAGTAGCACTTGGTACAGTGTGAAATCGGTTGGGAAGGGTGCAACTGGGTTTTGCAAAGAACGCCAGTGGGTCCTCAAAAGGGACGCCAGCCCTGAGGATAGCCTAGCTCCTGGAAGATCTCAGGTGACGTAGATTAGCTCCCTACTGTCGAGATTGGGGAACCCAGCTTAGCTATTCCTGTCGTTCTCATGATTTTCGGGTCAGTTGAGATTGTCTGGAAGAACGCTTAAATGATTTGGCCAAAATGTATGAGCAATGCTCTTTGTACCAATGCTAGTACAGACTCTAACTCCTGACGTGCTGTGTATATATGGTCGGGCAGCTGCTATGTGCTCTGCCTATGGTGATGTTTCCCTGGGCCCGCATGCATTAGATATTGCATTATAATAGTAAAAGTTGCGTTCATATGAGTACACCATGATGAGATGTCGTGATTGCTTATTGATTCGACTGTGTGGATTGCCTCTGTGTGTGTGCTCTAGTTTGCTGTATCCTACATGCTGTGAGTTCATGCGATGTTCTCACCCTTCCTTTCTGCTTCTGTTATTTTCTGCTATTGTGTTCCTTCGCTACGTCGATAGCCGGCATCGGAGATTTTCAGTATGACATCGATGAGAGTGCAGCAGCGATGGATGCCCAGAGGAACCTGGCGGGTGACGGACATCTCGCATAGATGTGAGACCAGTGTAGTTTTGAGTCTAGGTAGTAGCAGCTCTGATTTAGCGACCTCTTATTTTGTATTTGGTCGAGGTCTTGTTTATTTGGTCTACTACCAGAACTCATATTTTGATGTGGATATCAGGATGGCTCGAGAGACATACTGTTATTATGTTGTATGTATATTCATGCTGTTTCCTTTTCTTATGATTGATTTTATAATTGCGTGTATGTTGTGTGTGTGCACGAGTTGATAATCATCTAGATGTTTTTCGGAAAACGAGTTTCAGATTAAGGAAAGAATATTTCATGAATACCTAAAATGAAAATCTGAGATGTAATAGATTGATGACGACTAAATCCTTTTAAAAAAAAAAAAATATTCCGTGTTTTTTTTGACATTTCTAAAAGCAGTAAGTTCGACGGTTACGTATTATAATGTGATGTTCTTAGCGGTATAACTAAGGGTGTCGCAATTACAGATGAATTACATATAAAAAATGGATTTTGTTTTTCACTTTTTCCCTTTTCTCTCAATTACACTACTCATGAGTGTTTCTGAAATGGTAAAAAGGAATATCTTGATTTTTATTGATTTATCAGATTTAATTCATATTTGGCGTATTAATCTGATCTGATAGGGAAGAAAGAGTGTTAGTAGATGCCTTGGAACCATGTCATGGATTAGTTTACTAATTACTAGGCTCTTTTTTTTCTCCGCCTTTTGAAGATGGAACTCAATCCTAAACATGATGAAGCTCAATTCCATAAAATGAGGTTAAGTCTATCTCTTAAGCATATATACTTTATCTTTATCTAGCTTGTGGATAGTCATTAAACATTAGAGGCAAGAGATCAAAGCCCCAACATTCTCAAGAGCACCTCTAATAGGATGATATGAGTGTAAGCTTATTCATGGAAGGTTGCCCATGCATGTTGGGTCTTTCCCATTGAAGGCTTAAGGCTCTCAGTGATACAATTTGTCAAGCAATTGGTGGTTTTGATTTACCTTTCAATATCATGACACTGAATTCTGCATAAATAAAAGTCTTAATAATTGTCAAGTTGTGGCATTGGAAGTGTTTATTACTGACATAAATATAAAATCTACTGCAGGAGAAGTTTTAAATTCTTGAGAATTTTGGTGTTCTGTTTAAGATATTACTGCAGTACTACATTAATTGGGGTCATGCTCCTTAGAAGAACTTCAACAGATAGGTGTAGTGTTTTTAGCTTGCAGAGGTCCCTTCTTTTTTATGGATTTATGGATTTACTGCTTGTTTGGTTATCAATGATAATTGCTGTAACAGTGCTTACACTCTAGTTTTGCAGAAAACTAGATTTTGGAATATCATTATGGATTTACTTACATGTTAACCATATCCTGTGTGTTCTAGTTTTCTGCCAGTAATTGCTGCAAAACATGTCCAATTAGGATATGGTTTTTGGTAAAGTTATTAGCTTGTTAATTAAACTAGAACCTTTATTATGTTTTTCTCTTTTTCTTTGTTTTCTTTCACTTCTAAAGTCTAAACCCCCATAACTTTAAATTGCTATTTAATTTATGATATCCTTTGCAATTCTTTTAATATAATATTTAGAACTATTTACATCATTTATATAGTGTATTTAGGTGAGCCCTATAACTAGGGAAATATTTGTAATGGATGGTGAAGCCAGCAATTGTCTGTTATAGGCCTATTTCATGTTAAATTCACTTGTACGAATGAAGTAGTTTCTATTCAATGCTAAGTGTTACACGACTTCTGAGTGCTTTTGTATTTTGATTCCAAGGTTTGGTGTTAATTTCAGACCATGATCAAATGGCAGAAAATTTTGTATTCAAATAATGTGTATTTTTTAATCTTAATGGTAATTATAGAGGAAATTCATTTGTTGCTTTTACTCTTAAGCTTTTTGTGCTATATGCATGAAAAGTGCATCATTAACATGTATTAAGTTTCTAATACTGATGCATAACTCAATGTTGCCTCATATATATTCCAAAATTGAACAACCACCGAAGAAAGAAATTTGTGTGAGAATTAAGGGCGTTTATCAGGTTGTTATGGCCGAGAATATTATATTTGGACTTGACATTTATGCTAGGAATGTTTGCTAATGAGAAAGTGGATGATGGATTTTGAGATCTATTCATGATGTTGTTCATAAAGTGGAGGTGGAACTGAAACTTGGATGTCTAGGTTAGTCCTGGTGATCCTTGCACAATGAGCTACACACCTTTCTAAGTAAAGAATTTATGGATTTACTGCTTGTTTGGTTGTTGGTCTATCTTGCATATATGTTACTGGTGAGAGAAATTTGTTGATTAATCACGAGGTAAAGTTGTTGCTAAGTTAATACTGTGTTAATAGCTCTTTATATGAATTTAGTTAATTAGCTATTATTTTGTAGATAATTGACCGAACTGTGCAAAATTAGAATTTTTTGTTTACTTTAAGCTGCTGAGGGATTCTTTGCTTTGCTTTTGGTGTCTCAGGGAAACAGGGAGATGCTGTGATGAAAGCTAAATTTTGTAGTATGAACGCTTTAGTGGATATCCCCGAGCAGAATTAAGGCAAAAGGGAAGCATTATTATATAATATGGCAAATATTGTTTGAGATTGATACGAAGTACGTTCCAATCAAGCCTATTACTATTATTTAATTTTGAATTAGCTTAATTATATTATAGAAATACTTTTCCCTATTTCAAAGCTTAGAAAATATTCTTTTTTGAACTAATTGTTTAATTGTTTATTTGGCACGTTATTCAATATACATACTAGATATGACACTAATATTTAATTGTTTCTCCTATTTTTCTTGAGTATGACAAGAATGATCATTTCGTTTTATATACATGCAGGGGCTTATGAACATGTGTTGTATTTTTCATTGTTCATATAGAATCATATTAGTTGGTAAAAGTGAGTGATGACTAAGTTCCTCTTAATTAGCTGCTTAACTAGTTCTTAGCATTTGATAATGCTAATAATGTAATTCAATCTATATATTGCTTGTGTTAATAAAATTGATGACCCAGTCTCATGGCATGTTTATTTTCTTCATGTACATATATGAATTTTGTGGCAGTCTTTGATTGCAATAGTGTATAATTTTGCAAATATATGAATTTTTGTGGCGGTCTGTGACCTCCAGTAATGTATAATTTTACAAATATATGAATTTTGTGGCGGTCAAAGACCACCAGTATGTACTTTTGTGGCGGCTTTGTTTAGGGCGCTTCCATGAAGCGCCCTCCCCAATGCAGAAAATAAAAAAGTAAAAAAAAATGGGAGGGCGCTCCAAGGAAGCGCCTTCCCATGAAGATGCTTCACGAGGGCGCTTTCGTGTTTTTTTTAGCGCCCTCTTTTGGCTTCTGTCAGGGCGTTTCTCTGCACGCCCTCCTTTTAATGACCAAACAAGAGCAGTTTCTATTAGTGCGCACGGAAGCGCCCTTTAATGGTGCACGGAAGCGCCCTTGAAGGCCTATTTTGGCATAGTATCCTAGGTGAGATTAGAACCCATGACCTCCTAAGCCTTGTAGCAAGGCAACCTACTAGCCAATAAACCCATACATGTGGGCGCCCCTAATTAAAAAAAGGACAAGTATATCCTAATTACATCATAAATCCTAATTATATTGATTCCTAATTAAGTTGAGTCTTGCATGTTGACTTTGACTTCTTGGTCAATGATCAAGGTTTGACCAAGGGTTGACTCTCATGAAGGAAGACTCATGCTTGGTTCAACCTCAAGCACTTCAAGCAGCTCCAAGTTGTTCCTAGCCATCAGCTGTCAGTTCAGAGGTCCACTGACAGGTTGTCATCATTTTCTTTACCATATTTTTTTTGTAGTTTTTTGCTCACGTTTGATGTAGTTAGGAAACTTGGTCTAGAAGCTTTATGGAGTATTCTAGGAATCACAATGAGGAAAAAACCCCTTAACATATTATTTAAGCAAGGATAATCAACCATGGGAGTTTTACCAACCACATTTGACTGATTACGCTAATTACACAACCGACATATATACTCATGATACATGAGACAAAATCACTTACAACAAGTGTATGACCTTGCATACTTAAATCCTTTAATAAATGTTTACAAATGACAGATTTTAACAATCGAATTGTTGGGCTAACGGTTCTCATAAAAAGGTCACATTTTCATTTTTTTTCATACAATTTAAAAAACTAATTTACACTCCATCATCATTTTATTTTAATGTGTACAATTTAAAATGTAAGTTAGTATTTTTATTATTAGATTACATGTCTAAAAATGTCTAAATTATTCAAAATTCGATATATTTGATCATTAAGATTATATTAGATAATTCAATGGTTAGTTGATTTAATTCAATATTTTACAAAAAGTTACTGAGTATGCACATGCAAGCTTCAAATAAGTTGAAATTTACATAACCTTAAATAATTTATATAAGTCAATATTTGATTTCTATTTCTAAATTCACTTAATCTCTATAACTTAAATTATTTCAAATAATTCTTACCATCTTCGAATAATATAAAATTAACTGAATTTATTTTTTATGTGTAGTATAATAATAAAATATTATATAGATAATTTCATATTGAAAATTAATTATAAGTATTGTTTAACATTTTAAAATAAAAAATATTATATAGGGAAAGAATTGAGGAGCAAAAGCATACTTTTTATATTGGATTAATAAATGTCCACAACAAAATATATATTGAATTAATAATGACTGATCCAGTGCCTAACGGCGGGCAGCTTGATATATCGAACTATATGGCTCATGGCATATCTCACACGAAATTGGTTGACGTTTATCCACTTGACCTAAATGATATTATTGGTTTGTTAGATTAGGTCTTACATCAATTAATCGTTCTATAATAATGACAATATACTCATAATCATATTTGTTTATTATTAGTTAATATATATATTTATCCTTTCTTTTGATTTCATGCATGCATGTTTTTTTAATATATATATGATGCAATATATATGCAATCATGCATATATATGGTATAGGATCCGAGAGAGAGAGAGAGAGAGAGAGAGAGAGTTGGGTGGCTTCATGTTGGTGTTAATTAACTACAAAGGGTTGAAGCCAATTAAGGATAAGACTAATGCAAGCTAAGACAAGACAAAGGAACCATAGCTGGCCACCCAACATCTGAATGAGAGATGGACCCCTACCTGTTTGTTTCCTCCCCTAATTCCTGTGTATATATATAATTTTCTATACACAGGAATGAGATGGCACTCTTCAATTCAGGCTATCTTCATAAAAAGCAATAACAAAGTCATAGTTGTCCCACCAAATGATCAGTGCTTCATTCTCAATAAATTGCCAGCATGCATCTATTACTACACAAATTTATGCTGTTGTATTTAACTATTTTTAAACTGTTTTTATCCTTTCTTATTTTAAAAATTAATTTACCTAAAAAATCTACAACATTTTCTAATACTTATCTTATAAAAACAAATAATTTTTTTTTTTATGATATGTGGGCCTAAAAGGCCAAAAGCAACAATAGAAACAAAACTAGATCTTTGGAAACTAGATCTCTGGACTACACCTCCAAAATGATAAAAAATAAAAGACAAATATGCAAAGTTTGGCACAGATTTGAAACTCCGTAATGTTTAGAAAGCACCACCTATTGCATTGTTGGACAATACCATTTCTTCAAAAGAATACATCTCTTGTAAACCCAAGGTCAATCCACCAGGGAATTTGTTGTTCCTAAGGTCCATAAGGGTCAGATTTTTAAGATAAGCAAATTCTTTCAGCAGACTTCCCTCCAAACAGTTATGGCTCATATCAAGCTTCAATAGGGCAGTTAAGCTTCCAAGAGTTAAAGGCAAAGTCCCAGACAATGAATTTCTTCTTAAGTCAATGATTAGTAACTCACTTATTTCTCCCCGCTTCCCTCCTCCCTCCTCCACCAAACACACCAATTCTCTCCACTTCCCTCCTCCCTCCTCCACCAAACACATCTACTTTCTCCATTTCTTCCAACTTCCCTCCTCCCTCCCCCACTTCACCTCCACCAAACACAGCATTAGTGTACTAAAAGTATCTGGAATCTGTCCAGTAAAAAAGTTTCCAGAAAGAACAAGCCTCTTCATGTTTTGTTTCATGTTGGCTAAAAACCAAAACATTTAATAGTATATGAAATCTGTCCAGAAATTCATTCCATGTTTAGTTCTCAGGTGGCTAGAAACCAAAACATTTAATTTTTTCCCCCAATATTGCACTTTCACATTAATTTTAATTAAATTCCAATAAATTTGTGAACAACCTTGCAATCTCCACCCTCTTGAATGCGATGCCATACTTTGGGATAATTAGTTTATGAATAGTTTCTTGGAGTGCCAATATGTAAATTAAGGAGAGATAGGTAAAAATTACAGCCCACCCCCTCTTTTCCATCTGGCTTTCTAGTAAGTATATAGTATCTGATGAACATATTTTTATTCACACTTTGCATCTTTTGAAGGGAATCAAGCATGTGGTCAGGGTGCAGCGGAAATAAATGGATTCTCTCCCTTGTTATAATCGTTTTGCGAAAACACGAATCAAAGCATAAAAGGTATTAAAACGAAAGGTCGTACCTTATTAGGATTACAAACGAGGCAAGAGTAGCC
This sequence comes from Sesbania bispinosa, assembly GCA_026901365.1. Taxonomy (NCBI): domain Eukaryota; kingdom Viridiplantae; phylum Streptophyta; class Magnoliopsida; order Fabales; family Fabaceae; genus Sesbania; species Sesbania bispinosa. Next base: position 3,459,461 of record QLOH01000012.1, read on the forward strand.
ACGTCTCTATTGGTATCCACGCCAACAGCCGAACTAGGAAACCCTCCTCAGCTCTCCTAGTAGCCTTAGAGAGTAAAAAGCGATTGCTCATGTGTCTATGGGGTAGTGCATCTCATGCTCTATTTATAGAGTGGTGGCTAGGGTTTTACCCCCTCACTCACTTAACCCTCACACTTATGGGCCTGACCCATTATGTTATAATAATTCTAATTAAATTAAATTAGAATTATTATCCTTTTCCTAGTGGCTTGTTGTATGCGTGTGACCCAATAGGCTTTTAATATTTGGTTATGATATTAAAATAAAACCCTTTTATATTTAATATCATAAATAGTGAGCGGCATCTAGCAATACATCACTATCCAAATATTGAGAATATCAACAACTTTGACGAATCCTATTTTATGATAATAATTTATATGATCTGTCCCTTTGTCCAAATATCTAATTGAACACAAGGGCATGGATTGTGTCAACCTTGTATAGTTCAATTTATATTTTCTTGATCCCCAAGTAGACTGTACAGAAAATAAATATCTCATATTTATCCTCCTGAGCATGGCCATGCATTTTGCAGTCTCACTTTATCAAGAGGCCTACAGATATAACTCCTGTTACATAGGAGGGACAAATCCCATCTAGGGCACTCACATTCCTCCACATAATTTATTATATGTCCAAATACCAACTTTATTATCACCCTGTTACAGGCAACGTTTGATGATATTCAAAACACATAATTCCTTATGTAGGAATCGTAGTGATTTCAGGTCAAAGGACTTTATATAACATTTATCAATTTAAGAAACGTTCATGACACTTATGTAACAATCCATGCAACGTTCTTAAGGTGGGTCTGTCCAGGACACCATTACTCTTAATGTGTACTTATGTGAGAACATGATATCTCATATCCATGATCTGTGAGATGTGATCATCGATGAACTAACATGGTAAACATGATAGACCCTATAGCGGATGAATAAGGAATCTTACTCATGCGACCTCTCTCTTCTTCACTGGAAGGAAAATGAGCCTTAGATAGGCTTATACCATGTGACATAGGTAAAGATCCCTTCTTAGAATCTCGCATGTTAAACCGTTTTAACACTTTGTCTATGTATGTACTTTGACTTAGGCCAAGTAATCTTTGAGATCTATCTCTATAGATCCTGATACCTAACACATAGGTCACTTTGCCCAAATCTTTCATAGGAAAAACAATCTCCTAACCAAGTCTTTACAGACTGAAGGGTAGGAATGTCATTTCCTATGAGGAGTATGTCATCTACATACAAAAACAGAAAAACAACTATATTGTAACTAACCATTTTGTAAACTCAAGGTTCATCCTCATTTTTAATGAAACCAAACTGCTTTACAACTTCATCAAAATGAAGATTCCAGGTTCTTAGAGGCTTGCTCTAATCCATAAATGGATCGTTGCAATTTGCATACCTTTCCAGTATTTCAGGTATAACAAAAACTTCAGGTTGTGTCATATACACATCTTCAAGAAGGCTCCTATTTAGGAAAGCTGTCTTGATACCCATTTGCCAGATTCCATGATCATGGTAAACTGCGACAGCAAGCAAGATCCGAACAGATTTAAGCATGGCAACTGGGGAAAAAAGGTTTCATCATAGTTTATACTATGAATTTGTGTGAAACCCTTTAGCCACCAACCGTGCTTTAAAGGTACTTACATTACCATCCATGTCAGTTTTCCTCTTTGAAAACCCACTTGCATCCTATAGGTTTTATCCCTTCGGGTGGCTCAATCAAGGTCCATACCTTGTTAGTGTACATGGAATCCATTTCAGATCTCATGGCATCAAGCCATTTCTCAGATTCTGGGCTCAAAAGAGCTTCTTGGTAGATTACTGGTTCACCTTGATCCATTAGAAATATATCCCTTTCCTGAGACACAAGAAAACCATATCTCTCAGTTTGGTGACGTACCCTATCTGACCTACGCAAGTCTTGCGCTACTTGAGCAGGTGGCACCACAACACTTTGTGGTATCTGCTCATGTTCCATTACCAGCTCATTGCTACTCTGTGTTACTTGAATTTCTTCAAGTTCTACTTTCCTCCCACTTATTTTCTTAGAGACAGATTCCTTCTTTAAGAATACAACAGTCCTAGCGACAACCACTATGCCTTTACTAGGATTATGGAAGTAGTAACCCTCAATTTCTTTTGGGTATCCCATAAATAAGCACTTATCTGATTTGGGTCCTAGCTTATCTGAAACTTGGCCTTTCTCATAAGCTTCACAACCCCAAATCTTCATAAAAGACATACCAGGTTGTTTCCCAGTCCATATCTCATATGGTGTCTTTATGATAGCCTTAGATGGAACACAGTTTAGTGTGAAGGCTACTGTTAACAAAGCATGGCCCCAAAAAGGAGTTGGGGAGATCAGTGTGACTCATCATAGAACGAACCATATCTAATAAAGTTCGATTTCTCCTTTCTGAAACTCCATTCCATTGAGGTGTTCCAGGAGGAGTGAGTTGAGACGTTATCCCACACTCTCTTAGATAGTCATCAAATGTTGGCTTAAGTATTCTCCACCTCGATCTTATCAAAGTGTTTTAATAGTCTTGCCAAGTTGGTTTTATACTCCATTCTTAAATTCCTTGAACTCTTCAAAGGACTCAGATATGTGTTTCATCAGATACACAAATCCATATCTGCTGAAATCATCAGTAGAAGTGATGAAGTATTGAAAACCTCCTCTAGCCATTGTGCCCATGGGCCCACATACATCACTATGTATGAGACCAAGAAGATCACTGACCTTTTCACCCTTTTTCTGATGAATGGGTTTTTGGTCATCTTCCCAATAAACAAGATTCACATATCTCAATTGATTCTAAATCAAATGAGTCAAAATAACCATCTTGGTGGAGTTTGGATATGTATTTCTCACTTATGTGGCCTAAGAAACAATGCCAAAGATGAGTCGGGTTCAAAACATTTGTTTTGACCCTCTTAGAACTTATGTTATAGATAGACACTTCCATGTCAAGAACTTATTGTTCAACTTTGCATAACCATATCATTCAAATAAATTGAATTATTCTTTATAAAAACACTCTTTTCTAAAAAAGAAACGGAATTAAAATTCCCACTAATGGTAGGCACAAAATAACAATTATTTAGTTCAATAACTAGTCCAGTTGGCAAAGTTAAATAATAGGTTCCTACGGCTACGGCAGCAACTCTTGCTCCTTTTCCCACACGTAGGTCGACTTCTCCTTTAGCCAATGACCTACTTCATTTAGATCCTTCACATTCACATTAATGTGAGATTTACATCCGGTATCCAATACCCAAGATACAGAAGTAGGTAAATTGGCTTCTATAACATATATCTCTGAAGCGGAAGTCTCACTTCCCTTTTTCTTGATCTCCTCCAGGTACTTTACACAGTCTCCAATGTCCTGATTAGCCACAGTGGAAACAATTTTCTTTCCTTAGCTATCCCACCCATAGGCTTCAAAACAAAGGTACTAGGTTTATCCTTGCCTTTGTCCTTTGGTTTGAAATAGGGCTTCTTGATCTTCTTCTTGCCATTTGCCTTTTCCAGGTTGGACCATCAATATGGCCTCCTCTTTACCTTTATTAATGTTTTGCTCAGCTGTTCTTAACATGCTTAGCAATTCTGGCAGTGGTTTGTCAAATTCATTCATGTTATAGTCATGATGAATCGACTATAGCTGTCCAACAACGATTGCAGGACAAGATCAGTGGCCAACTCTTGGCCTAATGAGAATCCAAGCCTTTCTAGGTTTTTCAATGTACCCAATTGTTTTGAGTACATGAGCACCAACAGGGGTTCCCTCTGCCAGTCTACATTGATAAAGTGCTTATGAGACTTCAAATCGTTCAAGCCTAGCTTGTCCTTGATAAGGTCTCTTTAAATGTACAATCATATTGTACGCCTCCATGTTCTCATGTTGTTTTCAGCATTCATGGTAGCAAGCACAAGGCAACCTACATCAAGAGCAACATCCAGATGCTTTCTAAAAGCATCATTGTCAGCTTTCGAAGCATTTGCGACGGGTGTTTCAGGAATAGGCCCTTCCAGGACATGCATCCTTTTCTCATGCCTAAGGACAATCCTTAGGTTTCTATACCAGTCTAGAAAGTTAGTTCCAGACAGTTTGTCCTTCCCAAGGACAGATCGTAGTAAAAGATTATTTGTTGTGTTCAAAATTATGCACGTAAGTATCATATAATAAACATATTCAACAAGGTCTTTAATCAAATATGCCTCCCACTATTTTGATTCAAAATAAGTACCCTCTATATAAAAATCAGAAAATCCCATCACTAGATTTTCTAGTGGGCCAAGATCCATATTTCACCTATTTTTAAGTCAGCTTTAGCTAATCGCTTAAGAAAATGTTATTTAGGTAGGAACACACTTCCAATTGCATCTCATACAGCTCTTGGATAGTTAGGTGAATAACTTTTATTCTAATTCATCTTATGAATTAAAGCCTAACTTAATGCCTCTAGGTTTTTCAATCCTATTGAATACTCCTAGTTAAGTCAAAACCCAACGTATGACAGTTGGATATTACTTTTTATCCCATCGCGCCTCACTAAAATAGATAAAGGTACCCTGCTTTAGCAGACCCACACTTTAATCGATTCTAGCCTTGACGAGTGCCATACATTGGAAGGCAAATCATGACTTAATATTTTCTTTGAGGGATTTGATCGCTTTAATTTTATATATTCGTTGTTAAACCATTTAACATACAAGCATGAATCTCATACAAATACATGATATGGTTATGGCCTCCTAAAATTCCAATACAAAATTACATCACATATAATCTTGAAGTGTTCATCCACATGCCTCCACATGCTCCTTTGACTCCATGCTCTTCCCGGTTACATTACATAACAAGAAGAAACCTCGTTTTAACATACGAGGGGATAGAGATGAGAAGAGAATTACAAGAGGAATGTTTAGAGGTAAGGCACGACACGCAGGTCGTATTTAAATTAAAACATCTAAGGCCATAACCAACCATCATGCAAATTCAACATCCATTGATTGTAAAACAAGTGATATAATAAGATGTATATATTAAGCGAGGTTTGAATATGCGCATACGAAATAAAACATTACGCAGTGTCTCAAAACAAAAATTGGATTTGATAAACACTCAACCAATCATCAATAAATGTCTCGCATCAAATGAATACTTCACGAACCGATAAGCGAGTAAGTTCCTCGTATCATTTGAATACGCTCTTGTCAGCAAATTGATAAGTGGCATGTCTATCGCAGCCAATATTTGAGCTGAGACAAGGTTTCAACAATTGAACCCTTTGACGCCCAAGACATGAACTCTTTCATGTTCCATGGGACCCTCCAACATTAGAACATATAAACATATATATACATCACACATAAAACAATCAATAAAGGGAACAAAATAAACTGATTCTGAAAGTTGCGCTACACTTGCGCTTTACCTGCGCTCCACCTGCGCTACAGTGCAGGTGAAGCGCAAGTATCAAAATCAAAATACATAAATTGTGCTGCAGCCTAGCTTGCAGCGCAGATTTGCGCTTTAGTCTGCGCTGCAGCGCAGGTTGCAGCCCAGATATCAGCGTTACGTTTTTCAGCAAAAAACAACAAAAAATCATAATCTTCACAAGATTAAAAGCCTAAAACGTGTTTATCGCAAACCAAAGCTCTGATACCAATTGAAGGGAATCAAGCATGTGGTCAGGGTGCAGCGGAAATAAATGGATTCCCTCCATTGTTATAATCGTTTTGCGAAAACATGAATCAAGGCATAAAAGGTATTAAAACGAAAGGTCGTACCTTATTAAGATTACAAACGAGGCAAGAGTAGCCACGTCTCTATTGGTATCCACGCCAACAGCCGAACTAGGAAACCCTCCTCAGCTCTGCTAGTAGCCTTAGAGAGTAAAAAGCGATTGCTCATATGTCTATGGGGTAGTTCATCTCATGCTCTATTTATAGAGTGGTGGCTAGGGTTTTACCCCCCCCCCACTCACTTAACCCTCATACTTATGGGCCTGACTCATTATGTTATAATAATTCTAATTAAATTAAATTAGAATTATTATCCTTTTCCTAGTGGCTTGTTGTATGCGTGTGACCCAATAGGCTTTTAATATTTGGTTATGATATTAAAATAAAACCCTTTTATATTTAATATCATAAATAGTGAGCGGCATCTAGCAATACATCACTATCCAAATATTGAGAATATCAACAACTTTGACGAATCCTATTTTATGATAATAATTTATATGATCTGTCCCTTTGTCCAAATATCTAATTGAACACAAGGGCATGGATTGTGTCAACCTTGTATAGTTCAATTTATATTTTCTTGATCCCCAAGTAGACTGTACAGAAAATAAATATCTCATATTTATCCTCCTGAGCATGGCCATGCATTTTGCAGTCTCACTTTATCAAGAGGCCTACAGATATAACTCCTGTTACATAGGAGGGACAAATCCCATCTAGGGCACTCACATTCCTCCACATAATTTATTATATGTCCAAATACCAACTTTATGATCACCCTGTTACAGGCAACGTTTGATGATATTCAAAACAAATAATTCCTTATGTAGGAATCGTAGTGATTTCAGGTCAAAGGACTTTATATAACATTTATCAATTTAAGAAACGTTCATGACACTTATGTAACAATCCATGCAACGTTCTTAAGGTGGGTCTGTCCAGGACACCATTACTCTTAATGTGTACTTATGTGATAACATGATATCTCATATCCATGATCTGTGAGATGTGATCATCGGTGAACTCACATACTAGTCTAAATGCATCTTTGTCCTAAGATGATACTTGACTAGGGACTATTTAAGAATAGTTCTTCATAAGATCTCACGATCAAGTCATCTACTTGATTTCTTATGAAGTTTAAGCTTACCATTCTAAGGACAATAATTATATTCTAAAAGATTAAGTTTGCCTTTATAAAATAACATGATACAAGTGATGGATGTTCATAAATATATAAGTCTCTAGTGTATATTCCTAACATCTTTAATCTTAGATATTTTGGATTGTATTCATAATTAAATCCACTGTTTTAATTGGAATTTACCAAATTGGGCTTATTTGTGCAATGATTGTAATTGTTGTTTAATTTCATATTTTAAGCCTATTAACCTACCTGTCTTGTTTTGATGATATCTGGAGCTATAGGTGGACGATTTGGGTGATTCCAGTTGCGTTGGAAAGCTGTCTGGGGCTTTAATTTGATATGCTATAAGAGGGTATTTCAATGAGGGAATTAGGAGCAGTTTAATTTTGAAGTTAGGCTACAGAAAGTGACACGGGAACAACATTGTTTTAAGACTTGTATTAGTGTATTGGGCTTGATACTTGTTAATCAAGGCCCAACCATCATTTAGATCTGATTAATCATGTGGTTAGGAGTAGATCTATAAATAGGGGCAGATACTCTTTTGGAGGAAACTCTCACTCATTTTCTAAAAATTCGGATTTGGAGTCTCTTCTTCTTCTTCTTCTTCTTCTTCTTCTTCTTCTTCTTCTTCTTCTTCTTCTTCTTCTTCAACCTCCATGGAAGGCTGAACATTCAAGGTTGATTCTCAAGTGTTCTTAGCATTGGATCCTAAGGTTTCATCTATGTAATTTCATTTTTCAATTTTATGCACATTTCTATCTTCTCCTAATCTCTATAATTCTAGGGTTTTGAATCTTGAATTGGAATGCATGCTTTATGGTTCTTTTTCTCCTCTTAATCCTCAATTCGAATTTTAGTTTGCTTAATTCTAAGATGAATCTACTGTTTGCTTACACTAGTGCAAAAATAGGATTTAGAGACGCCCAAAAGACGACGGTTACTATCCAACCGTTGTCATAAAAGAGGCGGTGACAAATTTGAAATTTGATGAACCTTATGGTAAATGCAAAATATATGATAATTTCTTGTATAATTATTGCACTTATCAAGGGTAAAATAGTAAATTTATTCCCCAAATTACATCTTTTTTAGTAATAAATGCATATTTTGTGATTATTTAATTTAAATTTGAATTTGATGCTATTTTAATAGAAAATCTATTGATTTTGCAGATAAAATAGAAAGTTTTAAATGGAGAAATAAGATAGCATCTATTTGAAGAGAAAATCTGCAGATGAGATTCAAATGGCAGCAGATCAAGATAAAATCCGCAGTCATTTAAACAAGGATTCTGAAGATAACTTTCCTAAATTAAAGACTATCAAAGAAAACATTTGGGATGATATAAAGGTAAAACAGAAAATGAACAAAATCATTAGCCAATTGATGATGTTTCTTTTATGCAAGTAAACTTTATGTTTTGTAGGAGAGTTTTTGTAACATCCTAAATTTTATTAGGATAAATATTAATTAAATTAAATAGATTAATTAAGAAAATAATTAATTTAATGGGAAATAAATAATAGGAGTATTGCTATTATTAGTTTTATTTCGTAAAGATAATTTTAATCGAAAATAGAATAATGGGGGGGTGAGAGTGGGCCCAAGCCCAATTAGTTATTTCAGTAAGGAGGGGTTAACAGAGCACCTTAATCCTTATTCATATCATTTGTCAGTAAGTGAAACGCTAAGGAGGGGAGAAACAAAGTCTCAAGAGAGAGTTGTTGTGGAGTGAACGCCAAGAATCCAAGAAAGGACTTCCTTGCTGTGATCAAGCTTCGCTTGAGGTACGGTGGGGGAGAGGGTATTGCCTGTATATGCATGTAGGGATGATTGGGTAGTAATCTAAGAGTATAATTTCGAATTGATGAATGTATGACCTAGAACGATGATATAATCTGTTTATTGATGATTGATTGTATGTGAATTAAAGAGTATTGGATGAGATTAAACATGATAATGAGAATAATGGAAAAAAGGGGTGATTAGGGATTGAGAAATTGGGGATTTTGATGAATTGATGGTACAATCTGTAATTGATTATTAAATTACGGAATATTGGATGCTAATAATGATTATGCATGGTGTTTAGAAGTAAAAGATTGATTAGGGATTGATTGGATGAGTTTAGAGAGGTTTGAAATCGTGAACTCTGCGATCTGCGTCGCAGGTAATCGATTACCAGGAGTAGTAATCGATTACCAGAGTGTTCTGGGCAACCCAGAAGCACTGTTTGCTTGCTGGTAATCGATTACAGAGGTGTTGTAATCAATTACCAGAGAGTTTGTCTGTGGGTAATCGATTACAGGGGTGCTGTAAGCGATTACCAGAGAGTTTGCTTGCGGGTAATCCATTACAAGGGGGTTGTAATCGATTACCAGAGACCTTGTTTGCGGGTAATCGATTACTAGAGGTTGGTAATCGATTACCAGAGTGGATTTTTAGATCCTAACTGTTTGGTGATGATTGATGTTGTTTGAGAGTACTTTATAATGAGTATGGTGTTGATGATTAATGATGTTTGATAAGGATTGTGATGCTTATGATGATGAATAATGATGATATTTGATGATGAGTGTGATGATGTATCATGATGATAACTGATGCTGAGTGTGATGATGTATTGTGATGATAATTGATGATGAGTGTGATGATGATAATGATGTCGGTGTATATCACCTTATTATGATGATGTTTAATGATGAGCATATTGATGTGTGATGATGATGATAAATGTATATCACTTTATAATGATGATGTTTGATGATGAGCATGTCAACGCATGATAATGATGATTTATGATGATGGTGTATATCACCTTTCGATGATGATGTGATCTAAGTTGTGCGGGCCCATAGAGGGGGTACAACTTAGGAGAGATGCCTTGAGCATATGTGATGAGACCTGAATTGTGCGGGCCCATAGAGGGGGTACAACTCAGGGGATCAAGATGGGGCGTTCGATGCACGGGCCCATAGAGGGGGTGCAACCTAGGAGTGATTGTACGGGCCCATAGAGGGGGTACAACCTAGGGTCGAATGTCGTTGTGCGGGCCCATAGAGGGGGTACAACCTATCGGATAATGTGTGGTAACACCGGTAGACCACCTTGGTACTAACTAGAGTGATTGACGAGGTGCGCCCATTGTGTGGAGTTCCAAGTCATGATCTTTGGGTAGATGATGAGAGGAGTATTGGTGTGTGATATATGATGACGAAATTGTGTTATTAAATGATGATTGATGATGATGAGTATTATGTGTGAGAATAGAATATATGATTACTTGGGTGAATGATGGTATGAGAACTATATGATGATATATGAATGATGTTACGATGATTATGAGCTTGATGAATGTATAATGGATGTATCTATGCGTTAAAAATAGAAATGATAGTATGGAATGTATATGTTGATATAGATGGTTAAATATATGTTGAGTTTAGATGAATGTTATTCATTGGTGATTTAATGTATTGATGACATGATGTAATGATGTTGTGGGTGAGGATGGGTATTCTCTATGTGTATGTATAGGTAGTATTCCTTTTCCTCATCGTATTCTATGGATATATTTTACAGGTGTTGAAGAGGACACGACTGGTGTCGACTATGATTAAAAGGGTATGCTCTGATAGATGTGACATCAGGGTGTATTCGGGATGTTTTAATATGTTTCTAGATTAGGATTATTTTGTGAACTTTTGGATGTCTTGTATGGCAGTAGACTAATAGTAGTTCTTTTTATGAATTGGAGATTCCGCTGCTTATTATTTAAATTATATTTGAAGGTTTGATTTCTTTTAATAAAGTCGTTTTCGAACTATGAGATATTATAAGAGTATCTGTGAACCTTTTTACCTAACGTGGGACTTTCCCTCTTCTAAACTACAATTTCTTAAATATATAAGAGTATGAGGTAGAAGGGTGTCACGGTTTTGATGTTGATGATTCTCGACAAAAGTATATATTAATATTAGCTGGAAAACTACATAGATGGTATAGAAGTTTCATAACAAGGACATATTTGTATGATGCCAATGGGAATGTTAATGAGAATCCTCCACGAAAATATGCAAGTATGATCACTGAGGATGTTTGGAGATACTTCATATTTCAACGTACAAATGATAATTTCATGGTAAGGTTACTTATATGTACCACATAACTTTCCTTATTCTTTATTTATATGCATGAATTATGTATTGATATTGTGTATGTCTAAATAGGAAAAAAGTGCAAAGAACCGTCAAAGTGCGTCTAATCCTGAATATCCATATCGAAAATTGAGAATGGGATATATATGCTCTACTTGAGCAACAAATAGTAGGTGGTCAAATTTACATAGGTAAAAATGATTTGTATATGCTTTTGCTAATTAGATGTTTCATAATACTATTACAGATGCAACAAGCGGAACTATGTGCTCCTTCTCCAGGCCGTCATGTCTTGTGGAGGTCTGGTCATGTGAATAACAAAGGGGAAATTGACCATCAAAATGTTTTTCAAGTGGTGGAACAATGTGTGAGTATTTTACAATTTTTCTTTATAATGTTTTTATACTAATTTTGTTCTTAAAATATTCATGATTAACCTATCTATTTTTTACTTTATGTGGTAGGAGATCTATTCACAATCTCAAACAAATGAGGAGTTAAAAGAAAATGGTGTGGAAGAACACTGGCAAAAGCATTGAATAAACCATAATATCCTGGTCGTATTTGAGGCATGGGGTTTGGTATCTCGAAAAAAAAAAACTATCAATATATAAGAAAGAATAGGAAACAAGACCAATTGCTTGCAGTAGTTGCAACCCTTCAAGCCCAAGTGAATAGGATGGATGTAGAGTTGGTTGATGTTATGGGTAAGCTTGCAGAAAAGGAAGCGACAAAAAAGAAATACAATATTCCAAGTGTTACGGATAGTTGCATGGTCGCAGGTCACAACCTCCCTGAGGTATTTGATTTCCTTATCAATTAATAGTGAGTCACATTTAATTCACATATAATTATCCACATTTGATGTTTTCTTCATTTTACATTGGATTGGGGCATATCATGATGTATGTTGGAACCACAGGAAACACTAGAAGGGGGGTTGAATAGTGTTTTGTAATTCTTTACAAATTTTAAGAAAACCTTTCACAAGCAAAGTGATTTTCAAATGATTTAAGCAACCTTCCGAAACTGGAGCTTTCAGCAACTTGTTGATGCAATTCAGCAGGTTCAGTAAAATGAGTTTGAAATAGTTTTACGTAGAAAACAAAGTTATTTTGCTGCGCAAATTATAATATCACTTTTCAGAACCCTCCTTGGTTAGTTATAAACTAAAAGTAAAGAGATAAGGGTTGAGAGAACTTAGCCAAGAAATTATCCTGGTTCGCCCACTAACCCAGTGAGCTAGTCCTAGGGCAAACACACCACTGGATTTCCACTAATCTCAAGAGATTACAACGAGTATTCTTTGCTCACATAGCCTCTCCAGGCTCAAACACAAGTATTATTTGCACACCTAGCCTCTTCAGGCTCAACACAAGTATTATTTGCACACCTAGCCTCTCCAGGATCAAACACAAGTATTATTTGTTTCTCCAAGCCTCTTCAGGCTCTCAGACACTTGAAAGTGTTTACAGACAAATAATGTTTAAGTTTTTGAGAAACTTAAACTGAGAAAAATATTGTACAAAGGATAACTGAGTATAAACTTAGGATACAATAAAGGTTTTCTAAGTACAAGGATTATATCAGAGATTTGCAGCAGAGTGTTGGCTTGATAGAATTGTTATTGAGCTTGGCCGACATCTCTCTCTTTGTATAAGTCATTCATGAAGCTATATATAGAGTCTTGAAATAAAACCGTTGAGGAGAGCTCATTCACCGTTGAGAGATAGCATTAAATTCCGTTTAAAACGTTGTGAAACAATCTCCCTAAAGCTTCTGACTTTTGAAACTTGCAGGTGTTGCAGTCCGTGACACTGCTCTGACACGTACAACAGGTTCCTTTTTAAGGTAAGATGACTTTGACAGCAAAAAGGATCTCTGAAAATATTCCTTAAATGAATCAAACTTACTTCAGACGTTTATGATGTATTGAGGTCTTAAGCAGGTAGCTTCCAAACTTTAGTCAAATGCTATAATGTAGGTCTTCAGCAATTCTTCTTTAATAAATGATTCTTGTAGCACTTCAGAAGGTAGAGATGAATTCAGCAGGTCTTGGCTTTTCAGAAGGTTCCTCATATCAGCAGGTTCATCTTGAGGTTTCTTCTTTACAGTACATGCTGAAACAATAAAGCAAAATACCTTCAAGTGATATTGTTCTCATAATAATCCTTTTAAAATAGTTAATCCCTTTTAAATCAAATTTGTTGTCTATTAAAACTTAGGATTTGTGAGTTCTTAAAACATTATTAATTTCTTTAATAACATTTTGAGACTCAACATTCTTCCCCTTTTTAATGATGACAAATTTGTTTAAAAAGAAATTCAGCAAATATCTGAAAGGAAATTAAAGAGTAAAGACTTAGAATACACTCCCCCTGTTTCAGATACTTGTTCTGAAAAATTTTGCTCCCCCTGAAACAAAGATTTCTTCGAGAAACAATTGCTTTAGATATCAGATACTTTGATTTCAAAAACTTCTTTTCTATAGCTTTCTTTTTATCCTTTTCTTTTCTTTTTAATACCCCCCTTTTGTCATTATTCAAAAGGGTGGGTAAAAGTGCACAGACGTAATAAATGACATTAAATAAATACGACGTAAGTAACATATCAATGTTCAAGCAAGAATGTTCAACCACTGAAACACATAACCATACGTAAAATATTTAAATGCAATAAATGTACGTAGGTAAATCATGATCATATAACAGATTCAAACACTTTACGTAAAGAGAGAAAGTATCATCATATTAAGCATTCAGAAGGTTCAAAAATATAATAGAAACTTGTAAACACACAGACTTTCTGAATTTGGCAAATTAAAAATTGTTGGTCCTCTTTAGTTTTGGCTTGGAATCTACACTCTGAGAGAGAAGAGGAACATTATTCAAATGCCTCATCATGCTTTGCAGTCTGTTGTTTCTCTTTCTCAACCTTCTGATGTCTTCTTCTCTCATGGCAAGCAGCTCAGCAAGATCAGCTTCCTTGAAAATGATGTACACATGCTTCCAATGAAAGATGATCTCCACAAAACCAACAGGAAATCCAAAATCAGCAGGATTAGCCACCAGACCAGTATAAACAGTAGGGGAATATGGCACAGTAGCCAATCCTTTTCACAGTACTCCTTCAGCAGATTATCACAGCTAGGAAAGTTGCCAGGGAACCAAGTCTTGAATTCTTGGGTAGAAAGGGAGCTCAAGGTCATGCAATCAATAAAATCATATCTGGTACCTGAGTAAGAACCTTCCTTTTCTCTTTCAAACCAATAGGAATCCTAGATCCTGTCTCTATAAGTATGGTCAAAACCCCCATAAGCTTCAAGATCTTCAGGGAGTCTCTCCCATTCTTCTTTGTTGAGAGGTTCAGGATGTTCCAGGTAAGCAGTATAAAACTTTGGTTGCTTTCCCTTATCCTCAGGACCTTCTGCAAAAGGTATCTTTGGCATAATCCTGTATGGTTGCCAAAAGATCTTAGTTGATGGTTTCATGGTGAGGTGTGTTGGAGGCTTGAATCCTCTGTAGCCAGCCTTTTCAGCAACATACTTTGAATACGCCTCGGTTTTCATGTTTAGATGCCTGATTAGAATCCAGTCATAAGTAGGTATGATTTCAGCATCAGTTGATTCCACATCAATCTTCTTCCGAAAATGCCTGGGAGGTTCCACGCCTTGTCTAATCTTTTCAAGTTGATCAGACCCTCCCCTTGAAGCTTTGCCCATTCTCCTTTTTCTAGCATCTCCAACAGAATCCACATGTAAACCAACTTGCATAGGTGGTTTCAGAGGCAAGTGGTCTTTGAAGTACATCAACTCCTACATTTGGGTAATCTGTTTCTCTGGGCCTGAGCACTTTGGTAGAATCGATGAGGAAACTCAGCAACTTTCAAGATATCTTCAAAGCACAAAATGGGTGCAACTCTGTCATAAGAAGGCTTCCTAGAAATATCCCTGGTTTTGGGTTTCCACATCTTCTCCTTCTGAGTCAGATCCCCTTCAAAAACAAATACACCATTCTCTTTCCACACAAAACTTCCTTTTGAATGTTAATTAATGGATGCAGAGAGAATGGGTTCTTCATACAAGACCATGGCAAGAGGATTTTCAGTTTCCTCATCATTTTCACCACAAACAGTTCTTGAAGGATCTGCAGGTATGGGGCTCATCTCAGCAACGATTGGCTCAATTTCCATAGGACCATCAGTAGATTCTACAGACTCTTCCCTTTCAGTAGCTGCAGCAACCTTGTCAACACTTGACACTTCATTTGCAAAAACCATAGTAGATTTATCTAGGTTGTTGTCAGCAAGTCTATCTTCCTTATCAGCACATGGAGCAGCAAAAATCTTTGTAGGTTCACCTTTGTTGTTATCAGCAGGTGTAACCTCAACAACATCAGTCTTCTCAGCAGATTCACCAATTGGTGTAACCTCTTCAACCTTATCATCATCAACAGGTTGGTTTATTTCTTTAAGAATGGTAGTAGATTCTACCAATTTAATGGGGACAAAAATAGGATCCTCCAGATCTTCTAAATCTTCTTCATCAAGGTTGTCAAAGACCACCTTGGTTTTCTTATAGGGTTGGACTTCTAGAATAGGCTTCAATGCAGCTACAGGAAACACTAGAAGGGGGGTTGAGTAGTGTTTTATAATTCTTTACATATTTTAAGAAAACCTTTCACAAGCAAAGTGATTTTCAAATGATTTAAGCAACCTTCCGAAACTGGAGCTTTCAGCAACTTGCTGATGCAATTCAGCAGGTTCAGTAAAATGAGTTTGAAATAGTTTTACGTAGAAAATAAAGTTATTTTGCTGCGCAAATTATAAATCACTTTTCAGAACCCTCATTGGTTAGTTATAAACTGAAAGTAAAGAGATAAGGGTTGAGAAAACTTAGCCAAGAATTATCCTGGTTCACCTACTAACCCAGTGAGCTACGTCCAGTCCCAGGGAAAACACACCACTGGATTTCCACTAATCTCAAGAGATTACAACGAGTATTCTTTGCTCACTTAGCCTCTCCAGGCTCAAACACAAGTATTATTTGCACACCTAGCCTCTTCAGGCTCAACACAAGTATTATTTGCACACCTAGCCTCTCCAGGCTCAAACACAAGTATTATTTGTTTCTCCAAGCCTCTTCAGGCTCTTAGACACTTGAAAGTGTTTACAGACAAATAATGTTTAAGTTTTTGAGAAACTTAAACTGAGAAAAATCTTGTACAAAGGATAACTGAGTATAAACTCAGGATACAATAAAGGTTTTCTAAATACAAGGATTATATCAGAGAATTACAGCAGAGTGTTGGCTTGATAGAATTATTATTGAGCTTGGCTGATGTCTCTCTCTTTGTATAAGTCATTCATGAAGCTATATATAGAGTCTTGAAATAAAACCATTGAGGAGAGCTCATTCACCGTTGAGAGATAACATTAAATGCTGTTTAAAACATTGTGAAACAATCTCCTTAAAAGCTTCTGACTTTTGAGACTTGCAGGTGTTGCACTCTGTGACACTGCTCTGACACGTACAACAGGTTCCTTTTTAAGGTAAGATGACTTTGACAACAAAAAGGATCTCTAAAAATATTCCTTAAATGAATCAAACTTGCTTCAGACGTTTATGATGTATTGAGGTCTTGAGCAGGTAGCTTCCAAACTTTAGTCAAATGCTATAACGTAGGTCTTCAACAATTCTTCTTTAATAAATGATTCTTGCAGCACTTTAGAAGGTAGAGATGAATTCAGCAAGTCTTGGCTTTTCAGAAGGTTCCTCATATCAGAAGGTTCATCTTGAGATTTCTTCTTTACAGTAGTACTTCCTGAAACAATAAAGCAAAATACCTTCAAGTGATACTGTTCTCATAATAATCCTTTTAAAATAGTTAATCCCTTTTAAATCAAATTTGTTGTCTATTAAAACTTAGGATTTGTGAGTTCTTAAAACATTATTAATTTCTTTAATAACATTTTGAGACTCAACAATGTATACTTTATTTATCAACACCCAATCGTCGTGTGGTTGCAAAGGGAAAAGGTCATAATGGAGAACAAATATTACATAATACTCCATTACCCCCTAACCATGCAAAAGTCATAATTGAGATTGTTGTTGATCCAAGTGCACCATTTCCATTACCTGATGTATATGATGACATCACAACTGTTTATGAAGCGATGGGTGCATTTGTTGCATGGCCATTAGACTTGATTATTTCAGATGCCTGGGTATGTTAATGCATGTACGATTTTAATATTTATATTCCTATACATGTTCTATGGATAATTGACTTTTATCAATTGTTTCCTTTGTAGGAGCTCGTAAAATCCAAAGGGCAAGCAAATGATTCTCAGAAAACAAATGAATCAATTGCCTCTCCGATTGAAATAGGAAAAAAAACCCAAAAAATGATAAAAAGATAATCAACAAAGGGAGAAAAGACACACGAAAAGCTATTTGTCAAGGGCCCTCCACACCAACTGATGCAGGTGTTACTGGCATATGGTGTAATTTTCTTCGACAACAAACTCTACATTGGTCGATTATTAATAAATCGTGTGAGATACCTATGGATAAGGATATATTCGGTGAACTTGGTAAACAATTCATTAGTGCAGATGAAATCAATGAAATCCTTCGCCATGGGTGGATCGGTGCCTCTGTGATGTGCATATTTATTAGGTAGTTGATAAGCTTTATTAATTTCTTCCAAGATTTACAATGTTTTTTAATTTATAAATGATTTTAATGAAAGTAATTTGTTTATGATTCTCTCTTTAAGGTAATTGTATTATGAGTTGATGCTTCCAACTCAAAAGACAAGTAGGTTCTTCTTTTTATCTCCTCATGAGACATGGGATTTATTTATCCCTACATCACAATACATAGCTAAAATGCTCACTCGGGCTCAGCAGGATGAAGTTTTGTTTCTAGCTCCTTGCTATATAGGGTATGTAATTTCGGTAGACATATAGCTTATGCATTGACTTCTAAAAAAGTTGAGTTGTTTATTAATTTTACTAATCAAGTGATCACTTTTGTAGGAAACATTCGGTGTTGATTGCCATAAAACCAACAAGTAACATTATCTATTATTTGGATTCATTGCGAAATCAACCACGTAAATTGCCTATAATGAAGGAAATTTTCATTAAGTAAGTGTTTATTATTTTCATGGATGTGTCATAATTGATTCTATTTACTTACATTATTTATTATTTTACATTCTAGCAGTGCTATGGCCATTTATCACAATCAAATTAAGAGGTTTTAGAATGTCAAAATCTAAAACAAATGCCAATTGGATAACTATCAAGGTATTTACAAAACTTGATGTAATTACTTTGATATATATATATAGTAATATCTTTATTTTTCATTTTTTAATAGTGTCCCCAACAGGCTAATGGTATTGACTGTGGATATTTTGTGATGAAATTCATGAAAGAGACCATCACTTTGAACCAAATTAGTTTCCCCCTTGAGGTATATATATTTTCTATAATAGTCTTTATTTTACCATAATCATTTTAATTTTAACCTGATTTTACTTGGTTATCTTATTTTTACAGTACTTCCCAGAATATAAATGTGATTCCTACACACAACAACAGCTAATTGAGCTCGAGGAAGATTAGACTCGTTATTTTATAAAAAAATTTATTTCATGATGCGTAATTTGTGAGTTTTTTTATCTTAAAAGTACATGAAGTAATTAGTTTTTTATATTAAAATACTTCTATCACAGACAAAGATTTTTATATTTTTATTATCTTTATTATTATATGTCTATTATATTGATGAATTAAAACTATGTTGATATTCCATTTCTAGAAAATTTTTGTCTATAGTGTTGTTTGGAAAATTGGGACTATGACAAGTGTTTAGCAAATTTGGGAAAGATGAAAAAACAAGGGAAACTCTGCCGGAATTTCATTTAAAAAGACATATATTAATTCTAGTTAATAGAGAAATTGAATTATTGATGTGTTTTATAATCTTTGTTAGCCATGTCAACTTTCATGTTTTGGTATTAGCTAGAATTCAAGTGTATGATGATATGGTGATATGTTATTAAGTTATATATATGTTGATATTCCACTTGTTTGCAAATTGTTCTCTTTAGTTCTGCCTGGTCAATTTGGACTCTGATAGGTGTTTGACAATTTTGGGGAAATTAGAAAAGCAGGGGAAACTCTGCCGAAATTTTGATTAATTAAAAATATAAGCAGAAATTAATTCTATTAAATAGGGTAGTTGAATTAGTGACATGTTTTATTATCTTTGTTAGCTATGTCAACTTTCATATTTTGGTAGTAGCTAGAATTCAAGTATACATGATGTTATATGGTGATTTGTTATAAGTTATATACCTTGATATTTCACTCTTTTACAAATTGCTCTCTTTAGTTCTACTTGGTGATTTGTATATGATGATGGCGATTTGTATGATGATGTGTGTTGAACGATTATTAAGTTAGTATGACTATCATTAACTTTTAAGTATTATAATTAATGTGTATTTTTATTCATGTGAGTGAAATAATAATTCATATTTGCTGATGATGACTCCCAAATCTACCCATGCAAGAAAAAAAACTGAGACTTTAAAGCGTTTATTTAAATAAGGCTTTAGAAAATATATATATACTATAACGTTTAAAACGCTTTAGAAAACCCGATTTTCCTAGACCTAAACTTGAAAAGATGGTTTGGTACAGCGTTTCGATTAACGCTTTACTATGTCTTTCGCTACAACGTTTCAATAAACACTTTACTATGTCTTTTGCTACAGTATTTTCTAAACGCTTTAGCAAGTCGATGACATACTACAACACCCAAGACTAAGGGTCCGTTTGGTTTACAGTTGAGTAGAATTGATTCTAGAAATGAATGATTGAGATGGATGATGCACGCTTTACGAAGTACGTTATACATGTGTGTGTTCAAAATGGACTGCGATCCTCTGCAGTTGGAAATCAACTGCAAATGATCAAAGCCGTAAAAAAAATTTGTTTTATATATTTAAAAAATAAAGCACATGTACGGGAGTTAACATTCACCATTGGATGAAGAATTGCAGGCCCTTGATAAATACAAATTATACACATTAATCATCCCTCAAATTTAACTTTTTAATGCATTTTTTGTGCTTAATTAACAAGTCATAAGCATATTATGCCAATTCAGGTTCATATTGGGCTCAATTACATTTTTTCAGCATTAAAATGTTTTCGTATTTCAAGCATAACTTGAGTTCTAGACATCTAAAAATTATGTTCTTTACATTGTAGGAAAGATAAAAGAGAGCCCTAAAACTTTGATGAAGAACCCAAAAGCTAAATCGGATGGCTAGTGAGTCGAAATGGGCTTGGAAGACGGAATAGTCAGCATCATATGAAAACCTGACCAGCACTCAATGATTGGGCCATAACTTGGGCTAGAAAACTCCTTTTGGGCTCAACCCAGCGGCATTTGAAAGCTAAGATCCAGAGCTTGATTTCATATGAAGACAACTTTCTTGGATTCTGCCAGATTGAGGATGATATGCTCGGTGCAAGTGGGAGACAAGTAGGTGAATGATAGCTAGAGTAGGTGAATAATTCAAAGTAATGGACAAATGCATTAGGTAATTGATCAATAAGTCCATTTGTGGACAAAACATGCTTAGTCATTGCTGAGTGATCATGTTTGGAATGACATCTTTTCCCCTCCTATAAATACGAGGGCTTGCTAAGGAGAAGAGCATCCAAGTTGTAGTAGAAATTACTAAGAGTTTCATTTACTTTTGTTCATCTTTTTGTAAAGTCTTCATGGAAGGCTAAGTTTTTATTCAATTCAAGGAGTCAAGCTTATTTTAATCTTGGTTTTGAGGTTCGATCTTCATTTACATGCTGATTGAATTACATCTACCATGCTTTTCTACTCCACTTGCTTCAATTCCATATTTCTTTTATCAAAACTTGATTGGTTAACATGTTTTGGTTATGAAATTTGTTATTGATGTATGTTGTACTCTTGATTGGTTAATCATCGTACAATGATTGAAAAGCATAGAGTAAGCAATTAAATTGAAGGTATTCATTTAATTATTTACTTCAATTGGATTCCGTTTATAAAATTGATTTGGATCTAACATAAGATTTTATGGTTATTTGATCTTGTTAATCTTAATCAATTGAATTCTGGAAATTATTTCAGTAGTGAATCCGGGATCATTGTAGGGGTTCCATATGATTCTAAGTTGATAGATTTAATCTCTTGAATGCATGTTATTAATAACCAATGATTTACCATGAAAATAGCCTCTGAATTCCTTGGATTGATATTGTCTTGAATTGATTCAACCTTTACTTTTAACTTGATCTTTTATTTTCTTCAGTTTATTCCAATCAATCAAACCCCCCCCCCCAAAGAAGGATTAATTTGAGTGGATCTTCAGGTTCGACCCGGTTTATACCATTCTACTACAAGTAGTTTGCAGATCGGAGAATTACAAGTATAATTTTGTGCAGGTTCGACAACTGTCAGCCCTCCCGTTGAAAAACCAACTGGAGAGGATCCGCACGTGTTCAAAATACATGTCCATGGCTAGTAGGAGTAATCGTTAATATCTATATATTTTTCCCCTTTTGTATATGGTTAATTATTTTTAAATGTATTTTGTTATTTTCTCACGTGAATCCAAACATAGATTGCATAACAAAAGACAAGCTTTTCTATTTCCTACTACTTCGTAGACTCAAAAGGAGAATAAATAAATAAATTGAAAACAAAACCTACATTTTTTTGGTGCATTCATGTATCTATCTTTGCTTTATATTTCATTGAGTCACTTTATTAGTAGTACACAATACAGCATCAAAGATATTCATGATGACAGATAGTGCTTTCAGGCACTTTCCGACTGAAGAGAGAGGGCATGGTGGGACAAGGACAAGGAACAACCAAGCAAAGCAATATTTATATTATAGTGTGGACTATGGAGTGAGTGAGTGTGTGACCACCCCAACAACAGAGACGTACAGAGAAAACTACATTTGCAGAAAGGTAAAGAATGGAGCTTTACGTACCAGGCAAAATTTCACTCACTTTTGTCCATAGGTTAATTAACGAAGAGTAGATGAGAAATCACCTGGCAGCTGTGTGTAGTATAGTATTTATAATGTGTATAGATCAGAGCCAAATCTATCGGGATAGTTTGGATACATGTTTAAAACATGATTTTAATAAAAATTAAATATATTTATTATATTTTCTTTATATAATTCTTGTATTAAAAAATGAAATTAAGAGAATATATATATATATATATATATATATATATATATATATATATAATGGGATGATGAGTTGAGTTGGGTACATATTTTGTGCAGTGGTGCGTGGGGGATGTATGTGGGGTTATGATTCTCTATCTCAAGTGAAAAAGAAAGAAATTGGGAGGGTTGGAATCATAAGCCGACAAAATCAATGGAAAGGAGAAAATTATGGGAAGGGTTATTGGAGTTGACAAGTTCTTGGTATAATTAGTGAAAAGAAAGCAACATATTGATAACAATAATATAGCTCACACGGATGAAGAGTCTCACTCGCACCTCCACATCGCATCCGTGTGTTTAAACTTTAATATTGGGATCAATACATAGCTCTTTCAAGTCCTAATATCCTATATTAATTGAGTCACAACTCATTATTGAGCGACATATTCACATTTTCTATTCTCTCCATTAAAGAGACTCTAATGTCACTTTTTTTTTTATATTTTTAATACTATTTCACACATCTTATTATAAATATATATCTTTTAATGTTATCTCAAATCTCTCTTAATTTATTAAAAAATTAATAATTTGAAACCCAAATATTTATAATTCTAAATTTAACCTATTTTTTCATATTTTTTATTTAAATTCAAATTTATTTATTATCATTTAATAATATATATTTTTTAATTAACAATTATAACAACAGATGATAAAAAGATATGATAATTTTAAAATTATATAAAATATTACTAATTAAATAAAATTATTGAAATAATTAATTTTTATAAATTAATAATTCAAATTAAAAAAATCACCCTTCAATATATACATTTAACTTAATTACTAATTAAAATTAATTATCTTTAATGTTTGTATATTGAATTATACATAATTTAAACTAATTATAGTATAACATTCACATCAAATTTAAATTATTTATTTTAAATCCATCATATATCATATATTTTAATATATTTATTATTAAATACATATATATTAACACATATATATATTTAAAGATATTAATTATATAAAAATAAATGTTGTAATATATATACATATATAAATATAAAGACACGTATCTTACATTAAGAAATAAATATGACTTTCTTATATCGTGATATATATAGTAATTTTGTGGAAAAAAAATGTTAGGTGTTAGTCACATTAAGATGTGGATGTTTCCGACTCAAACATGATAATTAAATTTGTACAAAATAAATATAGTAATATACTAATATTTATACCAAGTAATTAAGGTGGAAATGCATGCATGCTTATAACTTCAATATGTGGTTTCATATTGAAGATCGATGTTTAGCATACCTACCTAGTTGGGGAATGGGGATAAGGTGCAAGTGAAACTATTTCAGCCGGGTCCTTAATTTGCAAACATTTTGGGGCCCACTAATTGACTGCAATAGGCAGACTTCCCTGTATCAAGATCTAAGCAAATCTCCAAAGCATTTTCCACTTTACGATAGTTAATATTAAAGACGATGTTTGGCTTTTCAACATAAAGAATTAGTGTAAACTTAGTTTACATTTGAATATAATTAATTTTAAAAATTAATGGTTAAAAATGAGTATAAAGTATGAAGTGATTTAATTAAAATCAAATATGTAAAATTAATTTTATTATATGGAATTGATTTTAGGTGGATTTAATACACACAAGTTAAATATTTGTGTAATGGTACATAAATTTTTTTGTGACACTCAGATTTATTATTTTTTAATGGACGGTGGTGATTATAAAATTACTTCCGGTCACCTAGGGCCAAAAGCATCATAACAGAATATGCATTTTGCACTTTGGTACAAATCTTCAATAAATTTCTGAGACAAGCTGAGGGATTTCATCAAGTGTCTGTTGCGTGCTCTGCCATGCTGTGACTCTCACCGCAAACACATGAGTCACTGCTCCTCCGCCCTACGTGCTCCTATCCTCGTACAACCACGCATAGTTGGCCCCACCACCGAACCCCTACGGCCGCAAGAAGGCGGTGATCATCGCCATC
Source organism: Sesbania bispinosa (assembly GCA_026901365.1). Lineage (NCBI taxonomy): Eukaryota > Viridiplantae > Streptophyta > Magnoliopsida > Fabales > Fabaceae > Sesbania > Sesbania bispinosa. Next base: position 3,483,874 of record QLOH01000012.1, read on the forward strand.
TCATTTTGGTACTCATTGTACGAGATCAAGGAAAGCATCGACTTGGACATGTGGATGCATTCCATTCTCATCGACAAGTTCAATTTCCCCTATATTCCATCGTTATGCTCACCGGTACCGGAAGCAACTTTGAAGAGTAATGTAGTATGTGCAGTGTCCTAGTTTATTAGTTGTTCCACCTATGAAAACGTGTTATTGGAGATTTGACTGTGTAGATGACAAAAAACAGAGTATAGAACATTTCAATGTCAGTCTTATTAGTTTATGATATTTGTAATTTCTTAGCAATTCGTTTCAATTTCAAATTTCAATGTAAAGGGTCCTTCAAATCACATAATCGTAGTATCTCAATTAATTAAAAATGCTTATATTGATTAGCTAATACTCCCTCCGGTCCTATTTATAAGAATCTTTTATTGAGACACATTATTAAGGAAATTGGTTAATTTAGTTTATTACAATAAAATTGTTATGAATGTGTATCATATTTCCTAAACTACCATTGAATTTATTGAGACCCATTATCTTTCTCTTTCTAATTAACTACTCAATTGTGTCATACTCTCTCTACTAATTAATTACTCAACTACTAATGGGGTATTTTTGTAAAAAAATAATTAATGCATGGGATAATCTGAAAAGATTCTTATAAAAAAGACCAAGACTCACCTTAAAAAAGGTTCTTATAAATAGAACCGGAGGGAGTATGTAATTCTTTCATGGAAACTAAGTTAATGTCTCTAACGAGATCAGTCCGGTGGAACAAGAAAAAATTCATAAAGAAGCAGCTGCTCAACAGTGATCACTTGTTAATAGCAGTCCGTACTTAGCAGTGTAATCACTTGTGTGTTGTGTGTTTCTGAAGCAAGTTAGCTTTGATTCCTTTAAGGTAGTATTAGTTGGTGTTATAATAAATGCGCAAATAAAGCGGAAGTGTAACGACGAACGTGGTTTAATTTTAACGTATAGCTTACACCCACAAGTAATGACAACTATTGTGTAAATATTCAAAGTGATAATGTGAAAACAAAATGGTCACACACAACACTCAAATCCCAAAGCCCAAATACACCCCAAATACTTCACAATATTTCCTCACCGGTGTATGCACTCAAAACACCCTTTAAATTACAAAGAGAAATATAAAGAACTAATATATTTCTGAGAGTGCTATACTATTGGGTTTCAACTCTTGTTTTTATCACAAATAAAAATGACATTCAATTTATAAGTCTTGCATGCATACGATGACCACATGTTAACGTAAGGAGGAGATGACGTTTCTCTGCTCCTCATAATTTTAAGTCCCTAAACTAATGGAGGGAATTAATCACAAGAAGGAAAAAGTCATATTTAACAAATCCCCACCTTGACTTTAACCTTCTTCAATCTTCGAAAATTTTTTGTCATCTTCAGTAGCTACGAACACCAATTAAGTCCAGACTGTGACACCCTTCTACCCCATACTATTATATGTTTCGTAAATAGAAGTTTAGAAAATGTAAAGTCCCTCGGTGGGTAAAAAGGTACACATACACTCTTAATAAATCCCATAGTTCGAAAACGACTTTATTAAATGAACTCAAACTCCAAATATAAATTAATTATAAACAGCGGAAATCTCCATAGGAATAAAAACAATTAATAATCTACTGCCATACAAGGCATCCAGAAGTTCATAAAAATACTCCTAATCTAGGAACAAGGTAAAACCCCCAAGCACACCTTGATGTCACATCTATCAGAGCATACCCTTTTATTCATAATCGACACCAGTTGTGTCCTCATCAACACCTGTAAAATATATCCACAGAATACAGTGAGGAAAAAGAATACTACCTATACATACACATAGAGAATATCAATCCTCACCCACAACATCATTACATCATGCTATCAATACATTAAATCACCAATAAATGACATTCATCTAAACTCAACATATATTTAATCATCTATATCAACATATACATGTCATACCATCATTCCTATTCATAACACATAAATATATCCTTTACACATTCATCAAGCTCATCATCATCATAACCTCATTCATATATCATCATATAGTTCTCATATATTCACCCAATTAATATCATCATCATATAGTTCCATCATTCACCCAATTAATCATATATTCTATTCTCACACATAATACTCATCATCATCAATCATCATTTAATAACACAATTTCGTCATCATATATCACACACCAATACTCCTCTCATCATCTACCCAAAGATCATGACTTGGAACTCCACACAATGGGCGCACCTCGTCAATCACTCTAGTTAGTACCAAGATAATCTACCGGTGTTACCACACACTATCCGATAGGTTGTACCCCCTCTATGGGCCCGCACAACGACATTCGACCCTAGGTTGTACCCCCTCTATGGGCCCGTACAATCACTTCTAGGTTGCACCCCCTCTATGGGCCCGTGCATCGAACGCCCCATCTTAGTCCCCTGAGTTGTACCCCCTCTATGGGCCCGCATAACTCAGTTCACCTCCCGAATTGTACCCCCTCTATGGGCCCGCACAATTCAGGTCTCATCACATACGCTCAAGGCATCTCTCCTAAGTTGTACCCCCTCTATGGGCCCACACAACTTAGATAACATCATCATCAAAAAGTGATATACACCATCATCATAAATCGTCATTATCATGCATTAACATGCTCATCATCAAACATCATCATTATAAAGTGATATACACTTATCATCATCATCATCATACATCAATATGCTCATCATTAAACATCATCATAATAAGGTGATAGACACCGACATCATTATCATCATCACACTCTTCATCAATTATCATCATTAATAAAGTGATATACACTTATCATCATTCACATCATCATCATAAGTGACATGCACTATCATCAATAACATCATCATCATAAGTGATACACACTATCATCATTTACATCATCATCATAAGTGATACACACTATCATCATTTACATCATCATCATAAGTGATACACCCTATCATCAATTACATCATCATCATAAGTGATACACACTATCATCAATTACATCATCATAAACAACATCACACATCGTCAATCATCATCATTATACTCGTCATAAAGCACCATCAAACAACATCAATCACTAAGGATCTCAAAGTCCACTCTGGTAATCGATTACCAACCTCCAGTAATCGATTACCTACAAACAAGGTCTCTGGTAATCGATTACAACACCCCTGTAATCGATTACCCGCAAGCAAACTCTCTGGTAATCGATTACAACACCCCTGTAATCGATTACTCACAAACAAACTCTCTGGTAATCGATTACAGCACCCCTGTAATCGATTACCCGTAAACAAACAGTGCTTCTGGGTTGCCCAGAAAACTCTGGTAATCGATTACCACATCTGATAATCGATTACCCGCGACGCAGATCGCAGAGTTCACGATTTCTCACCTCTCTAAACCCATCCAATCAATCCCTAATCAGTTTTTTTCGTCTAAACATCATTCATACTCATTAATAACATCAAATACTCAATAAATCACTAATCTATTACAGATTATACCATCAATTCATCAAAACCCCAATTTCTCAATCCCTAATCACCCCCTTTTCAATTATCTTCAATAACATCTTTACTCTCATACAATAATTCATCAATACACATACAATAAATCATCAATCACCAGATTATATCATCATTCTCAGTTATTCATTCATAAATTCGAATTATACATCTTAGATTACTACCCAAGTACCCCTATATGCATATACAGGCAATACCCTCTCCCCCACCGTACCTTAAGCGAAGCTTGATCACAGCAAGGAAGTCCTTTCTTGGATTCTTGGCGTTCACTCCACAGCAGCTCTCTCTTGAGACTCCGTTTCTCCCCTCCTTAGCGTTTCGCTTACTGAAGAATGATACGAATAAGGATTAGGGTACTCTGATAACCCCTCCTTACAGAGATAACTAATTGGGCTTGGGCCCACTCTCACCCTCCATTATTCTATTTTCAATTAAAATTATCTTTACGAAATAAAACTAATAATAACAATACTCATATTATTTATTTCCCATTAAATTAATTATTTTCTTAATTAATCTATTTAATTTAATTAATATTTATCCTAATAAAATTTAGGATGTTACACAAACAATGTTTGAACTTAGATACTATAACTGACTTAGTCATCATGTTAGATGGATTATCTAATGTGCCAATCTTTATCTCTGCAACAACACCTTGAGAAATAATTTCTCGTATAAAATGATATTTGACGTCAATATGTTTAGTTCTTTCATGATACATTTGATTTTTAGTCAAACGTATGGCACTTTGGCTATCACAATAAACTACTGTTTTATTTTGTTCTAAACCTAAATTGCCAACCAAACCTTTAAGCCAAATGGCTTCCTTCACTGCTTCTACTACAGTCATATATTCTGCTTCTGTAGTAGACAATGCAATAGTGGATTGTAAAGATGCTTTCCAACTAATTGCACTACTCGAAAGTGTGAAGACATAACCCGTCAGAGATATCCTTTTGTCAATATCTCCAGCATAATTAGAGTCAACATAATCAATAATACTACTACTAGTATTATGATTCTTATCGTAAACCAAGCCAACAATCGCAGTACCTCTGAGATATCGAAGTATCCATTTCACAGCTTGCCAATGCATCTTTCTAGGATGCCCCATGTACCTGCTAACAACACTAACAACATGTGATATATCTGGACGAGTGCAAACCATAGCATACATGATGCTTCTAACTGCACTAGCAAAAGGAACACGTGACATTTGTTCCTCTTCTTCAGCAGACTATGGTGACATCGTTGCTGATAGTTTGAAATGGGTTGCCAATGGAGTGCTAACTGGATTAGCATTGTGCATTCCAAAACGTTCCAATACTTTCTCAATCTACCTCTTCTAAGACAAGTATAACTTTCCAACGCGTCTATGTCTATAGATTTCCATGCCCAAAATCTTCTTAGTTGCGCCCAAATTTTTCATTTCAAATTCACCACTTAGTTGAGTCTTCAACTTCTTGATCTCTGACATACTATTAGCCACAATTAGCATGTCATCAACATAGAGCAATAAATAAATGAACGAACCATCTTGGAGCTTTCTCTGGTATACACAACTGTCATATTCACTTCTGGAATAACCATGACTCAACATAAAAGTATCAAACCTTTTGTACCACTGGCGAGGTGATTGCTTTAAGCCATATAATGACTTCTTCAAGAGACAAACGTGATCTTCCTTGCCTTCAACTGCAAAACCTTGTGGTTGTTGCATGTAAATTTGTTCTTCAAGCTTGCCATGAAGAAAAGTTGTTTTTACATCAAGTTGCTCAAGCTCCAGATCAAATAGAGCAACCATGGCTAGTAACACCCGGATGGAACTATGTTTCACAACAGGAGAAAAAAATTCATTATAGTCAATTCCTTCCCTTTGGCTGAAACCTCTTGCAACTAAACGTGCCTTGTATCTAGTTGCTTCAACTCCAGGTGACCCTTCCTTCTTCTTGAAGACCCATTTGCAACCAACAATCTTCTGTCCTTTTGGCGGTTTCACTAGCTCCCAAGTTTGATTCTTATGAAGAGACTCCATTTCCTCACCCATAGCAGCAATCCACTCTGCAGACTCATTACTTGAGATAGCCTCATTGTGCGTTACGGGTTCTCGAGCTTCAATGTCCTCTGCAACAGATAATGCAAACAAGATAATGCCTGCATGGCCATATCTCGTAGGTGGTTTTATTTGCCTTCTTACTCTATCTCTAGCGAGATTATAATTCTGTAGTGGATTCTCTTCTTGCTCTTCAACAAACTCTTGTTCTTCCGTAATAGGTTGATCAAAAGTGCCTTCCTCATGAACGGGTTGATCTAAAGTACTCTTAGGTACTTCCTTCGGTGGTTCATAGTTAAGCTCCACCTGCTTGCTAACACTATCCTCCTCATCTACATCACTAATCTTCTTTGTTAGATGAAGCATGAGTGATTCATTAAACTTCACATCTCTGCTAATTATGAATTTTGGTGGCTTTGTTTCGGTACACCATAACCTGAAACATTTAACCCCATATGCATGACCAAGAAATATGCATTTCTGCACCCTTCGTTCAAACTTACCTATACTTGCATGAGCATACGCAGGACAGCAAAAATTTCTTAGATCAGAATAATTAGCAAGAGAACCAGACCATACCTTAATAGGAGTTTTTAACTCAATTGCAATTGACGGAGATCGATTCACCAAATAGCAAGCCATATTAATTGATTCAGCCCAAAATTCTTTTGACAATCCAGCATTAGAGAGCATACAATGAGCTCTCTCTAAAAGAGTTCTATTCATGCGTTCCGCAACACCATTTTGCTGAGGTGTCATTCGCAAAGTACGGTGTCGTACAATGCCTTTATTTTCGCAAAACAAGTTAAATTCCTTCACAAAACTCTAAACCATTTTCAGTTCGAAGGCGCTTAATCTTCTTCCCAATTTGATTTTCTATAAGCACTTTCCACTTCTTAAAGGTGGGAAAGACATCATTCTTGTGCTTAAGAAAATAAACCCAAACTTTTCTTGAATAATCATCAATAAAAGTCAATAAGTACCTAGCACCTCCTTTTGACAAAACAGGCATAGGGCCCCATAAATCAGAATGAATATAATCAACCGTACCCTTGGTCCTGTGGATAGCGGTGCTAAACTTGACTCTAGTTTGCTTCCCGTAGACACAATGTTCACAAAAGTCAAGTTTACCAATTTTATTATCACCTAGCAAGCCACGCTTGATCAAAATAGACATTCCAGCCTCACTCATATGCCCAAGACACATATGCCACATACAAGTAGTATCTGATTCTGAAGCATGAGTGATTCATTAAACTTCACATCTATGCTAATTATGAATTTTGGTGGCTTTGTTTTGGTAAACCATAACCTGTAACCTTTTACCCTAGATGCATAACCAAGAAATATGCATTTATGCGCTTTTCGTTCAAGCTTACCTATACTTGCATGAGCATACGCAGGACAACCAAAATTTCTTAGATCAAAATAATTAGCAGGAGAACCAGATCATACCTCAATAGGAGTTTTTAACTCAATTGCAATTGATGGAAATTGATTCACCAAATAGCAAGCCATATTAATTGCTTCAGCCCAAAATTCTTTTGACAATCCAGCATTAGAGAGCATGCAACGAGCTCTCTCTAAAAGAGTTCTATTCATGCGTTCCGCAACACCATTTTGCTGAGGTGTCATCCGCACAGTACGATGTCGTACAATGCCTTCATTTTACTTCTTAAAGGTGGGAAAGACATCATTCTTGTGCTTAAGAAAATAAACCCAAACTTTTCTTGAATAATCATCAATAAAAGTCAATAAGTACCTAGCACCACCTTTTGACAAAACAGGCGCAGGGCCCTACAAATCAGAATGAATATAATCAACCGTACCCTTGGTCCTGTGGATAACGGTGCTAAACTTGACTCTAGTTTGCTTCCCGTAGACACAATGTTCATAAAAGTCAAGTATACCAATTTTATTATGACCTAGCAAGCCACGATTGATCAAAATAGACATTCCAGCCTCACTCATATGCCCAAGACGCATATGCCACATACGAGTAGTATCTGATTCTGAAGCATGAGTGATTCATTAAACTTCACATCTCTGTTAATTATCAATTTTGGTGGCTTTGTTTCGGTACACCATAACCTGGAACCTTTCACCCCAGATGCATAACCAAGAAATATGCATTTATGCGCCCTTCGTTCAAGCTTACCTATACTTGCATGAGCATACACAGGACAACCAAAATTTCTTAGAACAGAATAATTAGCAGGAGAACCAGACCATACCTTAATAGGAGTTTTTAACTCAATTGCAGTTGACGGAGATCGATTCACAAATAGCAAGCCATATTAATTGCTTCAACCCAAAATTTTTTGACAATCCAGCATTAGAGAGCATGCAATGAGCTCTCTCTAAAAGAGTTCTATTCATGCGTTTCGCAACACCATTTTGCTGAGGTGTCATCCGCACAGTACGGTGTCGTACAATGCCTTCATTTTCGCAAAACAAGTTAAATTGTCCTTCACAAAACTCTAAACCATTGTCAGTTTGAAGGCGCTTAATCTTCTTCCCAATTTGATTTCTATAAGCACTTTCCACTTCTTAAAGGTGGGAAATACATCATTCTTTTGCTTAAGAAAATAAACCCAAACTTTTCTTGAATAATCATCAATAAAAGTCAATAAGTACTTAGCACCACCTTTTGACAAAACAGGCGAGGGGCCCCACAAATCAAAATGAATATAATCAACCGTACCCTTGGTCCTGTGGATAGCGGTGCTAAACTTGACTCTAGTTTGCTTCCCGTAGACACAATGTTCACTAAAGTCAAGTTTACCAATTTTATTATCACCTAGCAAACCACGCTTGCTCAAAATAGACATTCCAGCCTCACTCATATGCCCAAGACGCATATGCCACATACGAGTAGTATCTAATTCTGAATCACGGGAAGATGATACAGCTGCAGCTCCAACAACTGTACTACCTTGTAGAAAGTAGAGACCATTGATCAATTTTCCTTTGATCACAATAAGAGCACATTTGGAGACTTTAATAACTCCAACTTCAACAGAAAACTTGCACCCTTGAAAATCAAGAGTACCCAAAGAAATGAGATTTTTCTTCAAGTCTGGTATGTGTCGGACATTAGTCAAAGTTCTCACAATACCATCATGCATCTTGATTCGAACCGTTTCAATGCCAATGACCTTACAGGAAATATTATTTCCCATAAGGACAACACCACCGTCAATAGATTGGTATGTAGTAAACCAATCCTGATTAGGATACATGTTGTAAGAGCAACCAGAATCAATAATCCATGCATCACCAACTAAATTAGTTGATACAGAAAGAACATTTTCAGCACCTTCAGTTACACTTGTTGTATTACTTGAACTTGCCTCATTCTTTTCTTTGAGCCTTGGACATTCTGCTTTCCAATGCCCTTCCTTCTTGCAATATTGACACCTTCCCTTCCGAGTTCTAGATTTGGATCTAGATTTCCCTCTGTTAGAACTACTCGAGCTAACCTCTCTAGATCTCCCTCTAGCATACAAGCCAGCAACATGGTCATCACATCCATTACTATCGTGCTCCATCTTTTCACGACTCAAAAGAGAGGATTTCACCTCATCAATATCTAGATGCTTACGCTCATATATTAGAGTTTCCCGAAAGTGCTTGTATGAGGGAGGTAAAGAGCATAGCAACGTCATTGCTTGTTGCTCACTAGAAAATTTTTCTTCCATAATTTTTAACTCCATAACTAGTGAAGTAAACTCAGAAATATATGATCTGATAGAAGCCCTTTCATCCATACGAAGAGTGTACAGTCGTTGCAATACGCCAAGACGATTGGCCACCGTTTTTGTCATATACAAGGACTCTAATTTTGACCACAACGATGTTGCTGTTTTCTCGGACAAAACTTCCTATAACACATCATCAGTTATACATAACTGAATCACAGAAAGAGCCTTATCATCAGTCTCATCCCATTCAGAGTCTGTCATCATGGCAGACTTCTTTTCTTTGCCAGAAAGTGCTATTTTCAAGTTTTGTTGAGTTAACACAACCATCATACAGACCTTCCACATTCCGAAGTTGATGTGCCCATCATAATGGGAAAATCCTTCGCGGCTCCACCTCGTGAACCCACGCCCTATTGCAATGGTGCTACGACGAAGACTTGCGATTGCGTGAGTTATATGCAAATCAACAACTCCTTCCATTATAACTACAAACCCTAATCTCGAAATTCTAATCCGACTACAAACCCTAAATTTTAAAATCCAAAACGGTGTTTTTTAGTTATATGCAATCCTAACTCTGAAAAATTCAAATTGATGTTTGTTTGCTTAACGAATCTCCATGAAGTCACAAGAATATGTAATGCTAATCGATTCTTGTTCTTTCATTCTATTTGTTTTGATTTTCAACAATACTCATAGTCCCCCTTCATTCAATAACAACGCTCATTTCTCAGATTTCAACAGTGAATAAATATAGTGAAACCTTTTGCTCACAGAGTTTCTTTCAAACAAGGTATTTCCATGTCACGAGTTTCATCTTTCATTTCTCACAATGTTTTTTTTCTTTCTCTATTTTTTAATTATGAAAAGTTGATTGTTGTATATCGTTTGTCGATTCATCTCTATCTCCATTGAAATCAGCTTGGCATTACTTTTAGACCACCTCTTATTTGTTAGAGTGCTTGAGTTTGCTCTTAGTCTTAATGTTGCTAGTTAGTAACTTTAGGAAGGTTGAATTCAAAACTTGCAAATTACTCAAACCTTTTATCATTATTTACACTTGTTAAGCAACAACTATAGTGAACCAAACCTAGTTGTAGCTGACCATCCTTATTAGAAAGATTGCAAAGATTTCCTAGCTTTCTCCTAAAGAAGGCATGTACCTATACTTAATTTTATTCATATGGAAACCTTAATTCTTAATTATTTTATAATTTTTATTTTTTTAAAAAGGTGAAATATTTAATTTATGAAAAAAATAATTACAAAATATCAATAGTCCTCAAATGTTATGATAAGAAAGAGAACAATGCAAGGAGACAAGTAGTGGAACTCAATACGACTCAAAGACAAGAACTTCGTATGAAGAAGTCCAAGCTTGTCAACATGTTTCATGATAGTGGTAGTGAGAGTGCAATTAAAAAATTTAGCTGAAATTCCAAATAATACTTGTCGATTGATTTTGGATGTACAACTCATATTTCTAATATGACGCATGAATTCCTTAGAATCTGATCCGCAAAGCCAAATGAAAAGTTTGTCTTTATGGGCAATAAAGTGAAAGTTCTAGTGTCTGACAAAAGATTCAGCATATTATGTCATCTACACACCTGGAAGAGCATCTCGTTGAAGAATCATTTGAGGTGTTTACTCGGATTTGTCTCGCCAATGTACAAACTAATCTATGTAAATGGTCACAAGAACCTGTGAGGGATCTCTATTTGCATCAATCGAGGTGTGAAAGGGTGTTGGAAAGGCCTTGGGATCATATTCAAACCAATTGCACATGTTTGTGCGACCAACGTAGTGTGGGTGGCTGCGGCCATAGTTGACGCTCTGACTGGGTTACCATGGGTTCCTCATTTTGGTTGAGTTAGCTACCCCCCTCCAGGCGCGACTAGGCCTCCTTTAGGCATGACTTGTTTGACCCCTATTGGTGTAGTTTGTGTTATTCCTTCTTCGACATTTGCTACCGGGATGGGTTTGTTTTGAGCCTCGGCCGTTGCAAGGAGGAGAGAAGGAAGAGAACTCATTTAGAGGAGTTATATATATGTGTATTAGTACGATGACTCGCAAGAGAGGAAGTTGCTGGTGTGTTAAGACCTCTTGAATCCACCACTTCTCTAGTGGAAATTCCTTCTTCTACAGCGAGATCTTCGTCTAGGGGTTGAATTAGGAAGATGATTTCCACGTATCTAATCCTCTATTCGAACTCCCTCACCTTCTGGTTCTTTCTCTGTCTATGGATGCTTGAGGGGATGGGTGTCTCCTCGTCATCTCCATCACTAGAGGGTTTGTGGTGCCGAAAATGGCGTCTGGTCCTGTGAGTGAGTTTCCTCATACACCTAAACTAGGGGTTAGGGGAAGCATATGGTGGTGATTCCTTTCCGGTGATACGGGTGGAAATATTTACAGAGGGAGAACCACATTGTTGGGTGGTTCTAATGACCTAGTTGGGGTCAGTCTTTCCCCATATAGCCTCAACAGAGGTGTTTTCTTGTTGGACTTCTGTGTTTTGGGGTTAGTTGTTAGTGGCTATTTGAGGAAACCCAATTTATAACCTTCATCGTGTCATTAATGGTGGGAAATGAGGTGGTGCAGCCTCAGCAAAGTGGAAGAGGTGGTGGGGGGTTAAGTTTATCTTTCACATAGATGACGCTAAATAATTAAGGTCGAGATGCACTTAGGGAGGTCTAAGATAATGGACCGGGGTCAACATGGTGGCGAGGTGGCGTAAATACTTCAAACAGTACCTTTGGCGACGGAGTAGGGGGTAACTATAGGAAACACTCAGACTCTTAAGTCGGTAAGAGCATAAGTGAAGTATATGCATGGATATAAAGGGTTACCTGGTTCTCCCAAAGGGAGGTTTTTGTAGGGGCTTCATGGTTACTTTAGTTGATAGAGAAGGCCAATTGCATGACAAAGGATGATTACGCCAATCATATCAACTTGTAATGCTCTGTCATCAATATGTAATAACCACCTATTCTGGTTGGTTGTGTCAGTAATCATGCCGCTTATCTCAACTTAGTGGGAGGTGCATTAAATGCAATGGGCCTTGTTAGGTATTCGAGGTGGAAAGACTTTGAATGAGGTTGTGTCTCGTTTGAGAGTTACGCATAGGTCGACATGAGTATATTCGGTTAGTTTCCAGTCTGTGGTTGTAGGTTGGTCTAATCACGGGTTCATGCAGCTGCCAGCTACTTGAAATGGCTAAGTGTTTGGTCTTGGTCAAGATAGCCGAGCCAATCTCGATCTGGTCCAGAATAAATAATATTTTACTTAATATGATATTATTTATCATTAATTGGATTATTATTATATTAATTTATCTAAAACATGAAACCGAATATCAATATAATAATTATTGGGTCAACCTGATAAAAATAAATCATTCACATATTTGTTAGGATATTAACAAATTCCTTCATCAAGCAAATTAAATTAGTGGGCAAAATTATAATTTCTTTTTCACTGAAATAATTGTAAATGCTCCTACATATTCCTTCTATAAATTCTTTTAATTTCTAAATAGAATATGTATTCAATGTTTTTATGCTTTTAAAATATTATGTGTATTTAATTTTTATTACTTTTTTAATTAATATGTTGAAGGATTTATAGGAGGATGAGTATGAGGATGTGGCATATGAGACAATACACTCATGATCTTCTGGAACCTGACAACCTATGTACGGGTCTATAATTTTACAAAATCAGATTGCCTAGGATCTTGTAGGTGGGTGATCATACCTCATTGTCCCCGCATGTGTGTTGGAACTTGGAAGAGAAGGGAGAGAGAAAGTATGGCATTTGGTGAATAAACAGCTGGAAACTAAACTAATATGCTACAAGTAGTACTACAGAAGCGTTGATGAGCTTGAGCTTAACAAAATGATGAAAAGGAAACAAAGTACATAGGAGAAACGGTAGGGGTTGTTACATTGATGAGCATGAGAAGCTGGCATAGCACGTAGAAGTGACTGAAGAGAATCAAAGTTCCTTCAAAGTAAGGTTAACCAAATATGGGACATGGTGGGTATAGAATTTGCCAAAATAAGTAATATTTCATTTATTATTCATTTAATTTAAAATTTTATTATTCTAATTCATTAAATTCAAAAATCAAATATGCTTTTTATTTGCTTATTTAAAAAATAAGCTTAATTAACCGTTGAGCCCATTACATATAATGATCTTTTGCTTGGCTTCTTAGTTAAAAATAAATGATATTATTCAAATTCAATTAAGTTGCAGTGCGCTTCTTTGAATAAAGTCAAAGCCATGCAAAGTTTCTGACATTACAGCCTGTACCACAGCAAAGACAAAAGACCAAACAATTTAAGTGCCCATTAGTAGCTGGATACACTGTAAAATTAATTCTCCATAATTATTTTAAATCACTTTCATTTAACTTATTTAGTAAAGAGTGCATCATTTATTCATAACAATTTATTCTAAAATCAATTCTACTTAACTGTAAATCAAACAAATACTAAAAATTATGAGCAAGAAATATATATCCCAAACTAAATGGATAATAACTTTTTGATATATCATATATTTTATTTTATATTTTTCAAGCTAAGTCTAGAGTATATAAGTTTAAAAACGGCTGCACGGTATATAATTTTATTTTAACAGTTAGATATAAGTTTAAAACAATGGATGACAAACTTTAAAATTATCTAATGATAAAAATATAATTATGTAGTGCAATAACTTTTAAACTTGTTCACTTTACAAAAAGTCATTTTTTTAAGCAAAATGAATTTAAATAAAAAAGAAGTACAATGGGTGCCTCAACCCATTACACATTAAAAAAGTAAAAAGCCAATAGTAGGAAGGTACTCTAAAGAAAACTTAAAATACCAAATTAAAAACCCATAATGCCAAGGAAAATAGGTACAAGTCACCCACCAGAACAGACCCAAAGCTGTGTATTGAAACCAAAACACTGCAGAGATGAATATTTGCATCCACGTAAAGCATACTTGAAAAAGAAACTTGCTGTAAAAAGGCTTGATCACCATATTGGATGCAAATGAACAAAAAAACAAACAGGTTTGGGCCAACAAAAACAAGTTATAAACATCTGTAATAAACCAAAACAGAACCAGTAGAGGGGTGCAACAAAAACCAACAAGAGCATCAGAGAGCAAAAGTAAGAAACTAGCAAAAAACCAGTTGTAGTAACCATCAGAGTCTGTAAAACAGAGATTAATAGTACAAATAACCAAAACAAAATCTGGGGGAGGGAATTAAAACTGTAGAACCAGATCAAGCAAAACTAATCAGTCACACAGTAGATGTTGAGGCAAGCGGTAGGTTGCTCTAACCAACATGAAAACTGATAAGAAAAACCTCTATCTTTAGCTTTTAACCACTTCCAAGAGAGAACTTTTACCATGTCCACCAGGTTCTTTGGGGATAAGATTTTATTGAAAAAAACAACTTCGTTTCTTGCTAACCAAAGGCTCCATAGAATAGACAACCAGATCACAGACCATCTATAGTGATTTTTTGAATTGCAATTAGGGAGACCTAAAAACTATTCAAAATGGGCTATGGAATTATTTTGATGAACAAAAATAAAACCACACCATTCCAAGCACACCACCAAATTTGGTATTCAAATGGACCCCTGAAAAATATATGACAAGAAGTCTCTACACCTTGACTACACCATACACAACCAGCGTCTTAATTGTGATGAGATAATCCTCTTTACTAGATTTGATTTTGATGAATTTTATCTAACATCACACTCCATGCAAAATAAGAGACCTTATAGGAGACCAACTTGCACCATAGAAATTTATGGAGATATATTTCTGCAGAAATAGAGTCATTAACTATTACACGATATGATGACTTGACTAAATAAAGTCCTCCGGGATCCGCTAACCACTTTTAAGAATCTTCATTATTTTCAAGCACCTGAACAAAGGTTAAATCTACCACCAATAATGATAGTTGGGATAACTCCCACTGAAATAGTTGTATCCTCCAATACCAATTCCACCCAACTTTGCCCTCGCTACAAACTCTCATATCCGCCACAGACACCTCTTTATTATTAGGAATGGAAAACAACCTACTATAGCGCTCACAAAAAGCTTTGGAAGTACACCAATGATCTCTCCAAAAAGAGATACTCCTCCCATTCTCCACTACTCTAACACACACATCGGCGAACCAATCACAAGATATATTTTTCACCCTCTTCATTACTCTGAAAGGTCAGGTCACCACCTAGAAACTCCCTTCCTCCCACCCTCCATTCTCAACAAAAACACCCTATAAATAGATGTTAACACTTTATTCCACAAACTTCCTTTCTCAACTAAAAAACGCCACCTCCACTTCCCTAAAAGGGCTAGATTAAAAGCTCTTAAATTCCTCACTCCCAGACCCCTGTAATGTTTTCTTTACAAATATCATCCCAAGCAAACCAAGCTATTTTCCTATGATCATTATCCCCAGCCCCAAAGGAAATTTTTAAATAAAGACTCAAGTTGAGAGATAATACATGTGGGAGCCTTGTAAAAAGAAAGGAAGTAGATCAGGATTAAATGTAAGACGGACTTCAAAAGGACAAGTCTACCACAAAAGGACAACAATTTACTTTTCCACTTACTCAATCTTTTTTCCACCTTATGAATGACATGCTTCCAAGTTGACAAAGGTTTAGGATTAGCCCAAATAAGCAAGCCTAAATGAGAGGGTAATTATAGGGTGGACCCTTTGAGTTTGGGTATAGATCACTAACTTTTTTTACTATATAAAGTAAATTTAATTTTATAATATGTATTAATAAATTTTTTAACACTAAATTTATACTATTTATGGTAAAGGTCTATCGTGGACCCAAACTCAAAGGGTCTACCCTATAATTACCCTAAGCGAAATAAGAACATGGAAAATGGCCAACTTTACAATTCAAAAAGTGAGCCATGAGCTCCAATCTTTCCAAATCAACATTAACAACTAGAAGTTTACTTTTGTGAAAATTGACTTTCAACCCAGCCACTAACTCAAACAATTGCAACAGATTTAATAGCCCTAACATTACTCCAAGATGCATCTTTCACAACGATAGTATCATAAGCATATTGGAAGTGAGATATCATGATCCCATCCCGACCAGTAGAATACCCAATGAAAACTTGCTCATGAACTGCTTCAGTCATCATAGAGTTCAAACCAATAATAAACTTCCCCATTTATGAATTAATATAAAAAAGTCATTTCTTAATTAGTATTTTTTTTTACAAAAGATTAAAATTTTTAACATCACATGATTTCTTTAATAAACTTTTAACTTTTATTTTTGAAAAATAAAATATAATAAATAATAAAAAAATGTATTTCTCATTTTTATTTTCCAAAAGAGAAAAAGTATATATAGTTTCACATAGAAATAACAAAAATTAAAATGGAAATTATTGATAGGTAGGGGTTAAAATGGGTTATTAATTAGGTCAGACGTTATTTTAAATGGACATATCTATTTTTTAAAATCCAAGGCTTCGATGTGATTTATTTATTTGATATATTAAAAAATATCATGTGAAAAATATACTATAAAGAGTGTGTTATTGATGTTTTTACCACTAATATTTTGTCAGCTTTGTTTCATGATGCTAAGACAAACTTCCTCTCTATTTAAGATACTACTTTCGTTTATATTTGTGTTCCATTTGATTTTTTTTTATTTCTATTTATCTTTTACGTTTGGAAATTTAAGAGAATATATATTAATTAGATTTTTTACTTTGATAGATAATAAGTAAAAATTTATTGAATTAAATAGAGAAATAAAAAATATATTAAAAAAATAAAATTAATTTAATGTAAATAAACACATTTATTATATTTTTTAGTATGTATATTTTTATATAATGAGATAAATATATAGAAACGGAGCCGGTAACTATTTCTTTTTCAGTTTATTGAATTTCCTTTATTCCTACAAAAGAGGGGCGATGTGAAAGTATCATGCATGATCCATAATTTTGACCCTAGAAGAAAATGTATTCTCTTGTTCTTAGCTAGGACTTCAATTTTTATTAATTATAATCGGCCGGTCACTATCAATTTCCTAACAAGTATGAAAAAAGCATGGGGGGCCTTCAAGAAATCGATTCTCGTGGTCACAGTGCATACTCCACCGACAGGGGAATCAAAAAACTATTGAGAGAAAGGCATGAGTTGGGTTCATATTTGCCATTGCCCATTGGAGAGTGAAGGTTCAAGTTCAAAGGATGGTGTCAGCAGTGATTTTGTGCATTTTCATGTACAGATCCTGCGATGTAACAAATAAGCCATTTCCCCTATGGGTGGACCATACTGGAGTGAATAAGTTAATAGTATGGTTGGGGACGGTGGTCAAATAGTCAGCATAGTTGGCTATGGCTGTAGAATGTGGAATGAAGCATTTTGAATTCATCAAGGTCCACGGTGTTGAAGCAAAAGAAGAAAACAGTGATGAGTCAACATAAGTATATAAAAATGGTGCATTATTCTTTCCGTTTTTTTTTTTAATTTCTCTTTTCCTATAAAAAAGCCTAAAGCTAATGCATAAGTATAAAAAATGAGATATATTTTGGCCGTGGTTTGGATTGTTTGATCATGTTGACATTAAGAAGAATGATTGAGAAAGCAAGAGAGAATGATTGAGAAAGTGATGATTAATGTAATGAGTTGGGCTGGTTTTGGTTTTGATATATATGAAGTACATCTGTACATGAAGTTGTTAAATAAGAAATGGAATGAAAATGGAGTTAATTAGATGAAAATGTTTTTATGCTAATTTAGGTAGATGATAAAAAAATTATTTTAATTAATTCACTATTATGTTACAAAACTGATCGAAATCATGAGATTATGACATATAAATGTGTTGCAAACTTGCAATTTACCTTTAATCATCACGTTTTTTTTTATTTTTATTTTTTATCGAGAATACCTATAAGCATAGTTGTGGGTTTAATCTTCTCTTAGGTATTCAACATTTAAACCCTAACGTTGGAGGTAAAATCAGTTTGGGATCACATTTTACTTCTACTGTGACCAACCATATTTGCTAATCATCCTATGTTTTTTATTGTACCAAGCAAGTGCAAATTGATTTTATTTACAATTTATTATCAACACAAATTAACAAATAATTTTGATGCAATGTCAATATAAAAAAGTATTATTATACTATCATTTAATAATAAATTGTCATATTATTTATATATTGTCAAACCAATTAAATGATATAATAATACATCATAAAATGATAATTTAATTTTTTTTTTACATTAACAGTGATTAAAACTAAATACAATTAACAATACCGTAGTTTCAACCTTTTTATATTATCTATTTTCTAAAAAAATAAAAATGTTTATAAAAAAAATAAAAAGGGTTAAGCTATGACGATACTATTTTTCTTTTGACAGGATGCTAACACTAGTTCTGATAGGATTGCCGTCAAGAAAAAAGTTATGATAGGAAATATTGTGATTAGGAGTGTTGATAAATCAAACATATGAAAGGCTCAGGGCCGGGCTTAATCTACATTGGACCTGATTTAATATAATATAGGGAGTTGCTTTTCGCACCCCCTTATTTTCATTTTTTCCCTAAAAATAGTCTCGTACATCTCTGAAAGTGCATTTTCAGAGACAAATGGAAATCAACTTCCGGGAGATAAATGATAAAAATTACTTCTAAAATTAATTTTAAAAAAAGACTTAAATATGTTTTTAGTCCCTGTAATTTTTTTTTTTTTGGTTTTTCATTCCTATAAAATTTTCGGTTTGTCATTTTAGTCCCTGTCGTTAACTTTAAGCTTATGTGGATAACGAAGTGCCACATCATCCTGTCACATGTGATTTTTCTGTCAGTTTAATTTTGTTTTTAGTCCCTATAAATATGGTCCTTTTGTTTTTAGTCCCTATAATTTTTTTTTTGGTTTTTCATCTCAATCTCACCCCCATCCAACATCACAATGTCATTTTGCTTCTTCTACTGCATTGTTACACTTGAAATTCTTGATCTCCTCAGGATGGGTTTAAGGAAATAAATTCTTTATGTATTCAATTATTTGAAATTTCAATACTATTGAATTCACTGTATAAAGTGGGAAAAACTTGTTACGACCTTTTTTTCTCTGCAATTCTTTTTTTCAATCCATTGACTTACAAAATTTTCATTTGATTTACAATTACAAGCCTTTTTTTGTTAGCTAGGACAAATTACATCAAGTTATAGGTCTTCAATAGACAAATCAAATGAGAATTTTGTTAGTCAATAGATAGAAAAAAGAATTGTTGAGAAAAAAAGGTTGTTACAAGTTTTTCTCACTTTATACAGTGAATTCAAGTGTATTAAAATTTCAAATAATTGAATACATAAAGAATTTATTTCCTTAAACCCACTACAAAGAGTTCAAGAATTTCAAGTGTAACAATGCAATAGAAGAAGCAAAAGGACACTATGATGTTGGATGGGGATGAGATTGAGGTGTAAAAACAAAAAAAAAATTATAGGGACTAAAAACAAAAGGACCATATTTATAGGGACTAAAAACAAAATTAAGCTGACAGAAAAATCATATGTGGCGGGATGATGTGGCACTCCGTTAGTCACATAAGCTTAAAGTTAACGGCAGAGACCAAAATGGCAAACGAAAAATTTTATAGGGATGAAAAACCTAAAAAAAAATTTTACAGGGACTAAAAATAAAATAACATATATTTATAGGGACTAAAAACATATTTAAGCCAAAAAAAATTAACTTCCCGATGTTAAATTCCAAAAGTATAACTTTTCGGAAGTAAATTTCGGAAGCTTTTGAGTTTGATAAAAACAACATAGGAAGCTCAAAATCTAGTTGCATTACCATTAGGGTTTGTGTCTTCTATCTTGTTCTCAACCTCACGATTGTCTGCACTCATTGAAGTGGCCAGACATCGTCCCTCTCTCCCTTCACAGCCATCGGCATTAACCTTTTAATGTTGTTTGCTTTATTTTAGACTTATAATGTTAAATAGATATACGCTATTATATTTTGTTTGTTCAATATTTATGAATTTTTTAATATTATTTTTATATTAGGTAGATTCTTACAAGTCTAGTTTGCGAGACAAAGTGTCCACGCATACACTCTCAAGTTTGACAACCTTTGAATCGGATGATAGGTACACTTCACATACAATCTTAGAAATCAATTTCAGCAAATTGCAATGCTTGCGCTTGTGCACTGCACTGATAGAGACATACTGACAGATTGAGCAGTTGATTACTTTTAAATAACAAAGTTTAAGGAATAACATAGACAATCTAGATGCCAAAACTGATGCAATCTTTCAAAGATGACTTACCTGATATATCTCAAGAAGGTTCAAGTACATGCTTGAGAATTTCCTTCACCATTTTTATTATATCTTCTTCCTTACATGAGGTCACAAAATTTACTGACAACAAAATCCTTTTGTTAGTTCCTGAGAATGTGAAGTTTGTTTATATGGTTGTATTAGTCGTTCATAGAAAACTAAACCTGGAAAAAATATATATATAAGAACCTTGATGCACTTTCTTACCCCATGCAAGAACTGGGAACTCCCATTTCTGTTTAGGGACTGTCATTACATATGACACAACCTGCAAAGTATATTACAACTTTCCAAAAGTATAAAAGCTTATATTACATGAGATATATATCACTTGGAATTTTGAAATAGCTAAGGAATATACCAAGATTGATGCAGCAAGGGAGAGAGGAGATCTATAAAGCAATGATGTCTCCTCCTTTTCATAGAGAAGATCCATAATTTCCATGCAAGCTTCAAAATTAATCAGTTCACCAACTTTAGCCACTCCCCTGAACTCAACCACACACACAATACAAGAAACAAACTTCAAATATATATAAATTAGAGATATCTCCATCTAAAGAATATGAAACTCACACTCACTTGATATGAATCCAAAGCTCTTCAAGGAACAAAAAAGAAACATTTGCTGTGCCAATCTCAAAATTCAACACCTGACCGAAATACCAAAACCATTTCAAAATCTGATAAAATTAACCTCGTCGTGGAGTCCTCAACTTCAACTCATATATACCTGCATGAAGAGCACCTCCTGCAGATCAAGTGTAAACTAAAATTTGAGACAATACATAACAAAAAAAAAAGCTTCATGATCATCACGAAAAAACAATTGACTTTTTTGCTTACTGCTTCCAGGAAATTCCGAGTTGTAAAGTGCTGTTCCTTGATGGATTTGTCTGCCAAAGACTTCAAACATGTAACGGAAAGTGGTTGAGAATCATGTATCTGCAGATTTCAACACAGTATAACAGTCAAAGTCACGGTATATTGGTGGAAAAAACACGAGCATGATTCGCATAGGGTGAAAATTGAAAGCTCACTTTGCTTGAGATCCATAGAGAAATAAGCACAAATAGCTGCAAGGTGCTTTCTGTGACAGGTTGCAACAGCCAATTCGTCGGATTTGCACCTTGTATGAAGCTAATTTTGGAGAGAACCAATCATTAGCAAAACAGAGCGATGAATCAATGAATATAGAGAGAGAGAGAAAGAGAGAGAGATTACGTAGGTAAGGAAGGAAAGAAGCGATCAGCGAAGAAGGAAAATGCGGAGTACTTAACAATGGGGGAAACTTGCAGGTGCTACATTAACATTGAATTGAATTAAAAGAGCAGAAAAACAAAGGTAACAAAATGAGATTGAGGAGAGAAATGGCAAGTGGTTACTTGAGCAGATTGGATGAGGAACTCAACCATAGGGAGACGCTGACACGAAGATACCATTGCTTTGCTTTGCTTCGCTTCTCCCAAAATTGCATTGCTCATTCAGAAGAACACGCTCAGAGAGTGCATTGCCATTATATAAGCACATTATGTTGTGCTTGTGCGTGCTTGTCCATGCCTTGCCTATACTATAGTAATTCGGTTATTTTTCGTGTGCCTGATTAGGCATGTTATTTACTCCTCGTAATAACATTGTATTTCTAGATTAACCACTTACTTGCTGGATCTTAACTTTGATATAGTAAAAATGTCTTTATTTATTAGTTCCATTTATTTATCATAAAAATTCAATGTCCTCACGTCTCGCGCACAATCAAGATGCTGCATTAATTCACGCTTGTACAACTTTCCATTGTTGCTGATTACTCTAGCACCGGTGCGTATGGGGATGTTCACGAGCATTGAGATTTAAGGTAAAATTAAATTGAGATATCAAATTTATATAATAAAAAACATATAACAACTTATACAACACACTTTTTTTCCATCTCTTTTTATCACATATCACAATTCTCTCTCTTTTTTTTTTTCTTTTTTTTCTCTTCCTCTCTCTATATTTATGTTGCACAATTAATATTTCTCAATAAAATTTAGTCACTATTTTCAAGGCCAAGGTTAACTTGCACTCTTGATGTGTAAATTACAACACAAAAAATAAATGTAGTTGACGGTTTTTTTTTTGTGTGGTCGGTCTTCAATTTTTTTTTGTTAGTTTTCATAATTTCAAAAAGAGAAAATAACTTTTTGGTCCCTATAAAATATTTGAGTTTTGATTTTTATTTTTGAATTTTTTTTATTTATTTTATCTTTATAAAATATTTAAGCTATTTTTTTAGTCCATGTTGTTAACTCAACTTTTAATTGTGGATTTGTCGAACACTCATCACAGTCACCAATCTTATGTGTAGTACCATAACACATTATACAATTTTGTCACTTTCCTTAAACTCATTAGAGGTTGTATGTGAGACATAGGAAGGAGGAAATATGCAAAGAATTTTAGTTCAAATTGGACACGGAATTCGGCTATTTAAATGAGTTTAACGAAACTAATATTGTTATATAATGTGTCACGATACTGCACAAAGATTGGTGACTGTGAAGGGTGTTTGACACATCCACAATTAACATTGGAGTTAACAACACGATCTAAAAAATAACTTGAATATTTCATGAGGATAAAAAAATTATCCACGAATGAAAATAAAAAACTTAAGTGTTTAATAGTTAAATAGTTGAGTAGTTTAGTTCTATAAATACTAGTTGTTTGTGCTCATTTCAGTGTCTTTTCAATATTGTCAAAGAGTTTTCTAAACACGCTCTCTGGTTGCTATTGGGATGATCCATGGGAGTGTAAATTTCTATTATGATAGTTTCCTAGAATTCACATTATGGAAACTACACAGGATCTTGAATTTCATAGTTCTCATATACCCATACAAGAATGAGAATGACAAAGAGACTTACTTGGATCCATAATTGCTCTTCTTTCCTTGAATTCTCTATGAGAATTGTTAACCAAATTTCTCTCCCATTTTCCTTTTCACGTCTCTGACTCCTTTAATGGTTAGGAAGTTTCTTACTCAATTAACTCCTTTGGTAACTTCTCTTATTGCTTTTAAAAGGAAGAGGATAGGGATTTAAAAAAAAACCTTCATACTTTATTTTCCATAATGGGTCAACAACCATCACATTGGACCCACTTTTATCAAAGTCAGACTATAAAATTACATGGGCCACATTAATTAAATTAATTAAATTAATCTAACAATCTCCCACTTGGCCCATGTGACGACTTGAAGATTCAATAGTAAACTATAAGTGCGCACTATTGAATGAACAATCAAGTCATAATCCTTAAATGAATTGAAATGATCTGATTATGGCGGGCACAAGTCATCAAAGACAAGATTTCATCCATGTATCACATAATCAAAACAACTCAATATAACTTTAACCAACTTTTAACTTTCATGTTTTTAAAAGACATAACCTGTCATCACACTTAATAATACATGTATATAACATAATGTGAATAACAATGAAATAAACAGAAACATAACTTTAATTGAACTCACATGTGTCGTAACAGTACAAGCAAAATAACTATACATATGCATACACATATATAACACCATCACGTTAACAATGACTTATCCATAACGCCCATACTTTCAACATGGACAATAAAAGTTTTGGGTGGCAGCCCCTTAGTTAATGGATTTTCTATCATTGAATTAGTACCAATATGTTCAATTGACACTCTTTGTTTCTGCACTTCTTCTTTGACTGACAAGTACTTCAAATCCATGTGTTTGCACCCTTTAAGTACTTGTCATTCTTAGAGAAGAAGACAGTTGTAGAATTATCACAGTAAATCCTCAGCGCCCTAGCTATACTGTCTACAATACCAAACCCGAGACAAAGTTCTGCAACCATAATGCATGAACAATGGCTTCAAAGCATGCCATAAATTCAGCCTCCATGGTAGAAGTAGAAATGACAAGTTGTTTTGCACTTTTCCATGAAATTGTTCCTCCAGCCAACAGATAAACATACCAAATGTGAATTTCCTTGAAACCACACATCCAGCATAGTCTGAATCGGAGTAGGCAATCACTTCAAGATGATATGACCTTCTATAGGTGAGCAAGTAGTCATTGGTGCCTTGTAAGTACCTAAGAACTTTCTTTGCAGCTTTCCAGTAGTCCCTTCCGGGATTACTTTGATATCGACCTAACATTCCAACAACAAAACTGATATTTGACCGAATACAAGTTTGAGCACACATCAAACTCCCAACCACTGATGCATGAGGAATAGACTCCATGACCTTTCATTCCAAATCATACTTGGGACATTGCATTTGACTAAACTTATCCACATTCTGAATTGGAACGACTCCAACAGAGCATTTTTTCCATTCTGAATCTCTAACACTTTATTAATATAGCCTTTTTGAGACAAACCTAACAATCCTTGCGATCTATCCTGGAATATTTCTATTCCTATCACATAGTATGCCTCACCCATATCTTTTATTTCAAAGTTGTTGGAGAGAAACTTCTTTACATCATGTAACAAACCAACATCATTAGCAGCAAGAAGAATATCGTCAACATATAGAACCAAAATAATGAATTTTTTTTCCACTGATCTTCATGTAGATACACCGATCAGCAGTGTTCTCTACAAACCCATATGATTTTATGGTATCTTTAAAATTTAGATACCATTGTCGGGAAGCTTGTTTTAGTCCATATATTGACTTTAATTTACACATCAAGCTTTTTATTCCAGTGGTTGAGAAACATTCTGGTTGATCCATATAAACTTCCTCTTCTAAGTCACCATTCTGAAAGGCGGTCTTTACGTCCATTTGGTGAAGCTCTAGATCATAATGAGTTACCAAAGCCAAAACAATCCTTAAAGAGTCCTTCTTTGAAACCAGGGAGCAGGTCTCTTTATAGTCAATGCCATATTTTTTTAGTGTAACCTTTGGCGACAATTATAGCCTTATACATTTCAATATTGCCTTTTGAGTCTCGTTTGGTCTTAAAGACCCATTTACAACCAAATCGTTTAGAACCTTTAGGCAACTCGACTAGATCCAAAACTTTGTTGTCATCCATTAATTTCAACTCTTCTTTCATAGCATTGAACCACTTTTCAGAATTGTTACTTTCCATGGCCTGTCTGGACGAGACTGGATCCTCATCAATGCTTAAGTCACATTCATGTTCAATAGAGTAAATCACATAGTCATTCAAAATAGTAGGTATTTTCTGCCTTACAGACCTTCTTAATGCTACTTCCTGTGGTTCCTCTACAACTTGCTCATTTGTGACTAGCACATTTTCACATGGTTCATCATTTATATGTTCATTTTGTGGGTTTGGAACATTCACTTGTTGTCTCTGCATGTTGTGTGACTGTGATACAACAAGAGGGATAACAACTTGAGAAGAGACATTAGATGTATAAACATCACAAGAAGTCTTTTGAATGTCCGCCTTTCATGATTCCTTACTCCCACTTAACTGACCATTCTCAATGAACCGAGCATTACCGGACTCAACTATTCTCATACTATGGTTAGGGCAATAGAATTTGTATCCCTTTGACTTTTTTGGATAGCCGATGAAGTAATCACTAATGGTTCTTGCATCGAGCTTCTTTTCATGTCTATTGTATATCCTTACTTCTGTCGAACAACCCCAAACATGAAGATGTCTTAAACTGGGTTTCCTTCCAATACACAGTTCATAAGGAGTCTTAGGAACTGATTTACTAGGAACTTTGTTAAGAAGATATACAACAGTCTTTAATGAATGTATCCACAAAGATAAAGGAACATTTTTATGACTCAACATACTCCTAACCATTCCCAAAAGAGTATAATTTCGCCTTTCTCTTACACCATTTTGTTGTGGTGTACAGGACATTGTATATTGTGCACATATGCATCGACTTTCGAGAAACTTTGCAAATGGATCTAGAAATTTCCACTCTCATCGATTTTACCATAATACTCACCACCTCTATCAAACCTCACCACTTTTATTTTTCTATCTAACTGTCTTTCCACCTCATTAATGAACACCTCAAGGACATCCATTGATTGAGATTTCTCATGCAATAAATATACATAACAACAACGTGGGAAGTCATCGAAAAATTAATAAAATACTTTTCACCGCCCTAAGACGAAACATCAAAATGACCAGATATATCAGTGTGTATTGACTCAAGAAGTTGACTACTTCTTGTGGCAAAATTCTTTGATATGTGTTTGGTTTGCTTACCCTTAATGCAATCCACACACACATCCCAGTCATCAAAATCCAATTGAGGTAAGATCTCATTTTTCACTAAGCTCAACATCCTTTCTTTGGATATGTGACCCAACCTTTGATGCTATAAGAAAGCAGAACATTCACTGCGTGCACTACGTTTACTACCAATAACATGCTCAACATTAAGAGTGTGTTTGGTAAAATTAGCTGAAAAGCTAGCGGAAAGCTGAAAAACTAGTTGAAAGCTGAAAAGCTATGTAAAAGTTGAAAGCTAACTGAAAGCTAAAAAGCTAGCTGATTTGATTGAAGGTGTTTGGTAAAACTAGCTAAAACTGTTAAAATGACATACAAGGACAACATTAATTATTAAATAATGATGAGTGGGGTGGTTGAAGGATAAACTTGTAATAAATTTTCAGCTAGTAGCTAAAAATAGGAGCTTTTTTAAAAAAGCTACCTCAAGTAGCTTTTCAAGAGCAACTAGTAACTACCCAAAAAAGCCACCTTGCCAAACACAACTGAAATTATTTCAGCTACTAATTTCAACTTTCAGCTAGCTGAAATGGCTTACCAAACACACTCTAAATAGAGATTTAGAAAAAAAATAACATCATGATTGAAATGATATAAACCATCCAATAAGGTACAAGAACCATAACAATACACAAGTGTATACAAATGAAAACCATTGTTTCCAATCCTAAAATTAAAACCTAAACAATCCAACTTTGCAACATAAACTAAATTCCTAGCACAACCAGGAACATAAAGAATTTTTTCAAGATCTAGACAACAACCAATGTCTAGAATCAATCTATAAGTTCCAATTCCTTTTATTTGTGCCTTCATTTTGTTCCCTATATACAAATATTTTTCAGTTCCTTTTATGGGATGGATTGAAAGGAATCCTTGCATAATATTAGACACATGAGTGGTAGCACAAGAATCCAACCACCAGGTATTACTAGGTACTTCAATATGATTTGATTCAAAACTTAAAGAAACATAAAATGTACCTTCCTTTTCGAACCAAGCTTTTCTTTTTGAACAATCTTTCTTGAAGTGACCAACTTTCTACTCCTTCTAGATTTTTCCCTCATTCACTTTCATTGGGGCTTTATCCTTCTTGTTATTCTTTCCTGGTTTGGTCTTGTTGCTGCTAACACCATCATGAGTCATGAGATGGATAGAATGATCCTTCACTTTTTTCAGCCTCCCTTCCTCTTGAACCAACGTGGCCTTGATTTCTTGAAAGTTCCATTTATCCTTAATGGTGTTATAATTCACCTAGAACTTGCCAAACTCAAGAAGGAGAGAGTTCATGATAAACTATACTAGAAAGGACTCATTCACTTCCATTCCCATTGACTTCTACTTTGCTGCCAAATTAGCCATTCCAGTCATATAATCATGAATGAGTTGTGACCAATCAAAGTTTTTAGTTTTCATCTCACTAACAAGAGTTCCCACAATAGATTTTTTAGTTATGTCTGATTGTGAGTACTGCTTAATCATTTTCATGAATTCCTTTGCATTTTCTATTTTAGGCATTGATAGCTTAACATTTTCAGCCATGGTCATGCGCATCAAGTTCAGTGACAACCCATTAGACCTTTGTCAAGCCTCATAGAGAGACTTGTCATCATCTGTACTGGTCTCAGTAATGGTTGGGGCCATGTCAACCATTATTATTGCTAGATCCAGCTCAAAGACACCCAGTTGAAACTGAATCTGTTCAGATCCATCATCATAATCTAGCCCATTAAACTTGACTACACCATTGCCCAAACCAATTAAATTCATGGAAGCTGCAAACAATATACAAGCTCATGCATTAATGCTTTGAAAATATTTAATGAATTTAGACAAAACAACTATAGTCATGCATTTAAGTCCGCCTTTGGGTGATACTTAAACTGACAATTTCAACTAAATAATGATGCTAAAATAAACATACTTTAGTAGACAATTACACATATTTAAGTATACATGCATGCTATTTTTGGATATACAAACACATTAACTAAGTATGCCAAAAGGTTTCCTTAATGTCATTAATTATAAGCAATGATCTACCTTTAGGTGACACAAATAATCCTTATAAAATAATGAGCAACAACCAATTATAAACCAATAAATATTATATCTTTAATATAACATCAAAGTCATTGCATTGCAATAAAGTACAATTATCATAATTTGGAATTAAACAAATTAAAAGATTTGACCACTTTGATTATTAACAAATCCACTCTACATTTAATTCCAAATTAAACATATATCATTTCATAGCTTTTCTCAGGTAGGATAAATAAAATATTTATCATCATAATATAAACATTCATTAATTGTCAATCAAACAATAAAATAATATTGTTCTTTCCAATCAACTTTATTGCAAATAAATCATTGTACATCCCAAACAAATATAATAAAACAATTGCATTCCATTCATATGTACATATAAATAATTCTGTAATATTGTAAAGTGTAAACAAAAGCATGATACAAATGAATTAATTTCCAATCTTCATGTTTAAAAACATATTTCGGTTTGTCTTTCTAAGTTTTCTCATACCAG
The DNA here is from genome assembly GCA_026901365.1 of Sesbania bispinosa. Taxonomy (NCBI): domain Eukaryota; kingdom Viridiplantae; phylum Streptophyta; class Magnoliopsida; order Fabales; family Fabaceae; genus Sesbania; species Sesbania bispinosa. The sequence continues at coordinate 3,513,424 of QLOH01000012.1, forward strand.
AAAAACGAACGTATATCAGTAGAAAATTCATTCCAGAAAACGTATGTTATATTTCCTATTCTGGGAAGCGTGAATTGTTGAATCTAAAAATATTAAGAGATTAATAATGTTTAAGTCTCACAAATCCTAAGTTTTAATGAGTAATAAATTTAGTTAATATATGCTGATAAAAGTACAAAATCTCTTAACGATATTTCACGTGTTTCAGCAACTCTCTGAAGGAGCAACCCTCTGAAGTGGTGCAACCTTCTGAAGGACGAGAACCTGCTGAAAGCAATCAACCCTCTGAAAGAGATACATTATGTGAATCAAGAAGAACTGTTGAAGAATCTCTACGTGGCATTTGACTAAAGTCATAAGGCTCTCTACTCAAGACTTTAATGCATCATATACGTCTTCTGCAAGTTTGATTCAATTAAGGAATGTTACAGAGACCCTTTATGAGGCATTTCAAATCTTTTACCAGAAAGGGAAACTGATGTAACCTAGTACCTGCACGTGTCAGAACCTGGTACCTGCACCTGCAACACACAAAGTCAGAAGCTTTAAGAAGATTGTCTCACAACGGTCTTAACAGCATTTAATGCTATTTCACAATAGTGGTTTATCAATCTTCAACAGACTCAAGCTGAAATCCTATATAAAGCTTCATGAAGAATTTCAAAGAGGGAAAGAAAACGATTTTTATCAAGCTAATACGCTGCAAAAATCTCAATGCTACTATCTGATATTTTGTACATAGAAAAATTCATTTGTATCCTAAGTTACACTCAGTTATCCTTTGTACAAGATTATTTCTATTTAAGTTTCTCAGGAACTTAAACTAATATTCACTGTAAACACTTTCAAAGTGTCTGAGATCCTAAAGAGGCTTGGTGGAACAAAGAATACTTGTCTTTTAGCCTGGAGAGGCCGTGTGTTCAAACAATACTTGAATTTTAGCATGGAGAGGCTGTGTGTTCAAACAATAGTTGGGTTTTATCCTGAAGAGGCTGGGTGATCAAAGAATACTTGTAACTGTGATCAGTTAGTGGAAAATCCTTTGCTGGTTTGGCATTGGGACTGGACGTAGCTCACCGTGGATATGAGTGAACCAGGATAAATTTCTTGGCTAAGTCTTCTTTACCCTTATCTCATTATATCTGTTATTTAAGCTAACAGGAGGGTTTTGAATAATCTGTTTTATAAGCTTGAACTGAAAAACAATCTCAAACGCTCTTTAAATCTAGTTTTCAAAACTATCTTTTGGACTTGTTGAAGCAACTTCAGTACGTTCCTTAAACGTCCTATTTCAGCAAGTTGCTCAAAACTTTTGTTAAATACTTTGCTTGTGAAAAAGTTTTCATAAAATATGTTTAAACATATAAAACACTATTCAACCCCCTTCTAGTGTTTCCTGTGGTTTCTACAGTTGGTATCAGAGCTCAACCTCGGGTTGAGCATCTAACAAGTGCTGAGGGAAGAAGATCCAGGTGGAACCCTCAACAAGCTGTGGTCTCTACATCTCTGAAAGAGCATCTGTAACCAGACCTCCAGTTTTTAACATAAAGGATTATCTTTACTAGAGAGAACACATGAAGCTGTTCATGGAAAGCTATAATCTAGATCTCTGGGATATAGTTGCTGATGGTGACTATGTTCCCATGAGAAATGGAATACCTATTTCCAAAGCTAAGTTGTCCTATGAGCAAAAGATTAAGGTTCAACTTAATGCCCAGGCCAAACTCTACTTGATTTGTTCTCTGAACAAAACTGAGTATGTGAAGGTTCAAGGGTTCAACTCTGCTAAGGAAATATGGGATTGACTAGCTTCATCTGCTTATGAAGAAGATGAAGATAACAAGTCTGTAGAAGATCTCACTTCAGAAAATGAAGAGACTCATCTGAAGAGACAACCTTGTGCTTAATGGAAAATCAACTCATCTCTGAAGAAACAGATTCTAAGGTAACATCTTTAACTCTTCAAGATGAATATGATGATCTGGTTGATAGTTCCAAGGAACTTTTCAGAAAGTATAAGTAACTTTCAAATGCATATACTACTATATGCAATAAAAACAAAGATCATGAAAAAGAAAATCTTATACTTAAAGAAGAGTTTCATGAATAAGAGAATAGTAATTCCAAAAATCTACTTGAAGAAAAACAGAAACTTCAAGTACAGATTAAGGAACTTACTAAAGACCTAGCCAACTTTACTGAAGGAACTAATAATCTTAACAGATTATTGGAAACTCAGAAAAGGTTAAATGATAAAAGATGCTTAGGTTTCTCTGGAAAAACATCTTCTAAATCATCAGATTCTAAGTTGCTTAAAAAGGCTAAGAAAAAGGTTGATAGGTGTCCTCACTGTGATAAACATAGACTTTTTAAGTCTGAATGTATACAGAAAGAGAAACCCTTACCAGAAACTGACCCAGGTGGACCCAAGAAAATATGGGTACCAAAAACCTTTATTATTTCTCTTGCAGATGTGTTGAATAAATCAAAGAGAACTCCCAGAATCACTACTGAAGAATGGATGAAAGGAACTCTTGATGAAAAGAAAGTGTATGTTCTAAGAACATACAACATAAGCTGTTGAGAATATTCATTTCATATCATAAAGCAATGTTGAGTCTCAACAAATACAATTCATCTCTCATATCTCTAAGTATTCTTGTTGGTAACATTGTTCATTACTGCAATTAAAATGTTTGAGATTGTAAGATTTATTTGAAAAATATGTGAAAAATATGATGTGTATGACTTTCTGAAAAATGCATGAACTCTCTGAAATATATGTGTCTGCTGAAAATATACTTGCTGAAATTATTGAACTTGCTAAACACCTATCCTCTGAAGCCTGCACGTTGCACGACTCCCTATGTCTGCGCAGCCTGTAACTGCCATCATTAATGCAATGTCTGGAGGCTATTTATAGAGCGCGTGAGAAGCTTCTCCGGTTACACTCTCTTTGCCTTCCTACTCTCTGCAATAAGAAACTCATTGTGCTCTCAAGTTTCCAAGCTCTCTCAAACCCTACCCTCTACACATTTCTCTCTGAACTGCATTGGCTCCCAAGAAGAACGATGGTGCTTCATCTAAGGCTCGTGGGAAGATCGTCCCATCCAGGTGTGTCAACTTCAAGAACCTGGCTGAAAATGGTTTTGACCTTAGTGAGTACTTCAAGTGTGCTGGTTGGTTGTCGTTCTTTGAGGTGATCAACTGTGGCTGGCATGAAGAAAGCGTGTACGAGTTCTTGAGGAATATTAGAGTGGTAGAACATGACAAAAGAGTCTACCTTGGTTCTACGGTGATGGGCAAGAACTTCACCATCAAGACTTCTACCCTTGAAGAAGTTGCTGGTGTGAAAGCTGAAGGGGCCTCATTTTGCCCAGAATGGGAGATTCATCATGGAGGTGTGAAGAAATATAACCAAATACTATTTGGTTCAGAAAATCCCAAAAACATGAAGGGAACAGGGTTGCTGCCTATACCCAGGTTGATGTTTGTTGTCCTTGGATGTTGCATTATCCCCAAGGGTGGAGGAAAGGATCAAATTTCTGAAATGGAGAGGTTCTGCTTGATTCATCTGATGCAGAAGAAGAAGATTACCCTTCCTTGGATCATTCTCTATAGTATGATCAAGAGGGCTAGAGACTCTGCTACTAATCTTCCCCACAACACCTTCATCATGAAGATTCTGATGCACTACAAGCTTCCAGTAGATGGGATGTTTGATCACAGGCCCCCAAGCTACTTTACTGCAACAATTGTAAAGCAAATGGGGATCTCTCTTAAGAAACATGCTGGTGATGTTGTTGAATCAAGCCAGAAGGCTCATGTTGCTAAGTTCCAGAAGTCTATGTTGCAAAATCTGGAATATGAACTACATGGAGATGTCAGAAAGGAGGAGTTCAAACCTGCTGAGGTGACTCCTCAAAAGAAGATTGTCAAGAAGAAAATGACTAAGTCTGCTCAGGTATCCCTCAATCCTGCTGACTTGGAAAGAGTGAGGGAGGTGGAGGCTTTATTCCAGAAAGCAAATCCATAAAAAAATATGGTTAAAGTAACTTAACATAAAGCTTCTGAACCTGTTCAGAAGGTTCAAAATGAACCTACTGAAATGGTGGCTCAGGATGCTGAAGTGCTAGTTACTAAAACCACTAAGCCTACCATTTTGGGACAAGCTGTGGTGGGTGATGCTGCAAGTGGTAGTTCTTCTGAGAAGCCACTTAGCACTTAGGGTGATGCCCCTTGCTACTAGTCACCCAGACCCAGAGCTACAAGAGATTGTTGCCTTAGCAAATGCTCTTGAAGAAGAGGAGTTGAGGAAAATAAAGGAACAGGAAGAAAATGACAGAGCCTTAGCAGAAGCTGCTCAAAAGGCTATGATTGAAGATGAGAAATTGGAGAAAGCTGTTGTGACAAAGAGGAAGAGGCCTTCAAAGGCAGCAAGGACTAAACACAGGAGGTTATTATCCCCTGTAAGAGAAGAAGCTCCTCCCCAAATGATCACTGGGAGAAAATGAATCCCAAAGGATGATGCTGGGGTTTTTCAAGAAGCCTTACAGCAAGTCAGGTCTCAGAAGGTGTTGGACCTAAAGAAGGAGAGGATTGTTAAGAAAGTTGTCAAGCCACCTGCTCCCTTTGTCCTCTATGATCTCACTAAAACAAATTTGTACAAAAGAAAGATGCAGGAAGTCAACCAAATACCTATTCCTGAGGCTGAACCATACAAGAAAATTAAGGTACACTTTGATAATCTTGATCCTGCTAATTTGGAGGATGATGTAAGTCCTTCCAAGGGTCCACTTAAAGTTCTTGAGGCACTTGTGCTTGCTGATAAGTACTCAGAACAACAAAACATTGAAGAACTCAGTCAACCTGCTGCTGCTGAAAAGGTTGCTAATATAGATATTGTTGTGAATAAACCTACTGAAGACCCAACTGCTGATAAGGTTGCTGCACCTGCTGATTGTGAAAAGGTTGTAGAACCTCATGCTGTTGATCCCATGAATATAGATCCAGTTGTTGCTGTTGTGGAACCCATTTATGCTATTTGAATAAGATCTGAACCTGTTGAGGTTGCTGAACCACCATCACCTACTTCTCAACCTCCATCACCTTTTAACATAGATCTTAATGATGAAGGAATGCCTACACAACTTGCCCTTATTCCTGCTGAAGCCAGTGCAATTGACTAGGGAAGTAAGGGAAGTTATGTCAGTATTGGCAATGGTAATTTTGTTTGGGAAGGCAACTTGACTCATAGGGAGAAGATGTTGAAGCCTAAGTCAAGAGATATTTCCAGAAGGCCAACCTTTGACAAGGTTATGCCCGTTATAAGCTTTGATGACTTGATGAGAGCTGCTGAGTTCCCACACAGATTCTACCAGTCTGAACATGCTTGTGAACACCTAATTTTGTCCGGAATAATTATACTGTTATAACGTGAATATTTCCTTTCAGCTTATTGACAGGCCTGTGTTTTTTTATTTTTGTTTCTCTTCTCTTGTTTAAAAAAATATTTTAGGCCGAAAGGCCCACAAGAAAATCACAAAAAATTTGTTGTTTAATAATAAAAAAAGAAATTCTCCCGTGCTTTATGTTTTTTTGTCTTCAACAGGCATGCTCTTCCTTAGCTACCCAACTATTCCATACAAGCATTATTACAAGATATAAAATTCTCAATTGCTTCTGGCTGCTTCTTAAACGTGAATGTTTTTTCAAGCATGAACAACTCAAGCGTGAACAACATACGGTGCCAAATTGAAGAGCTAAAAAAATTGTCAACAAAAGGGGCTCGATGCACCGAAAGCACAAGCAAAGGAAATCTAAGAAAGATCCCCAGATTATGTTATAAATTTACAAAGAAAAGTGTAGGAAATACAGGGAAACACTAGAAGGGGGGTTGCATAGTGTTTCAATGGAAACTTTTTCTGATTCAACAGAATTTCTTGAATAGGCTTCTGAAAAGCTTCAGACTATTGTTATCAGTCTGAAGTCGCTTTTGTTTTAAATCACCTTTTGAACTTAGTTCAGATTAAAATATTGGTTTGAAAGAAAGTTTGATTCAGAAGACTAGTTTTCACTTAAATACTTTTCAATCTCCTTTTTTAAATTAAAACTGAATTGAAATAGCTAGAGGGATAAGAAGACTTAGCCAAGAATTTATCCTGGTTCACTCACAACCACCATGAGCTACATCCAGTCCCAGGGAAAAACCAGCACCTGGATTTCCACTAATCTTGCAAGATTACAAGTATTCTTTTCTATCAAGCCTCTTCAGGCTCCACACAAAGTATTGTTTTTTTACACCAAGCCTCTTCAGGCTCTCAGACACTTATGCAAGTGTAACCCAAGTATTCTATCAGACAGAAAGCCTCCCCAGGCTTAAAACCCAAACTGTTTTAACTTTAAACAAAAAAGGAGTTCAACCCACTATCTTCAGATAATAGCTTGAACTAAAACACAATTGTACAAATAACTGAGATTCACTCAGGATATGAAAATAAACAAGTGTACAGGGATTTCAGAGTATATTTTCACAGTGTTTTAGCAGAGTATTCTTTCTTTGATGGCTTCTATATATTTTCATTTTGCATGGGACATATTTATAGTTTTCAGGAGATAATGTCCGCTGTCAAATAGCATTAAATGCTCCAGGAGACGTTTGAGACACATTCTATTTAAAGCGTTCGGAGCAAACTCAGGTGCAACAGGTCTGCGCACACAATGCTTTTGAGCAGCTACAGTAGCATTGCAGACTTTCCTTAAACATGTTAAACATTTGAACGATGGGAGAAAGCAGCTCTGACTTTTATGCTGAAATAGGTTAGACCATTGGGATGAACGTTCTTCACACTCAGCAACGTCTTCAAAGGTCAAACCTTGATCCTGATACCTTCAGCTTTCAGATGCAAGGAGTGCTTCAGATGAACTTCAAGTCTTCAGATGATAGCCACTCTTCAGACGAAGTTGAGCCTTCAAACGATCTGAGACTTTCAGATGATCTTTCTCAATATTCAAGTGATCTGAAATATAACAGAATATTATGAAAGTATGTTGTCATAAAAAATACTTCAGTATTTTATATTTGTTATTCATTAAAATTCTTAAGGGAATGAAACTCAAAATATTTTTAATTACTGAAATTATTTTTGAGACTCAACAAAAAGGAGAGAGCTGGGGGATACATTCACAAAGAAAAAGATTAAAAAGAAAAGAAACAAAAAGAAAAAGATTCACTTTCAGATACAAAAGAAAATTTCTGGAGAAGAATTTTCGTTTTCTGAATTCAGACAAAAAGAATTGGATTCAATATCCGATTCAAAATCAACCCACTGCGCATCCACCAACAGCTCCTTTCAGTTGCAATTTGTCACAGCCACGGCCAGCTGCTCGTCACCGTTTCGCCATCACCGCGTACCACCTCTGTCTCCGAAGAACACCGCCGCGCGCACCTCCATCCAACCCCCGTAGGGATGTCCACAAACCACCTCATAGTGAGCAGATCTCTCTGTTCCTTTCCAACAGCCCCTGTGCACATACAAATCCGTCATGAACCACCATAGTCGTGTTTCCTAGTTCGCAAACAGCTGCCGCTGCAACTGTTTTCATCCTCGCTGCACACAGCCGCATGCACCTCCGCCCCTGAATCAGCCAGCATCGTCCCTGATGCCGTTGTGCCCAAGTTCTCTTCTGTTGCTCACGAATGCAGCCATTGCCATGACATCCTCAACCGTGAATAGCCATCAATTTCTTCTCTCTTTTTCTCCCTCTGCTAGACCGCCACTCCCCTTCCTATTTCCCACTCTCTTTCAGTCTCTTTTCCTTAGTATGAAACCCTAGCAGCCCAAAATACCCTCTTTCAAATTTTATTGTCTTGGGCCAATTCTTGTGTTTGTAGCCCATTTTATTTTTTTGGCTTGTGTATTTTTTTGGAGTGGTTGGTTGATGAATCCAGCTTAAGTCCACTTATTTTGTGATATTTTGTTCTTTTATTTATTTATTTATTTATTTATTTTTCAGTGTTAGGTCAATGATATGAACTGAGACTTAACCCTTAATTCCTTAATTTTTTAGTCAAATTTAAATTTGTATTCGATAATTTTGTTATATGATATGAACTGAGACTTAACCCTTATTTATTTTTCACTGACTTCACCTTCAAGATTCTCCTCATAGAAGACAAAAGAGATGTGCTTGCAAGAGAATCTGAAATACTGAAAACCAGTTGGCAAAAAATACAGTACTGGGTCTTTCACTTTGACATAAAACTGAGGGCGAACAAAAGGAAATGACGCCATCCACTATGAATGGAGATTCCTATCAGACAAAGGAAAGCGTCCTCTGAAGAAGGTAGCAGTTTCGATATTCGTTGATCCTGCAACCACTTGTGAGTCAGCGTCATCCCAAGTCGTTCCTGATGAACTCCCTTCCTTCTCAATAAGTTTCCAGTGATAGTCCCACATAGCATTATACAGTGAATGATCCATGCCTTGGTGGATGAAGATATACTCAGTTAGGTTGTTCCAATCTTCTTCAGATAACTCCCTTGGAGGTCCATCACCTTCTGAAATAATCTCCTTTCCTTTAAGCTTAGATGAGAGCAAGTCAGCATGGGGATACCTTGGAACAGATCTATCAGGATAAACCTGAATGTCAGTAGAGAGTTTTGTATGAATCCTGGAAGGAGGTATGAAGCCTCTAAGTCCACAAGAACGCTTGCACCATTGATCTACAAGTTCAGACTCCAGGAACAAAGTTCTTACAACAGCCCAATCTCCATAGGATAAAAATTCCCTATTTTCTGAAAAAGCGTCATGCAATCTCCACTTGTGCTGAGGTAACACAACTCCATATTTGATCTTTCCCAGGGCATCTGAAACATAGCCTCCCCCTGCATTACGCCTTCTTCTAGCTTCTGAAGAGGTTTCCAGCTGAAACCTTGAAAGTGAATGAGAGTAGAGAGGTGTGGCTTCTCTGAAGAAAATGAGCTCTTCAAGCAGATTTGGAATATTGGAACTCTAGGCCTCTCCTTGATAGGCACATTGTAGAATTTATGTGGCACTTCAGCTGCCCACATCATCTGCTCATTATTTTTGAATTCCAAAGCAAGATCATATGTTGATTGCCTTGAGAGGTCTCTTGCTTTCTCCTTCAGCAGCACTGCCATAGACAGATTTCCACCAAACCAGACACTTCCTGATTCATCATCTAAATCAAGTTCTGAATAACCTGACAGAGATGAAGAAGATGGTGAAGGTGGGGGTACTTCTTTTGTTGTGCTAACCACTTTAGGCGGAGGAGGTGCTTCATCCTCAGAATCTGAGACATTTCCAAACAGAACCCTAGGCCTCTTAACACTGGCCTTAGAGCCTTCATCAGCTTGCTTCTTCTACTTTAGTTCCTCCAACTTCTTCTTCCTTTGTGCTTCAACAACTTTCTGAAACTTAACAACATCTTCTTGTTGAATGCTTTTACTTCTAGTCACCCTCTGAGGGACATCAGCAGCAGGAGACAACAATCTTCTCCTTTGATTTCTCCTAGCCTTAGCACTGGCTCTTCTTCTCTTCAGCTTGTTTTCTTGCTCAAGCCTTTCATCTTCAAGAACAGCTTGCTGAGCTACAACAGCAAGAGCATAGTCTTGCTTTACTTGTTCTTCCTTCTTCTTTCTTCCTTCTTCCTCAATCCCTTGCATTACTTTACTAATATCAGCTTCTGGAAAACTTGTAGCAAGAGGAATAGCTTGGATTGGCTTGGTTGAATAATCAGATCCTATAGGTTCAGATTTTAACCTGTTACTGTCCTCTTCCTGTCCTCCCACAGTGAGAATAGGCTGAGTAGCAACAACAAGATTCTCAGTAACCTGACCCACAATCTCAGAAGTATGTGTAGGCACACTTTGAGCAGGTTCAGATTGTCTGAGTTGAACTTCTCTTTCAGACAATGCTTCCTTATGAAACAACATTGTTCTTTTCTTCTTTAGAACCTTGGTGGGAGTCCGAGCGGAGACAAACTTGTCCTTGTGGGTATCACCCTTCAGCTCATCCTCCAAAATCTCCAAAATCTTCAGAGTATCTTTCCCAGTTCTGCCAGCTTTGTCCCTGACAGCTTCTTCCAACATAGTCTTTTCTGTTGAGGGCTTCTTTACAGATATACCCATCCTCTTGATGTTCCCCAAAGAGAAGAGAGCAGGACCTTTGTGGACATACAGTCTCTCAATAGGAACTTTGAACTTCAGCAAGATCTTTGTTATGAGAGTGGTGTGGGTGTAGCTTACAGCAGAATCATTCACCCTTTTTAGCATATTGTAGAGAATGATCCTGGGAAGGTTCAGAGGCTTCTTCTCCAGTAGATTGATTACACAGAACCTCTCCAATTCTGAGACATGGTTCTTGCTTCCATACTTGGGCAAAATGCAGCAACCCAAGATAGCATGGAGAATCCTTGCCTTGGGGTGCATGTAAGAGCTTCTCAAGTCACCAGGGTCTTCAATCCCGTACAGCTTCTTAGTGAACTTCTTAATGCCACCATTCTTCACTTCCCATTCTGGAACAAACATGTCTCCAACATTAGGTACACCAGTCACAACAGCGATGATGTCAGCATCTATAGTAATCTTCACTCCCATCACTTTTGTTTCAAACCCTTGATACTTGCCGTCTTGAGAAGAGATGTCTTTAGCGTTCTTCCAAAAATCCACTACACTCTGCTCATTCCATGCACAGTCAATGGCAGAGAAGAAGTTAGTCCATCCACATTCCTTAAAAATCTCTATGAGATCAATGCCACTTGTTTTGAGTTCTTCCAGGTCTACAGTTCTGGAAGGAACAATCTGACCACCAGTAGATTTCTTGGATGCCATTGCCTTGAACTTGAGTGAGAACGAAGAACACAGAAAGGCACAAGGAACTTAGGGCACAAGGTAAGCAGCGGCTTGCAATAGATAGAGAGAGAAAAACAGTAGCCTGTAACTGTAGTCAGCACGTCCTTTAAATAACCGTCAAACAACTTAATGATGGCTGTTGCAATCTCGGAGATCGTGCAATCGTGCTGAGATCAGTTACTCAGAGAAGGAGACCAAACGTTTCAGCTTGCCACGTCATCAGACTGAGTTGCTTCAGACACACATGCTATTCAGATAAAGATGCATGTTCAGATGCAACATATATTGAGATGATATGCATAAACAGATGCAAGCAATCATATTTCAGCAAAGCCAAGATGTTCAAATTATCTCTTATGAACTTAAATCTATCTTCAGTCAGGAGCTTTGTGAATATATATGCCCATTGATGTTCAATATCAATGAACTTTATATCAAAAACTCCTTTCTGAACATAGTCTCTAATGAAATGATGCTTGATTTCTATATGCTTTGCCCTAGAATGCTGAATGGGATTCTTAGATAAATTAATTGCACTTGTGTTATCACACATTACAGGTATAGAAGATAGATCAATATTAAAATCTTCTAACTGATATTTCACCCATAGCAGTTGTGAACAACAACTGGCTGCAACAATATATTCAGCTTCAGCTGTAGAAGGAGCAATGGTGCTTTGCCTTTTGCTAGACCGACTGATCATATTGTTACCAATGAATTGACAGCCTCCACTTGTTGACTTCCTCTCAAGTCTATCTCCAGCAAAGTCAGCATCACAAAATCCCACTAACCTGCAATCCTTACTTTTCTTATAGCAAAGACCAAGATTAGTAGTACCATTTAAATCTCTGAAGATTCTCTTTACAGTTTTGTAATGAGTAATTCTTGGATCAGATTGAAATCTGGCACAAAGACAAACACTGAACATAATATCAGGTCTGCTTGCTGTCAGATACAGTAATGAACCAATCATTCCTCTATACAAGGTTTGATTTACTGCTTATTCCCCTTCATCTTTGTTAAGAACAACAGAAGGATGCATAGGAGTAGTCATGGGATTGCAATCACTCATGTTGAACTTCTTACGCATTTCTTTTGTATATTTTTCCTGATGGATCCATATACAATCAGATTGTTGCTTTATCTGAAGTCCTAGAAAGAACTTAAGTTCCACCATCATGCTCATCTCAAACTCAGATTGCATAAGCTCAGAAAATTCCTTGCATAATGAAGAATCAGTAGAACCAAATATAATGTCATCCACATATATCTGAACAAGAATGAAATCTTTGTTAGACATTTTTCTGAAAAGAGTTGTATCTACTTTTCCTCTTTGAAAACCATTTTTGATCAAAAAGTTGCTTAATCTGTCATACCAAGCTCTTGGAGCTTGTTTCAGACCATAAAGAGCCTTTTCAGTTTGAAAACATGTTCTTGAAAAGTAGTGTCTTCAAAACCAGGTGGTTGTCTAACATAGACCTCTTCCTCAATAAACCCATTGAGAAAGGCACTCTTGACATCCATCTGATATAAGGTGATGCCATTATTTACTGCATAAGAGAGTAAAATCCTAATGGCTTCAAGCCTTGCTACAGGAGCAAAAGTTTCAGTGAAGTCAATACCTTCTTGCTGATTGTAGCCCTGAGCAACAAGTCTGGCCTTGTTTCCGATCACTTTTCCTTCTTCTGACAGCTTGTTTCTGAACACCCATCTAGTTCCTATTATAGCTTTCCCATGAGGTTTAGGTACAAGTGTCTAGGCATCACTCCTAGCAAATTGATTCAGCTCTTCTTGCATGGCTAGGATCCACCCTTCATCATGCAGAGCCTCTTCAATGTTCCTAGGTTCAATCTCAGAGAGAAGTGCAAGATTATTCAAGCTTCTGAATCTTGATCTTGTTTTTACTCCTTCTGAGGTGTCACCTATTATTTGCTCTCTCGGGTGATGAGGTATGTATCTCCAATCACGACTGTGAGGGAGTACATACTCTGTCTGAGACTCAACAATGTTGGTCTGAGAAGGTCCAACTTCAAATGCAGGTTCAGACTTTTGCTCAGAAGGTCCTTCAGATGATTCTTCAGATTTTACTTCTGGATTTATCTGCATACCTGCAAAATCCTCTTCAAGATCTGAGAATTCCCTATCAGTCTCTTTAAAATCATTGAATCTTACATGGATAGATTCTTCTACTGCTAAGGTTCTTGAGTTATACACTCTGTAAGCCTTAGAAGTTTCAGAGTATCCAATAAAGAAACCTTTGTCAGACTTAGCATCAAATTTTCCTAAATCATCCTTAGTGTTGAGTATGAAACACTTACACCAAAAGATATGGAAATAGGATATGTTGGGTTTTCTTCCTTTCCACAATTCATATGGAGTTCTTTTGAGAATTGGTCTTACCAAAATTCTGTTCTGAATGTAACAAGTTGTATGAACAGCTTCTGCCCAAAAGAATCTTGGTAGATTACTTGAAATGAGCATGGTTCTACCCATCTCCTGCAAGCTTCTATTCTTTCTCTCAACAACCCCATTTTGCTGAGGTGTTCTAGACACAGAGAAATTGTATGAGATCTCATTCTCATCACAGAACAGTCTAAAGCTTGAGTTTTCAAATTCTCCACCATGATCACTTCTGATTGCAGATATGCAGATCCCTTTCTCATTCTGCACCTTCTTACAGAATTTTGTGAAATTCTCAAATGTTTCCTCCTTGCTTCTTAGGAATATAACCCCTGTTAATCTTGTATAGTCATCAACAATGACCAATCCATATTTCTTTTTGCAAGGCTCTCTGTTCTAGTAGGACCAAACAAGTCCATGTGAAGCAGTTCCAAAGGTCTGCTAGTTGAAACAACATTCTTACTCTTAAAAGAATTTCTAGTTTGTTTCCCTTTCAGACAATTTTCACATAAAATATCAGATTTGAATGAGAGCTTGGGTAAGCCATTAACTAGATTATGTTTAGTTAGCTTTGAGATCAATCTCAAGCTGGCATGCCCAAGTTTCTGATGCCAAATCTGTTTTTCATCTTCAATGGAAACAAAACACTTCACATTTTGACTAGCAAGTTCCTCTAGATCAATCTTGTACACATTATTGTGTCTCTTAGCAGAAAAGAGGATATGATCTGAAGCATCCATGACTATACAACCTTCTTTATTGAAAGACACAACATATCCACTGTCACATAATTGACTTATGCTCAGAAGATTGTGTTGTAACCCTTCAACTAGAAGCACATTCTTAATCAGGGAAAGAGGAGTCATACCTACTGTCCCAATACCAGTGATCTTCCCTTGCTGATTTCCACCAAAGATGACCACTCCACCAGCTTTGGGTCTAAGGCTTTGGAACAAACACCTTTCTCCCGTCATGTGTCGCGAGCACCCACTGTCCAGGTACCATTTGTGGTGTTTCTTTTGTCCTGTTAAACACATCTGCAACAGGAACAATTAAACTCTTAGGTACCCATACCTTCTTAGGTCCTCTTTTTTTAGTTTTGGGTCTTATTTTCCTTCTGTGTCTACACTGAGACTCCACATGTCCAGGTTTGCCATAGTTGGAACACCCATTACCTTTCTTGGGTCCTTTATCAGGCACTATAAAAGTTAAAGATTCAAAGAAGATGTGTCCGAATAACCAAAGCCACTTCTATCTAAGGAATGCCTCTGAGATCCCAATAATCTATTCAGATTATCAGTTCCTTTGACAAATCTGGCTAGATCCAGAGTTAATTCTTTAATCTTGTTTTTGAGCTTTTTATTCTCTTTTACAAGATTATCAGAATTACTTGGATCTTGTTGAAGCAACCTTTCTTTGAGAGCAAAGTTTTCTTTTTTGTAAATTTTCATTTTCTAAAGCAGATATGTAAAAGTTCTTGAAAGCTCCTTGAATTCATTAAACAACTCTCTACTACTTTCAATAAGGTCATCATACTGATCTTGTAAAGTTTGAGGAATTACCTCAGAGTCTGAACTGTTTGAAGATGGTAGGCTTGCCATCAAACAGAGGCTAGCTTCTTTTGAAGTGTCCTCCTCTTCCTCTGAAGTGCAATCATCCAAATCTTCCCATGTTGCCATCAATCCTTTCTTTTTCTTGAAGAACTTCTTCTTCTGAAAGGTTGGCTTCCTCAGCTTGGGGCAATAAGCCTTCATGTGACCTGGCTGTTTGCATTCAAAACAAGTAATTTTGTCAGTGTTAAAGGAGTCTTTACCTGACTTACCTTGTTTGGTACTGGAAGGTTGAGATCTTCTGAATCTCCCTTTCCTTTGCAACATCTTCTTAATCTTCTTGCTGAGAATAGCAAGATCTTCATCTTATGAACAACCTTCAGATTCAGTATCACCATCTAAAGTGTCCTCTGCTTGCATGGCTTTCATTCTGCGATGCCTAGGCTGTTTGGCCTTGGAGTTCAATGCCAGTGATTTCTTCTTGGTGTCATCCTCCCCAAGTTCTAACTCATGGACTTTGAGAGAACCCAGTAGTTCCTCCATTCTAAGAGAGTTTAAATCTTTGGCTTCTTGAATGGCAGTAACCTTGGGTCTCCAGGACTTTGGTAAGCTTCTTAGAATCTTTCGATTATTATCTCCAGATTCAAAAGTTCTTCCCAATGACCTGAGTCCATTAGTTATCGTCTGAAACCTCCCAAACATTTGGTCTATGGTTTCAGACTCTTCCATCTTGAACATCTCATATTGATGTACAAGCACGCTGATCTTGGATTGCTTCACAGTCTCAGTCCCTTCATGGGCTGCTGCAAGCGTTTCCCAGATCTCCTTGGCAGATGAACAACCATGAACCTTCTTATATTCTGATTTGTTCAAAGAACATATCAGATAGAGTTTGGCCTTGGCATTTAGTTGAACTCGAGCCTTCTGCTCCAAGGTCCATTCAGCTTTTGGTATGGGCACTCCAGCATGCATGGGTACGTAGTCTCCATCAATAACCACATCCCAGACATCAATGTTGTTGCTTTCAATAAACAACTTCATACGATCCCTCCAATAGTGGTAATCCATTCCATTGAATGTTGGGGGTCTCGTGATGGAGGCTCCTTCAGTGATGTACTGTCTGTTGCTGGTAGAAGTTTCCATTGGATCTCTGTCCTCTGCACTGATTAGGTGCTAACCCCGAGGATAAGCTCTGGTATCAACTGTAGGAAATATAGGGAAACACTAGAAGGGGGTTGAATAGTGTTTCAATGGAAACTTTTTCTGATTCAACAGAATTTCTAGAATAGGCTTCTGAAAAGCTTCAGACGATTGTTATCAGTCTGAAGTCGCTTTTGTTTTAAATCATCTTCCGAACTTAGTTCAGATTAAAATATTGGTTTGAAAGAAAGTTTGATTCAGAAGACTAGTTTTCACTTAAATATTTTTCAACCCCCTTTGTTAGATTAAAACCGAATTGAAATAGCTAGAGGGATAAGAAGACTTAGCCAAGAATTTATCCTGGTTCACTCACAACCACCATGAGCTACGTCCAGTCCCAGGGCAAAACCAGCACCTGGATTTCCATTAATCTTGCAAGATTACATGTATTCTTTTCTATCAAGCCTCTTTAGGCTCTACACAAAGTATTGTCTCTTTTACCAAGCCTCTTCATACTCTCAGACACTTATCCAAGTGTAACCCAAGTATTCTTTCAGACAGAAAGTCTCTCCAAGCTTAAAACCCAAACTGTTTTAACTTTAAACAAAAAGGAGTTCAACCCACTATCTTCAGATAATAGCTTGAACTAAAACACAATTGTACAAATAACTGAGATTCACTCAGGATATGAAAATAAAC
The DNA here is from genome assembly GCA_026901365.1 of Sesbania bispinosa. NCBI lineage: Eukaryota > Viridiplantae > Streptophyta > Magnoliopsida > Fabales > Fabaceae > Sesbania > Sesbania bispinosa. The sequence goes on from QLOH01000012.1 coordinate 3,530,089, forward strand.
AAGCGTACAGGGATTTCAAAGTATATTTTCACAGCATTTTAGTAGATTATTCTTTCTTTGATGGCTTCTATATATTTTCATTCTGCGTGGGACATATTTATAGTTTTCAGGAAATAATGTCCGCTGTCAAATAGCATTAAATGCTTCAGGAGACATTTGAGACACACTCTGTCCAAAGTGTTCTGGGCAAACTCAGGTGCAACAGGTCAGCGCACACAATGCTTTTGAGCAGCTACAGTAGCGTTGCAGACTTTCCTTAAACATGCTAAACATTTGAACGATGGGAGAAAGCAACTCTGACTAAAATAGATTAGACCATTGGGATGAACGTTCTTCACACTGAGCAACGTCTTCAAAGGTCAAATCTTGATCCTGATACCTTCAGCTTTTAGATGATAGTCATTCTTTAGACGAAGTTGACTTTCAGATGATCTTTCTCAATATTCAAGTGATCTGAAATATAACTGAATATTGTGAAAGTATATTGTCATAAAAAATACTTCTGTATTTTATATTTGTTGTTCATTAAAATTCTTAAGGGAATGAAACTCAAAATATTTTTAATTACTGAAATTATTTTTGAGACTCAACAGAAAGGGGAGAGAGTGCTGGGGATACATTCACAGAGAAAAAGATTAAAAAAAAAGAAACAGAAAGAAGAAATTCACTTTCAGATACAAAAGGAAATTTCTGGAGAAGAATTTTCGTTTTGTGAATTCATAGCCACGGCCAACTGCTCGTCGCCGTTTCGCCATCACCGCGCACCACCTCTGTCTCCGACGAACACCGCCGCGCGCACCTCCATCCAACCACTGTAGGGATGTCCACAAACCACCTCACTGTGAGCAGATCTCTCTGTTCCTTTCCAACAGCCCCTGTGCACATACAAATCCGCCACGAACCACCATAGCCGCGTCTCCCAGTTCGCAAACAGCTGCCGCTGCAACTGTTTTCATCCTCGCCGCACACAGCCACATGCACCTCCGCCCCTGAATCAGCCAGCACCGTCCCTGACACCGTTGGGCCCAAGTTCTCTTCTGCTGGTCACGAATGCAGCCATTGCCTTGACATCCTCAACCGTGAATAGCCATCAATTTCTTGTCTCTTCTTCTCCCTCTGCTAGACTGCCACTCCCCTTCCTATCTCCCACTCTCTTTCAATCTCTTTTCCTTAGTATGAAACCCTAGCAGCCCAAAATACCCTCTTTCAAATTTTATTGTCTTGAGCCAATTCCTGTGTTGGTAGCCCATTTTATTTTTTTCGCTTGTGTTATTTTTGGGGTGTTAGGTTGATGAATCCAGCTTAAGTCCACTTATTTTGTGATATTTTGTTCATTTATTTATTTATTTATTTTTCAGTGTTAGGGTCAATGATATGAACTGAGACTTAACCCTTAATTCCTTAATGTTTAGTCAAATTTAAATTTGTATTCAATAATTTTGTTATATTTAATTAAAATATAAAAAATTCTAAAAAATCTTTTTCAAAACAATAAAAATTGGTTTCTTTTTCTAAAAAAAAAAAATCTTTTTGCAGAGAATCAAAATAAAAATGTTTTTAAATTGTCTTTTCCAAAATCAAAATCAAAATCAAAATCAATCAATTTACAATCATTTGTTGTTCAAGAACTATGTGGCTTTGATTTTTTCATTGCACCTGGGGATACGTAGGAGCGGAAACCTGACCCATCAAGCCAAAATAAATTTTAAAAAAATGTCTTTTCCTTTTTATTGCCAATCATTTTCTGAAATAATTTTTCTTAGTCATTTAATTTAAAAACACAAAAAAAATAATAAAAAAGTTGCAAATATCAAAAAAAGAATTTTCCAAAATATCATTTCCATTTTCAATAATAAGATTCAATTATTTTTGTAAATAAATTCTCTCATCCTATTCTGAAAAATACAAAAAAAATCAAAAAGTTAAAAATACAAAAATAGTTTTCATTTCCTTGTTAATTTTCTTCGATTGGAGTAAAATAAATATTTTCTGAAAGGTTAATAAATTTTGCACAATTAATTAAGGTAACCGTTTTTTAAAACGGACGTTGTAGAGTGCTAATACCTTCCTTACACGTAATCGACTCCCGGATCCAACTCTGATTTCGTAGACCATTTTCTTCTTTAAAAAGGTTTTCTCGAAATTTTCCTTAAATAAATTTTGGTGGCGACTCCATTGAACAACTTTTTTTTTCCAATTCGTTTTGCCGTCCCGTCGCGACCCCGGTTTCGACAATGCTCAAAGAAAAGATTGCCTAGGTGTCCAAACCTGTATGAAGAGCTGTTGAATTTCAAGAATCACCTGCCACTGCACAAGCATATTGGTCTTCATTTGGACTCTCTGGAGGATGCTAGATTAAGGAGATTGGCCAAGGCTTCAGGGGGAGTGTCTGACCAGCTAGAGAAGATCAGACAAGTAGTGCAACCACCCAAGGACTACTGGAAAAGAATTGATGTTGATTCACCTGACCAAGTGAGGATACCTGCTGAAGATTGGATTCTGATCAGGCATCTGAACATGGAAGCTGAATTATACTCAAGGTATATTGTTGCAAATGCTGGGTGCAGAGATTTCAAGCCTCCAAAACCACTCACCATAAAGCCCTCTACCAAAATATTTTGGCAACCTGACAGAATTGTGCCAAAGATACCATTTGCTGAAGGTCCTGAAGACAAAAAGAAAGAACCAAAATTCTACTCTGCCTATATGGATGATCCTGAGCCTTTCACCAAAGAAGAATGGGAAAGACTCCCTGAAGTTCTAAAAGCCTATGGGGGGGGTTTTGACCACACCTACAGAGAAAGGATATGGGATTCATATTGGCATGAGAGGGAAAATGAAGCGTCTTGCTCTGGAACAACGTATGATTTTGCAGATTCAATGACTAGGAGCACCATTTCTGTTCAGGAAGTTTGTACCTGGTTTAGTTAGGCAATTAAATGTTGCTCCTGTTCGTCCTCAAAGTGAAGAATCCAAGCCCAAGCTTAAGAGGAACAACACTTTTAGCTTGCCATGTTTCAGAAAGTCTATGTGTTTATGCTAATTTTGATATTTTTTGTTAAAATTTTCTACGATAACTAAACTTTCTGAATATTCAATATGATTATGATGATTACTCTCTGATTTGATTACGTGATAATATTGCTTATCCTCGTATTTACTTTGTTTCGTACGATAAATATCTGAAATGATTGGAATTGATTGCTATGTATGATGCAACTAAAGTTTCTGAAACAATCATTGTCTACCTACCCTGCATTTATTATTCTGTGTGCATTTAATACTTTGGTATCTTTTACCTACCCTTTGATTGATGACAAGGGAGATATAAACTAACAAAATATCTGAAGTTTAAATGTTTTCAGAAAAGAATTCACAGATTAGGGGGAGTAAGGCATTCTGATTAAGTATCTGAAAAATGGAGATTTCTTAAACTTAACTTATTTTATTTCCCTTCAGATATTTAAAAAGTTTAAGTAAAGTTGTCATCATTAAAAAGGGGGGAGAATGTTGAGTCTAAAAATATTATTAAGAGATTAATAATGTTTAAGTCTCACAAATCCTAAGTTTTAATGAGTAACAAATTTGGTTAATATATGCTAATAAAAGTACAAAATCTCTTAAGGGGTATTTCACGTGTTTCAGCAACTTTCTGAAGAAGCAACCCTCTGAAGTGGTGCAACCTTCTGAAGGACGAGAACCTGCTGAAAGCAATCAACCCTCTGAAAGAGATACATTATGTGAATCAAGAAGAACTGTTGAAGAATCTCTACGTGGCATTTGACTAAAGTCAGAAGGCTCTCTGCTCAAGACTTTAATGTATCATATACGTCTTCTGCAAGTTTGATTCAATTAAGGAATGTTACAGAGACCCTTTACGAGGCATTTCAAATCTTTTACCAGAAAGGGAAACCGTTGTAACCTAGTACCTGCACGTGTCAGAACCTAGTACCTGCACCTGCAACACACAAAGTCAGAAGCTTTTAGAAGATTGTCTCACAACGGTCTTAACAACATTCAATGCTATTTCACAACAGTGGTTTATCAAGCCAATACGCTGCAAAAATCTCAATGCTACTCTCTGATATTTTGTACATAGAAAAATTCATTTGTATCCTGAGCTACACTCAGTTATCCTTTGTACAAGATTATTTCTGTTTAAGTTTCTTAGGAACTTAAACTAATATTCACTGTAAACACTTTCAAAGTGTCTGAGAGCTTGAAGAGGCTTGGTGGAACAAAGAATACTTGTCTTTTAGCCTGGAGAGGCTGTGTGTTCAAACAATACTTGGGTTTTAGCCTGGAGAGGCTGTATGTTCAAACAATACTTGAGTTTAGCCTGAAGAGGCTGGGTGATCAAAGAATACTTGTAACTGTGATCAGTTAGTGGAAAATCCTTTGTTGGTTTGGCATTGGGACTGGACGTAGCTCACAGTGGATGTGAGTGAACCAGGATAAATTTCTTGGCTAAGTCTTCTTTACCCTTATCTCATTATATCTGTTATTTAAGCTAACAGGAAGGTTTTGAATAATCTGTTTTATAAGCTTGAACTGAAAAACAATCTCAAACGCTCTTTAAAACTAGTTTTCAAAACTATCTTTTGGACCTGCTGAAGCAACTTCAGTAAGTTCCTTAAACGCCCTGTTTCAGCAAGTTGCTCAAAACTTTTGTTAAATACTTTTCTTGTGAAAAGGTTTTCATAAAATATGTTTAAACATATAAAACACTATTCAACCCCTTCTAGTGTTTCCTGTGGTTTCTACATGAACAAATAAAGAATATAGATTACGTTTTGCATTAGAAATTCTATACAGTAATAGAATTGTGAACACTTGCAATCACTTTTCATATGTATTTAAAATTTACATTGAAAAATGTGAAGTCAAAATACTAAATACTAAAATTTACATCTATAAATTTGTTTTTATTGTAAACGTAATCTTCCTCACAAGTATAAAATACAAACATTTTTTTTGTTTTATATGAATTCACATCGTATTGCAGTTCCAAACAAGTTAGTAGTTTCAATCATCCAAAACAGTTCATCAGAACAACTCACATTAGGGTGTATTTAAAATTGGGGAAAATTAGCATTTAATCTTTTATGAAGAATCACAAAATTCACAAACGTGCTTTGATACCACATGTAAATTTCTATTATGATAGTTTCCTAGAATTCACATTATGGAAACTACACAGGATCTTTAATTTCATGGTTACCCATACAACAATGAGAATGACAAAGAGACTTATCTGGATCCATAATTGCTCGTCTTTCCTCGAGTTCTCTGTGCAAATTACTCATGAAATTTCTCTCCCCTTTTCCTTCACTTTTTCTGGCTCCTTTGATGGTTATGAAATTTCTTACTCAGTCAACTCCTTTGGTAACTTCTCTTATTGCTTTTAAAGGAAGAGGAGAGGGATTTTTAAAATAACCCCTTGTGACTTTATTTTCCATGGGTCAATAACCATCACATTGGGCTTACTTTTATTAAATTCAGACTTTTAAATTACATGGGTCACATTAATTAAATTAATTAAATTAATCTAATAGGGAGAACCCATGGTACTCTTCCTCAACTTCACTCTACTATGCTTTTGCTCTTCCATCTTATTTTCATAAGATGGTGTTAGAGCTACATCTATGGAGCTCACCCCGCTTCAAGAAATTTCATCGTCGTCATAAGAAGACGTTGATGAATGTTGTGCTTGAAACTGGAAAAGAAGTCTCAGATCTGTCAATGAATTCAAGCAACAGACCATGGTGGAGGAGACAAAGCACATCATCCTGCACATTTTTCCTCTGCTGGAAGACACTCCTTCACCACCAACGAATCCTCCTCTGCCACAAGAATCACCACGGACTCTCCTTCAATACCACATGAAAAGAAGAATGAGTCCAAGGAACTCTTTGTTATGTTCTTCACGTCTGAAATCCGCAAAAGACCGTGTCACAAATTTGGAGTGGAAATCATCTCCAGATCCTTTCAATTTGGGAGCTTTGAATTTGTGGATCTTTTAAAGGTATGAACAAATTCTCTCTTTTTCATAAGATCACCACGCAATCACTATATGGCAAAAAAATTTATGTCGTCATTGCCAAGGGCCATTCTTGAAGACACCAATAATAACATTGACACTCATTCCAATTCTTCCACTCCTCAACAACATGAACCATGTTCATAGGGTGGGAGTGTTCTTCCACTCCTCAATATCACATGGGTGCAACCGTGCAAGGTTGAATAAAGCAATCTCTAGTGTAATGGTCCTCTATAATGATGTCATTGACCTGTTCACATTTCCTTAAGTTTTGACAATTCATAATGTTTGCTTGGTCTCCATTAATTGCTGGGTATGGAAATTGTTCGATGAAAAGTTTGTGAAAGAGTCAGTGTATGAAATGTTTCCAAAAGATTTAGTGTCTAAAAGGGATGTACACAAATTGTTTGCTGAAATGCTTGAAAGGGATGTACTGAAGCTGTTTGCTACAATGGTTGAGAAGAATGTGGTTCTTTTGTTATTCTTTACCCTTTCTTTGGTTGAATTTCATTTCTTTTTTTGGTTTCAAGTTGGTATTGATTAATACCTAATACCAACTTGCGGGAGGGTATTAGGAATACGTACAATTCTATTAGTCAATTTGTTAATCTTAGTTTTACCAATTAGTTAGTAAATAGTTATATAGTTGAGTAGTTTAGTTTTATAAATACTAGTTGTTTGTACTCAATTCAATATCTTTTCAATATTATCAATGAGTTTTTAGACACTCTCTCTAGTTGCTATTGGGATGATCCATGGGAGAAACCATTGTACTCTTCCTCACATTCACTCTACTATGCCCTTGCTTCTCCATCTTATTTTCATAAGAATTTGATCGAAACCTGAGAAGTTCTTCGTGGTTTCCTCTCCCATTTTGGCTCTGTTTTTATTCTATTAAAATCGATAGTAATTGGAAGTTTTAATCGCTACTTGTTTCAATAAAAAGCTTAATTCGAGTAAGGTAATGACGGTGAACGAAATTTAACAAGTTCTCTATCCAAAGCTTGGTGACACTCTTAAATTATTGACCATTACAAGGGGTTTAGGATTCAACTTTAATACAATTCATTTAGGTAATGGGGGCTTTCGAGAATGAAATTTGATTTGTCAAGGATCTTTTCTGCAATACGGATAAAATACAACTGTATTACACCATATCGGGTAAACTCCACCAAACCAGGGCCTTTAATTAATCAATGAATAAATCCAACGGCTTTTGACATAGTGTGTAACTTACACACTTTTTCAATGGGTATAATTTAAATTGAACCACTATTAGAATTATATATTTCTTAAATGAAGGCTATTTAATAATGTCTTAATCTTTGTAAAGACCTTAAACAACTATTGAAAGAACAATTACTTGAATCTAATTGATAGGTTTTGGGTTTGGTTGCTTCTTATTTGTAAGTGTAACGTTGGTTTTTAGTCGATGATGATGATGATGATAATAATAATATTTTTTGTTGTAAATTCAGTTTTGAGCTCTATCCCAGCATACTTTTTGCAAGTACACTGGCTTCCAGAGAGAATCTGTAATTTGCTGGATAAAAGTGCTAGACAGTTCCTGTGGCATGGTTCCAAAGATTTTGGCCTGCACCTTGTAAACTGGGAGAATGTAACTAAGCCAAGAAGGAAATGAGGCCTTGGGGTGAGAGTAGCTAGACTCCAGAATATTTCCTTGTTGGGTAAACTAGCTTGGAATGTATTAGATGAGTCAAGAGATAAATTAAGGGTTCAACTTCTTTGCAACAATATGGGAAGGGTTTTGAAATATTTAAAATCCACTCAGGGAGCTTCAATTATTTGGAGATCAATCCAACTCACTTGCAAAATGGTTTTGCTGCAAGAATTAGAGATGGACAATCAAATTTTCTCTTTACTCTTGGTTGCCTTCAGGTCCAATTTGTGATAGAATTGGCTTATTAACACTCATGATATTGATTTAAAAGTAGGAGAGGTTCGGAATGGATTGCATTGGAACCTAGAACAATTGTGGACTCACCTACCTGATACTTGTTTGGAAGAAATCCAACAGGTAAGGCCTTTTATTTCTGTTGGGGTCAAGGATCAAATCATTTGGAATGAATCTCTTTCAGGGGAATATACAACTAAGGCAGGTTATCACTGGTTATTGAAGCAAGTTAGGTGTTTTGCTACTGATCAGTCTTGGTCATGGGTGTGGAAACTGCAAGGTTCAGAATCTGTTAGATTTCTCATCTGGTTGGTTGCCAATGACATTCTTCCTACAAAACAATTGCTAGTGAATAGGCACATTACTACATCTAGCATGTGTATTTGCTGTCAAGGGGCAAATGAGGATGTTCTTCACTGTTTAAGAAATTGTCCAACTGCTGCTCAGGTTTGGGAGAATCTGGGTTTTCAAGGCTATCCAGAATTCTGGTCTCATCAATCTACTTATGAATGGCTGTTTTGGGAGCTGCAAGAATCATGGGATTTTTTTTTTAGCTGGAGTAGGGGAATTTGGTTAGCCAGGAATTTAAAGGTTTTTGAAGGAAAAGATACAAGTATATCTCAGCCTTTAGTCAAGATTAAGGGGCTGTAAGCCTTATTTAGACTGAGTTTTGTGAAAGATTGCCAACCTTTGGTGCATCAGAACTTCTCCATTAAATGGATCCCTCCAAGTGTAGGTTTATGGCTTTAAATATTGATGGTAGCTCCTTGGGGAACCTAGGACCAACAGGCTATGGAGGATTGTTGAGAAATAATCATGGGCAGTGGCTTAAAGGATTTCATGGATTAGTTGGAGTTTATGAAATTTTACAGGCTGAATTGATTGGTATTCTAGAAGGCTTAAAAATAGCTTGGAAGGATAGTTATAGATCAATTGAATGTTGGTCTGACTCTTTGCTTGTTATTGAGTTGATCAAGGGAGCATTACCTATATATCATAGGTATGCAAGCATCATTAATGAAATCCAGAAACTCAAGCAAAGAAGCTAGATTGTGAAGTTCAGTCATATACATCAAGAAGGAAATTAGTGTGCAGATGCATTGGCTAAGATTGGAGCTCTTACTAATATTATATTAACTATAGTTTCTAAAAAGTCCTATTAGGATTGCTAGTTTGGTTGCCGCTGATGCTAGAAGTACTTGCTTTCCTAGGGGGCAAATGTAATAGGTAGACATTTTGTTTTCTTTTCTCCTTTTCCATTATATGTTACCAAAAAAAAATTACTTTCATCTAATATGTTTTATAAATATTATTTATTTTCACTGATTGATTTTATATATGAACCAAATGGCCACTAAAATTATCTTGTTATTATTTTTTTAAAAGAAATTGTTAATCATAAGATTGCATTGGTTGATAAAGTAAACTCTATTTTCTAAGAGCATATAATGCTCCAACCCCATCTGTTTGGGGATCTAGATTCGATTCATATATTCAATCCGAAACACCCCCCACCAGTCCTATTGCTGCTTCGTTGCAACTTGCTCATTAACAATTTTATGGTCTTACAAACTCTAATAGAAGCTTTTTTATTGTTTCTGTTGAAAGTCAAGCTATACCATCGGCCAGAAATATCTACATATTTTTATTTCTCCTCACAAGTTGCATTTATAAAATAATATCTCTAAGAAAATATAGAGTTAACAATTGCTTCATACACTTGAAAACATTAAAAAAAAAAATTATCTAACTCTGCTAGTTCTTTTACATGCATTGATGACAAGAGGGTGATGTTCCCATTTCCTAATCAATCAAATATAACAATTTGTGGCCTTGCCTGTAGTAACCAACTCGCTCAATAATTGACTCATTTTTTATGCTATTGTTTTAAAAATTGAATTCGATTGACCAGTTTAATTGAAAAATTAGTGAATCAAGTATATGGTTTGTTCAATCTAAAATTCAGGCTACTTTTAAAAGATGATGAAAGTCGGTAAAGAAACAGTCAAATTGCATGCTCCTAAATTGGCGAAAATCAATTAAAAACCAGTGATAAAGAATAAGGTTAGTTGCTTAGTTTATATTTTTATTTTCTTATTTAATAAAAATATTTTAGTCAAATAAAGGTTGAATGCCATATAAAGACCTATGTATATGGATTGCTATATTTGTTTTTATTGTTGAATTCTATCTTATAAGACACCTAATATGATTATTTTATATTTTACTTAATTTTTAAATATTTTATATGATATGATTAAATAATTATTATAAAACATTAAAAATATATATATTTAATTATTATCAATTTAATTATGGTTTAATATGAGAACCAATGATTTTTTGAGTTCAATATTCGATATTGTTTTTTAGACATTTTTTTCATCTTTCATTTTAATGCACAATTTTTTATTAGGTTAATATGGTTCTTAATCCTTATAAAATAAATAATCCTAATACTCCCTCTTATTATAATTATTAGAACCTTTTAATTATTTCACAAGAATTAAGAAAGTAGTTGATTAATTTAGTTGGTTATAATAAATTTATTATGAATATTATCATATTTCCTGAAGTATTCTTGAATTTATTTAGACGTCCCATTATCTTTGTGACACCCTTCTACCTCATACTCTTATATATTTAAGAAATTGTAGTTTAGAAAAGGGAAAGTCCCACGTTAGGTAAAAAGGTTCACAATTACTCTATAATATCTCATAGTTCGAAAACGACTTTATTAAAAGAAATTAAACTTTCAAATAATGTAAATAATAAGCAGCGAAATCTCCAATTCATAAAAAGAACTACTATTAGTCTACTGCCATAAAAGGCATCCAAAAGTTCACAAAATTCTCCTAATCTAGAAACATATTAAAACATCCCGAATACACCCTGATGTCACATCTATCAGAGCATACCCTTTTAATCATAGTCGACACCAGTCGTGTCCTCCTCAACACCTGTAAAATATATCCATAGAATACAGTGAAGAAAAGGAATACTACCTATACATACACATAGATAATACCCATCCTCACCCACAACATCATTACATCATGCCATCAATACATTAAATCACCAATGAATAACATTCATCTAAACTCAACATATATTTAACCATCTATATCAACATATACATTCCATACTATCATTTCTATTTTTAACACATAGATACATCCATTATACATTCACCAAGCTCATCATCATCGTAACATCATTCATATATCATCATATAGTTCTCATACCATCATTCACCCAAGTAATCATATATTCTATTCTCACACATAATACTCATCATCATCAATCATCATTTAATAACACAATTTCTTCATCATATATCACACACCAATACTCATCTCATCATCTACCCAAAGATCATGACTTAGAACTCCACACAATGGGTGCACCTCGTCAATCACTCTAGTTAGTACCAAGATAATCTACCGGTGTTACCACACACTATGCGATAGGTTGTACCCCCTCTATGGGCCCGCACAACGACATTCGACCCTAGGTTGTACCCCCTCTATGGGCCCGTACAATCACTCCTAGGTTGCACCCCTCTATGGGCCCGTGCATCGAACGCCCCATCTTGGTCCCCTGAGTTGTACCCCCTCTATGGGCCCGCACAACTCAGTTCACCTCCCGAATTGTACCCCCTCTATGGGCCCGCACAATTCAGGTCTCATCACATATGCTCAAGGCATCTCTCCTAAGTTGTACCCCCCTCTATGCGCCCGCACAACTTAGATAACATCATCATCAAAAGGTGATATACACCATCATCATAAATCATCATTATCATGCATTAACATGCTCATCATCAAACATCATCATTATTCATCATCATAAGCATCGCAATCCTCATCAAACATCATTAATCATCAACACCATACTCATTATAAAGTACTCTCAATACATCAATCATCATCAAACAATTAGGATCTCAAAATCCACTCTGGTAATCGATTACCAACCTCTAGTAATCGATTACCCGCAAACAAGGTCTCTGGTAATCGATTACAACCACCTTGTAATCGATTACCTGCAACCAAACACTCTGGTAATCGATTACAGCATCCCTGTAATCGATTACCTGCAAACAAACTCTCTGGTAATCGATTACAACACCCCTGTAATCGATTACCAGCAAGCTAACAGTGCTTCTCGGTTGCCCAGAACACTCTGGTAATCGATTACCATACCTGGTAATCGATACCCGCGACACAGATCGCAAAATTCACGATTTCAAACCTCTCTAAACTCATCCAATCAATCCCTAATCAATCTTTTACGTCTAAACATCATACATAATCATTATTAGCATCCAATACTCCGTAAATCAATAATCAATTACAGATTTATACCATCAATTCATCAAAACCCCCCAATTTCTCAATCCCTAATCACCATTTTTTCCATTATTCTCAATAACATCTTTAATCTCATCCAACACTCATCAATTTACATACAATCAATCATCAACCAACAGATTATATCTTCATTCTAAGTATAAATTCATCAATTCAAAATTATACTCTTAGATTACTACCCCAAACATCCCCTACATGCATATACAGGCAATACCCTCTCCCCCACCGTACCTTAAGCGAAGCTTGATCACAGCAAGGAAGTCCTTTCTTGGATTCTTGGCGTTCACTCCACAGTAGCTCTCTCTTGAGACTTCCGTTTCTCCCCTCCTTAGCGTTTCGCTTACTGACGAATGATACGAATAAGGATTAGGGTGCTCTGTTAACCCCTCCTTACTGAAATAACTAATTGGGCTTGGGCCCACTCTCACCCCCCCATTATTCTATTTTCAATTAAAAATTATCTTTACGAAATAAAACTAATAATAACAATACTCCTATTATTGATTTCCCATTAAATTAATTATTTTTTAATTGATCTATTTAATTTAATTAATATTTATCCTAATAAAATTTAGGATGTTACAACTCTCCCCTCCTAAAAAGAAAATTCGTCCTCGAATTTTTACCTGAAGCGAACAATTCTGGATAAGACTCCTTCATCTTCTCTTCGAGTTCCCAAGTGGCACTCTCGGGTGTAGGTCCTCCCCAGATCACCTTAAATAAAGGAATCTCTTTACCTCGAAGTTGTTTTCACCCTCTGATCATCAACTCTCACCGCATGGTTTCACCTGTTAGGTTTTCCTTAACCTCAAGATGATCCGACTCAATCACATGTGAAGGATAGTGAACGTATTCCGAGTTGAGAAACGTGGAAAACGTTATGAAGATTAGACAGTGTGGAGGCAAAGCGATTTGGTAGGAAACATTGCCGACTCTTTTAAGGGATTTGGTAAGGACCAATAAATCGAGGTGTAAGCTTTCTAGACTTTAATGCCCTACCAACCCCAGTCCACGGAGTGACTTTCAGGAATACATGATCCCCTTCTTGAACTCTAACTCCTTCCTTCTCTTATCAGCATAGCTCTTCTGCCTACTCTGGGCTGTCCTCATCCTCTCCTGGATTATCCTAACCTTATCAGTGGTCTGCTGCACTATCTCAGGTCCTAATGCAAGACTTTCACCCGGCTCACACCAACACAAGGGGTTCTACACCTCCTACCATACAATGCTTCATAAGGCGCTATACCTATGCTAGAGTGAAAGTTATTGTTATAGGTGAACTCTATCAAAGGTAAAAAGCTATCCCAACTACCCCCTGGTCTAACACACAGGCTCTAAGCAAATCCTCTAAGGATTGGATGGTTCTCTCGGTCTGACCATCGGTCTGAGGGTGATAAGCCTGAGCTAGCCTAAGTTGGGTCCCCAAGGCCTTGCTGTAAACTATCCCAAATCTAAAGGTAACCTGGGATCCCTATCTGAGACTATACTAGATGGTAAGCCATGCAACCTCACAATCTCACTGATGTACAAACTGAGCCAACTTCTCTAAAGAATACTTAACATTGATAGGAAGAAAATGGGCACTCTTAGTTAACCTATCGACAATAACCCAAATTGAGTCATGTCCCTTCACAGTCTTAGGCAAGGCAACTACAAAGTCCATGGATATACTATCCCACTTCCACTCAGGTATACTTAAGGGTTGTAGCAATCCTGAAGGTTTTGTTATGCTCTACCTTAGCCTTCTGGCACACTAACAAGCACTCACGAACTCCTGTATGTCCCTCTTCATCCTAAGGCCACCAAAATACTTTCTTCAAATCCTGGTACATCTTAGTTGATCCTGGGTGGAAAACTAAGCTTACTCCTATGACCTTCTTCTAGTACTAATCTCTTAATGCTAGGTTCACTAGGCACACACCACTCGATCTCCAAATCTCACTACCCCATCGATACCAAGTATAAACTCTCCACGACTACCCCCCTTCTATAGCCCTCTCGCCTACTAACCAAAAATGGATCCTCTAACTGGGCCTTACTAATATCCTTCAGCAAATCATTACTTACTCTAGTCATTCCTAACCTCCACACTGGAAGATGTTACTTCACAAGCCAAACTTAGATCTCTAAACTGGGTTAAAAGATCCATCTCTCTAATCATCAGGGAAACTAACATGGATAGACTTCCTACTCAAGGACATCAGCCACTACATTGGCCTTACCGGGATGGTAACTCAACTCGAAATCATAATCCTTAAGAAACTCTAACCACCTCCTCTGCCTCATGTTCAGCTCTTTCTGTTCAAACAGACACCTAAGGCTCTTATGGTCACTAAAAACCTCAAATCGGGAACCATACAGGTAATGTCTCCAAATCTTCAACACAAACACTACGATTGCTAACTCTAGGTCATGGGTAGGGTAGTTTCTCTCATGGATTTTCAATTGCCTAGAAGTATAGGCTACTACTTTACCCTTTTGCATCAACACCTCACCTAAACCCATCTTAGAAGCATCACAGTATACTACGAAAGGTTTACTAAGGTCGGGAAACACTAACACTGGTGCACTAGTCAACTTCTCCTTAAGGGTTGGAAGCTAGTCTCGCACTTACTATTCCATACATAGGCAACTCCCTTCCTAGTCAACTCGGTCAAAGGCAAGCTAACTTAGAAAACCCTTCTATGAACCTCCTATAGTACCCAGCCAACCCAAGGAAACTTCTAATCTCACTCACTGACTTAGGGGACTCCCACTTAAGCATAGCTTCTACCTTAGAAGGATCTACACCTATACCTCCCTTAGAAATTACATGACCCAAGAAACTCACTTGCTCTAACCAGAACTCACACTTGGACATCTTAGCATACAACTGTTTATCCTTAAGAACCTGAAGCACTACCTTTAGATTTTCCTCATGCTCCTCCTTAGTTTTGGAATAAATTAGTATATCATCTATAAAGACAACTACGAATTTATCCAAATAAGGGTGAAAAATCCTGTTCATGTAATCCATAAAAATGGCAGAGCATTCGTCACACCCGAAAGGCATTACCAGATACTCATAATGTCCATACCTAGTCCTAAAGCGGTCTTATGTATATCCTCCTCCTTAACTCTAATCTGATGATAGCCTGATCTAAGATCTATCTTACTAGACACACATACCCCCACTAACTGATCCATCAAGTCATCTATCCTAGGCAAAGGATACCTATTCGTAATGGTTACCTTATTTAACTGGCGGGTAATTAGTACACAACCTCATGCTACCATCCTTCTTCTTAACAAACAATATAGGCGCTCCTCGGGTGACACACTATGCCTAATGAACTGTTTCTCTAACAGATCTTCTAGTTGCTTCTTAAGTTCTGCTAGCTCTATGGGTGACATCCTATAAGGTGTAGCTGAATCGGTCCTGTACCTGGCACTAAGTCTATAGAAAACTTTATCTCACTCTCAGGTGGTAAACTAGACACATTATCAGCAAATACTTCAGGGTACTCACATACTACATGTATCTCACCTCACCACAACGTTTACTATCAGATTTCAAAGAAGCTAAAAGCATGTAAACCTGGGCATCTTCCCTAGAGACGCCTTTACCTGATTGGCAGTCATAAAATCCTTACTCTTACCACTCGACAGGGTGACCAAAAACAACAAATTTATCAGCACAGTTTAGAAGGACATGGTTGGACGATAACCAGTCCATACCAAGAATGACATCTAGTTGACTTAGAGGCAAACAAATCAAATCAACTAGGAAGTTTCTATCATTAACAGATATAGAACAGTTTAAGCAAACATGAGAAATATAAACTGACCCACTAGCTGGCGTTTCCACACTCAATACAAAGGCAAGGAAGAAACAGGCAATTAAGTTTAGACACGTAAGCATGTGATATGAAAGAATGAGTCGGCACCGGAGTCAAATAAAATCACTAAAGGATTACCAGACAATGAAACCCATACCTTGGATCAAGTCCTCGGATGAGCAGCTTCAGTACCACTCCAAGGCAAAGACCCTTCTTGTAGCCTTAGGTTTACTGGCGCTCCCATTTGGCATTCCCACTTGCCGCTACGTTCCCTGCGTCTTTTTTGAGGACAATTCATGAGCGATGTGCCCCTTCTCCTGACAGGGTATAGCAGGTTGATCTCTCGGTCTCCGCATTGGTTTGCTCGATGACCCTCCTTTCCGCACTTGAAGCATGTAATAGGAGTGGTAGAACCAACACTCCCACCCTTTGACGCTCGACCAGCTGCGGAGCATAACTCTTCTTTTGCACTGTGCCTTCGCTGCCACCTCCAACCTTGGGGTTTCCTGTTGCTCGAGAGTATGGCTTGCCCTTACTAGTTGCTTGGAACTTGTTCTGACTCCTCAAAGGCCCTCCACTCTTGTAATGGTGTCTTTGCCCGGTTGTCTTCATCATAGATTCTGCACTTGTTCACCAGCTCGTGAAAGCGCGTGATCCCTTGGTAGTTGAACACTTGTTTAATCTCGGGACGAAGGCCGCTGAGAAACTTGACGCACTTGCTTCTTCATTGCTGCTCCCTCATATGTCGGGCAGAATCGTGCTAGGCTCGAACCTTGATGCGTAGTCTGCCACGGTGCCTTCTCCTTGCTTCAGATCCAAGAACTCTATCTGTTTCTTGTTGCGCACGTCATGTGGAAAGTACTTCTCCAGGAATAACCTTTTGAAGTTGTCCCAGCTCAAGGCGGTGCCCTCATCAATCATCCTTTGGCAGGTGCTCTGCCACCAGAAACCAGCATCTCCAGATAACATGAAGGCTGCTAAGGTCACCTTCTGAAGCATAGGGCAGTCCATTGCTCTGAAGATCTTCTCAATCTCGTAAATCCAGTCAGCCGCTCCATCCGGGTCATAACCTCCTCGGAACGTAGGTGGATGGTTCCTCTGGAACCGTGCAAGCCAGTCCGTCTCGTGGTGTTGGTTAAGGTTGCCAACAGCCTGTGCCATGGCCATCAAGGCATCGGCCATTGCTCGATCGTTTCTACCCCCAGCCATTACTCTTTCTGTATTTAAGAAAGGGTAAGCACACATACTAAGTAAAGCAGAAAAGCAAGGAAATCAAACAAACAACAATCAACCAAGCAGACAATTCACTCAAGCAACCAATCATTACTCAACCAATCAATCAGATTAGCACATCAAAAGCATAGTAAACTCATAACTCAAGGCCGGTGAACCGACCTGCTCTGATACCAACTAATGTGACACCCTTCTACCCCATACTCTTATATATTTAAGAAATTGTAGTTTAGAAAAGGGAAAGTCCCACGTTAGGTAAAAAGGTTCACAATTACTCATAATATCTCATAGTTCGAAAACGACTTTATTAAAAGAAATTAAACTTTCAAATATAATTAAATAATAAGCAGCGGAATCTCCAATTCATAAAAAGAACTACTATTAGTCTACTGCCATACAAGGCATCCAAAAGTTCAAAAATACTCCTAATCTAGAAACATATTAAAACATCCGAATACACCCTGATGTCACATCTATCAGAGCATACCCTTTTAATCATAGTCGACACCAGTCGTGTCCTCCTCAACACCTGTAAAATATATCCACAGAATACGGTGAGGAAAAGGAATACTACCTATACATACACATAGAGAATACCCATCCTCACCCACAACATCATTACATCATGCCATCAATACATTAAATCACCAATGAATAACATTCATCTAAACTCAACATATATTTAACCATCTATATCAACATATACATTCCATACTATCATTCTATTTTAACGCAAGACATCCATTATACATTCACCAAGCTCATCATCATCGTAACATCATTCATATATCATCATATAGTTCTCATACCATCATTCACCCAAGTAATCATATATTCTATTCTCACACATAATCATCATCATCATTAATAACACAATTCGTCATCAATATCACACACCAATACTCTCATCATCTACCCAAAGATCATGACTTGGAACTCCACACAATGGGCACCTCGTCAATCACTCTAGTTAGTACCAAGATAATCTACCGATGTTACCACACACTATCCGAAAGGTTGTTGTACCCCCTCTATGGGCCCGCCACAACGACATTCGACCCTAGGTTGTACCCCCTCTATGGGCCCGTACAATCACTCCTAGGTTGCACCCCCTCTATGGGCCCGTGCATCGAACACCCCATCTTGGTCCCCTGAGTTGTACCCCCTATATGGGCCCGCACAATTCAGGTCTCATCAATATGCTCAAGGCATCTCTCCTAAGTTGTACCCCCTCTATGGGCCCGAACAACTTAGATAACATCATCATCAAAAGGTGATATACACCATCATCATAAATCATCATTATCATGCATTAACATGCTCATCATCAACATCATCATTATTCATCATCATAAGCATCACAATCCTCATCAAACATCATTAATCATCAACACCATACTCATTATAAAGTACTCTCAAACAACATCAATCATCATCAAACAATTAGGATCTCAAAATCCACTCTGGTAATCGATTACCAACCTCTAGTAATTGATTACCCGCAAACAAGGTCTCTGGTAATCGATTGCAACCACCTTGTAATCGATTACCTGCAACCAAACACTCTGGTAATCGATTACAGCATCCCTGTAATCGATTACCTGCAAACAAACTCTCTGGTAATCGATTACAACACCCATGTAATCGATTACCAGCAAGCCAACAGTGCTTCTGGGTTGCCCAGAACACTCTGGTAATCGATACCATACCTGGTAATCGATTACCTGCGACACAGATCGTAGAATTCACGATTTCAAACCTCTCTAAACTCATTCAATCAATCCCCAATCAATCTTTTACGTCTAAACATCATACATAATCATTATTAGCATCCAATACTCCGTAAATCAATAATCAATTACAGATGATGACCATCAAGTTCATCAAAACCCCCAATTTCTCAATCCCGAATCACCCTCATTTTTCCATGATTCTCAATATCATCTTTAATCTCATCCAATACTCATCAATTTACATACAATCAATCATCACCCAACAAGATTATATCTTCATTCTAGTTATAATTCATCAATTCAAAATTATACTCTTAGATTACTACCCAAACATCCCCTACATGCATATACAGGCAATACCCTCTCCCCCACCGTACCTTAAGCGAAGCTTGATCACAGCAAGGAAGTCCTTTCTTGGATTCTTGGCGTTCACTCCACAGCAGCTCTCTCTTGAGACTCCGTTTCTCCCCTCCTTAGCGTTTCGCTTACTGACGAATGATACGAATAAGGATTAGGGTGCTCTGTTAACCCCTCCTTACTGAAATAACTAATTGGGCTTGGGCCCACTCTCACCCCCCATTATTCTATTTTCAATTAAAATTATCTTTACGAAATAAAACTAATAATAACAATACTCCTATTATTTATTTCCCATTAAATTAATTATTTTTTTAATTGATCTATTTAATTTAATTAATATTTATTCTAATAAAATTTAGGATGTTACAACTCTCCCCTCCTAAAATGTATGTTTTAAAACCATAAAAAAAATACTGTTTTTGGTTTTGAATTGTACAAACTTGATTTCAATTTTTTAAAAACCAAAAACTGAAAACTCAACCATATTGAACGGGTCCTTACTTTTTTATAATCAGGGTTGACTCAACACTAAGGCCAACAAATCACTTGTTTAGCCCCAAAAAAATACCTTTATTTTAGGATCCAAATTTTTTATTAAATTTTTTAAAAATAAATAATAGTTAATAATTATTTATTAAATTATACTAACTTATCAAAAATAACTAAGTATTTTTTTTCTATAAAAACCCATTTTATCATGAGTATCTCTCTTCCCATAAATAATAATTATTAACAATTGATTCTATCAATTTTTAACATAATTTGTCTCATCACCTACTTTATTTCTATATTTTTTTCCTTCTTTTGCATGTGCTATATTATTATTGTCTATTCTCTTATCCTCTAGGTCTCTCATTTTTCTGAATGAAACCAACTTTTTTATTTTTTGCAAAATAAATCTACATATCTCTTTAGTCTTTTCTCTGACACGTGTTGTATGATTAACAATTTGATGAAATTATTGATAATTTATGTAAATAATTTATTCTTTTTTAAATGCATATATTGTTTATAGAATAATGTTAACAATATAGTAATTTTGCTTCAACGAAAAGAAGTTTTTCCAAACTAAAATTAATAAAATCTTATCTAAGATCAACAATGTATCATTTAAGATTAACTGAATTGGATTTATTATCGATTGAAAATAAATTTTAAATGAAATTGATTTAAATAATTTTTCATCTTGAAAGATAATTTTAAATGAAACTAAATTTTTTTAATAAATTATTTTTATTGATTTAAAAATGCCTCATCATAAAATTCTCTTTCAGGTCTAAAGTAATGATGGGTCAGCACCGTTTATAATTATAATGAACAAAATATATTTTACTTTTCTATTATTATATTTTAATATCAAACAGTTGAAAGCTTAAATGAAAATGCTATATTGATTTCAGGTGGCAAACTACACACATAATAGAAAAGTTTTATTTGTTAAATTGGAGAGCTTAGAATTAAGGGTACGTCTAGGGTGTGGGTGAAACACCGGTGATTCATTATTTCCTACCATTAGATATATTAATAAATTAATTAACGGTTGAGATTTTAAATTGGAAATTGCCTGAACCGGTTGTATGCACAATTTTCAAAGCTTGATTTTTGGTGACGCGCCTGAATGAGAGATATGAGCAAATGAAATTGAAAAATAATCAAATCAAAATAATAGTAGTATTTAAACATTTAAATAGCATTTGTACGTGCTAAATACAGTATTTATTTTTAGTTTTGTTAGTAAAAATTCACAATTTCCAAACAAAATGGTCCATTCTAAATACGCAAAATTATTTAGATAAGAATTGATATTAATACTGAATAAATAGGAAAACATATTTATGTAGCCCATTAAAATATCCGTAATAGTAGCATGAACTATAAGTTTGAAAATGTTAAACGATTTGATTTTGATTTGCTGAATAATATCAACATATTAGAATTTAATGTCATCAAATTAACTTAAACCATTTCTAATGCTAAAACAAATTAATTTTATCATTATATAAATTTCATTTTATTTATATAAAAATGTACTTTTATTTATATATACTGATTAATATGTTAGTATATTTAGATAGAGTCTCGCATCTGACAGGTCGCACGTTCGAACTCATTCGTCTCATTAGGGTAGAGATGGCAATTGGTACCCTCTGGGCAGGGTACCATAGTGCATGTCCCCATACCCGCATTTTTTAAAAAATCTCGTACTCGCGCTGGTACCCGCGTGGGCAGTAACTTTAATGTCCGTCCCCGTACCCACGTGGGCAGCTATATGCTCATACTCGCGTCCGTTACCCGCAATTTAGTTAAGTGAAAAATTAATAACTCTTTAAAAATTATTAATTAAAAAATTATAACACATGATCTAATGTTCAAATTTTTTTATTAAATAGTAGTACAATATTTCACATCGTACTTTTTATAAACTTGGATATCATGTGTTAGCATTCATCAAAATATGTAAAACATAATTATTAACATCATCATAAACTATTTTTAATAATTTGTAGTGTTTAATATACTATACACTATCAATGTAAAAAAATTTACACTATTATCCAATGATATTATGTCACATCAATTAATGAATATGACACCTCATGTGTCATTAATCTCATTAAATGATGTGTCAACATATCATTCGATTACTGTATAACTGGAAATATATAATTATTAAATTCTATTTTGTATTTGGTGAATATTATGATATTATAATGTAACTATAAAGTATATAGATGCAACTATAAATTAATTAGATGCAGCTCATTAAAAACTTCATAATTTAAAGGACTAAAGTTTGCGTTTTATCTAAGAGGATAAACTGAGTGGTAATTAGATGATTAGTTGACATAATTTCAATTTAAAATAGCTAATTTGATATATGACTTATTATGTAAATGT
The DNA here is from genome assembly GCA_026901365.1 of Sesbania bispinosa. Taxonomy (NCBI): domain Eukaryota; kingdom Viridiplantae; phylum Streptophyta; class Magnoliopsida; order Fabales; family Fabaceae; genus Sesbania; species Sesbania bispinosa. The sequence goes on from QLOH01000012.1 coordinate 3,552,459, forward strand.
TAAATTTTTTTACGAACATGCATTTTTTCACGGGTTATATGAATATCTATGTTTTATAGCAAATTAATAATAATTTTTTTTTTATAAGTGGTGTGATCATTAATTTACTTAGATTATCTGCACGTTATTTCATGAGCTCATTGCCACTTTATTTCAGAAGTTAATTGACAGCGCGTGTTTAACAAGCACAGGCTAACAATAAATTTTGCATTTCTTCCTACGGTACAAAACCTGCAATAATGAGTCATAAAGGATGTTTCACCGGTTGTAGCACCCATTTGGCCCTAGAATTAATGCAAGAAGCCAGAGTTGGAGATGAAAGCTTCAAAAAACAAGAAATTACTTTGGGATTATTCCTTTCTTTTAATGTTCAATGACATATTTCCATCTTCTATCAGATAACTCAACTAGACAATACAACAACCAACCAACTTCACTGTATTCTCATCAACTAAAAAAAACCTGTCATCTGCCTGAAAGTTTCTCAATCTCCTTCTGAATATCTTCTTCTTTAACTTCTATATATAGTTTTTCAGATGCTAAAACTAAACATGTTATGTACATAAGAACAACACTAATGTTTTAATTTACAACCTGAAACTTGACTGCTTTTTACATACAAACTCATCATTGGGGGAAACTTCAAAGTGAGTTTTAATTTGTTCAAAATCTCTCTGACAGAAACAAACCTTGGGAAGTTTTTCAGTGATGCTGAAACTCTGACTTCTGCTGTAAACAATGCCTTGACAGGCCTGTGGTCTGATAGTTGTGATTCACTTCTAGCCATACTGAATTTGCTTTAAACCATTTCCAAACCATATAATTCTGTCACACCTAAAACACCAAAATACAAAAATCAATCATTTTTTAAAACTTGGTTTTGTAATCATTGCTTATTATATATTATTATTATTATTATTATATGATATGTGTCTTAATTATACCATGCTGGTGCTCGCCCTCTTTGCTGCTTTTTCATCCCGTGATAACAACATCCATAGTACACATCTGAATTTGCGACAATACTTGTAGGTTGGGGCAAATTTGATTGCTCCTTCATGCCATCTCTTAACATGTTTCCACTCACTAGCTCCCATCTTTAGCTTCATTTTTTCATTAAATCCAAGTTAGAGAATATACAAACAAATTCCAAGAATATTTTCTATATATATATATATATTGGTGTAATTACAGATATTCCCTATTATCAGGGACAATCCTGTTCGGGACTTAGTCACATATACAGCTCATCACCCTCTCTAAAAGTGTGTTTAGTGGGGATCGAAGCTGGAAATTTAATAGGTAGATAGATGATATACCTGATCATTTTCTAGTAGGGAATCCCAGTCTCTTCTTTCAATAAGCAAGCGTGTTGTTTTCTTCTGGTAGAGAAATTCTGTAATTTAAATCTCCAAGCAATATCACATGGCTGCACAAAACAGGGTCATGATTAATTGGTTAAAATAATAATGTGCTAACATGTAATGTCAAAGTAAAAGTAATTTTAAGTTCAAGTCGGCATGAAGTGAATTCAACTTGATAATTCAGTAATTAATTAAAAAGGTCAACTGGTTTTTAACTTTTTTTTAATGATATTTCTGTAACAGCAATCGGTTACTTACCAGTTGAGTTGTATCTCTTTAAGGTGTTTTATTCTTTTGTTTTGTGTGCTTTAGTTTGTTTATTCTATTGGTGCTTTTATGCAACTTTTTGTTAGTTAATTAACTCACTGTCCCACCATAGCAGAACAATTAAGAGTATAATTCAGTTTTAACATAAAAAATTAACCAACAAAGAACAATATTTAAGTGTTTTGGCGGCCTTCAATCAAGTAAGACAAATTTCAAAGCTGGAAACTACCCATAATGATTCTTCATCAAGCAAATAGTTTATTTTAACAGCAATAAAAATTACGGAAAAAAACAAACAAGTAATTCAATATTGGCACCTTGTTTTCATGATTTGTTGGGAAAGGAACCTAATTATAAAGGATAACAAAAAGTAATCATTGAGGCTGATTGGGTTGGACGGTTTTCAAACAATTTTAATTATTATTAGTACTACTACTTACTCATGATCAACAATCTTTCTTGGTAAATCAAATAAAGGGCCTCTAGGAAAGCTTGTTCTGTAAAATATCTCAGCAACATTAGAGTTCCTATGCTTCTCATCCCCTTCTCTTCCCCCAGAAGCAAGATGGCTGCCACACAAAGCAGAAGCTTGTTTCATGTAACAGAAATCTCACTGATACAGAACCCTGCAAATTAATCAGAGTTGTAACAGGGAAGACAAAAGTTAAATAGGAAAAACAGAAATTAATTAACCAATTCATTCACATGTTAGCATTAAGTTAAGACTATCATATCATATCATACACTAATTAATGAAGTTGATGTGATAGAAAGTGATTTAATTTGCAAACATTAATGTGAATTTATAAGTGGGGTTGGTTAGATCACCTTATTCCCTAAACAACCCATGATGCCACATCCTACACATGAGGACACTTGGATGCTGAATGAATGGGACGAAGTCTCTCCTAACCCATACAGATATCAATATACCAACCATTTGCTTGCTAATGATACAATAAAAATCTTTGTGGGGCTTCAAAGTGCTGCTGAGCTGGATTCCCTTCCTTATTGGGGGCACAACAATTATTCTTCACCTCTTGCTTTATATTATTATCATCATCTCTTTGATCTTTTCTCTTGTTCAAAGCTTCTCTGATATGGAATTCCATTTTGTAGAAATCTTGCTATTTTCAGATCCCAACACATTTGATGCTTTTAGAGGCACAATTTCTTGAAACCTGGAATCATATAAAACACTTCAAAATAACTAATCAAGCACATAAATAATGACACTACATGCATATATGATATACTAATAATCATCACTATATCAGAAATTGATGAAATATATACCCAAGTACATAGATGTCAAAGGACTTGTTGCATGTCTCCAACCAAATCCTCTATATTCAATCCTTCATCTGGTGCAATTCCACCAACGTTCCATGTACTGACAAAAACCCTGAATGAATGAACAAAAAGAATGTGTTAGAGACATAGCATGAACTCAATCAAACATATATATATATATATATATATATATATATATATATATATATATATATATCATCTTCTGCAGCCCTTCTGTAAAGATCATAAAGATTGGTTTTTTTCTTGTTCTTCTTACTTGTACTTTTGAGTACCCTTGTGATCATTAAGAATGGTTTTAGTGTTGAGATGTGTTTGATCATCACTGGTAATACCCAATAAAGGTTCGTAGAACTTGGATAATCTGCTACAAAGTTGCTGCTTCCAAGTCTCTTGTTGAGTATCTTACTAGCCACTAATGCAGGCCACATGACCTGAAGAAATAATCATATGATATATATATACACAAATCAAAATCAATAAATAAAATTGGTAAATGGAAGCAAAGATGAGAGAAATTAAGTTAGTGATCATATATATATACTTACTTCTGCTAGCTTTCCAGGCATGGTAAGAAATTAACAGTGATATATAATTTGTGCCTACTAATAGTACTATTGTAGCAATAGAAAAAAGAATGATTTGATTAGACAGAGTAATAAGGGGAATATATGGAAGCTATGAGGAAGAGGGAGAGAAGGAAGAAGAATTTTAATGCAACGTGAAAGAGGGTGTATTTTTTCTACATTGCTAGTTTACATTGTCCCTGCAAGAAGAGAGCGGTAGAAAACATGGGTCTTCTTCTCTTGCAGATTTGAATTCTTCTGTTTGTAGATAAGTAGAATTTGAAGGATGCTTTAATGTTTTGTTATAATTAAATTATTATTGTTGAAATGGGTGCAAGTGGGAGTGTGGTCCATGAAAAAATTGGCAAATAGGAAAAGGGATGACATGGTGGTATATACTACTACCCTCAACAAGTTGTGCCAAGGTTTTTGCTGACACTTATATAATTATTTGTTTTGATTGAAAGGAGGGGAAGCAAAGCAACACGTTCATTGGTTACTATTCTTTTGAAATGAATAAAATGGAAAATTATAAAACCTATTCTATTTCATTCATCTATCACTCTCATTCTTTTTTTCCAATTTGGGGTATAGAATAGGATTATTTTATTTTTATTTAGATAATTATTAAATTATTGTTTCTCTTTAGACCACCAATACTAATTTCAATTTCTTTCACTCCTCAACTTCTTGGTCGTCACTCGTCAGATATTCCTGCTTATTCTGTTTCATCTCATGGACTTGGACAAAGATAAGGTTCACAAAATTATTAACATGATCAAAAGTCCTTTTACAGTTTCACTCTTGCACAACACCCTTTTTTATAATATATATATATATATATATATATATATAGAAGATATTCAAATTACATCGGTGTGTAAGTTACACAAAGTATTACATCACTGAATAATTTTTTAACGGATCATTGTATTAAATAATCCACCATTGGATTGAAAGTTACTATCATATAGATCATACATATGAAATTTTACATTAATCCGAAATTATTTGATATGTTATTGAGATGTCTCAAAATTAACGTTATATATACATTTGAAACATATGAAAAATCCAACCATTTGATTATCAAGTTAATTATTAGTATCAAAATTTTACGAAATTTGACACATATAATCATGATGATGAATAAACATAATTCAACGGTTGGATTACTAAAAACATATTCGATTTGTAGTATTAGCGGTGTAATACTTGGTGTAACTTACACTGGTGTAATTTGAACTCTCCTTATATATATATATATATATTAAAAATTAATTTAATTGATATACAATGTGAATGTAAAGAAGTTTTACATAAATATCCAATGGTGTGTCGCTACATTATTTAATGAACTAACACCTCATATTAAATTCAATAAATGATGTGACAACACATCATTGAATGTCTGTGTAGAACTTTTATACACTATATATACACACACACACACATACATACATACATACCTACATACATGGGTGGGGATCAATTTCCTCTAGGAGTAACTCTAATAATTAAAGTTACTCCACTTAATAACTCTTAGTAGAATGTGAATTTAATAAATCTATCTGTTAAATAATGTGATATTAATATGATGATTATGCACATCAAATTTTGAATTAATTAGACACTCATAGGTATGTGATCTTAGAGTTGATATTTACTTGTATTTTAAAAAGTATATTGTACGTTAAACTAAAATGATTTGTTGAAACATTAAATAATTTTTAAATTTTATGAAATTTTATAGGCTTGATCTACTTAATAAAAAATTTTATTATGACATACGGTTGGATTGATGAAATTCAATGTTTACAAAGAGTTTTGAAGCGGAGTAACTTTGCCAAGAGTTACTCCTGAAATAAATTATCCCCACTATACACTAATTATTAAACTCTTAAAAAATATAGTTTAATACTTTAATCCAACCCATTATAAGTTACAGACCATACAAACTTGACTATTAATCCTTAGAGGTTTCTTTATAGTACTGTAAGGGAGAATAATGTATAGCAATATGAAAAATCATACCAACTATCTAATTTATAAGAGAATCGATCGGAGAACCAAAATCAAGATCTAATATTAAGAAGATTCAAAATCCTAATTAAGTCAAATGGCTTCGGCTTGAAAATGATTCCATTGTGCAAAATCCAAAGAGATCAAATAACTAAAACCAATACAGCATCCACATCAAAACCTATTGTACAACACACGGTGAATATGGATGCCGTTATTAATAGAGATGAAGCAACCTATATATATTGGCCTCCTAGAATTTGTAGATTCATATAATCGCGATTAATGAGGTTGGTTCAAGTGGTACATACTTAATTCTCTTAAGTAATATTAATGTCTTGAGTTTGAGTCTTGTGGATGGAAAAAATCCACGCTGGGAGAGCTGGTCCCACCATGATGTGAATGTTTCCGACTCGAATAGAATTACCTCCGGTGGAAGATACATTTGATTAATAAATTCACACCCTAAAAATAGGATATGTGGAGTGTAGGAAAAGGAAAAAAAAAAAGAAGAAATATATAAAGAGAAATATATTGATATAATAACTAATTTAACTTACGGGAGAGAAAGGAAGAAATAAAAGTAAAAAAAAAAAGGTGGCTTTACAGTGGTCCAAACCAACATTTGTCCACCGATGGACCAAGAATCAATATGGTATAAATGAAAAAGAATAAAAGTTATAACATTTATAAAATAATCCAGTAAATATATTTATAAAATAATCCAATACAAAATAGATTTTTTAAGATTGTTGTCCGATAAAAAATATTTCTTTAATGAATAATATTTATTTGATACTTTTAAATTATTTTTTAATTACAATAGACAAAAATTTATTATACTTTCCTTCTTAAAAAATATTAAGTAATTATTTTAATTATTTAATATTTCTCAAAAAATTACTATCTCCATTCCTATTTAACTGTACATTTAAATAAAAACACACATATTAAGGAATGCAATCATTACACTTGTTTTTCATGCAAATAAATTTTAAACTTTCAGTTTTATCCTTTATCTCTCTTAATACAATTGGGTCTCATTATTTTTTAATAGTGGGTCATTTATTAACATAAGGGTACAATAGAGAAAGATTGTAATTATTATTGCATTGAGTTTATAAATGAACAGTTAAATAGGGACGAAGGTAGTATATTTTAACACAATACGCCTTCGAATATTAGTTTACAGTTTATTAATAATTTAATATATATTTTAAATTTTATATAAAAATATAAATAATAAAATAATATGCGATCATAATTATGAAAATATATTCATGCTTAATAATATAAATTATAAATTGAGATTTATATTTTATAATATAAAATATATTTTAGTTGTGTGTTCATGTTTCATTTTTCCTAAAGTTACAAAGAGCAACCCAATGAATTACTGTCGAGCTCGTTTGTAGCACGTTGGTCCTGCACGCATTCGATTCCAGCGGAAGGTATTTTTGAATTCATGTATTATTCCAACTTTCAATCCAACAGAAGCAGAATCTGTGAACCAGTCGGTTTAGACGATTTTCATTGGTTCGAGACCAAGTTGATGATGTCATGACCGATTTATAAGCAAATCTGATCTGGTACATTGATCGGACTGGCCATGGGTCCATTCAAGTTAAAATGAAGGGTTTTGGGTTGCTGGTAATCGATTACAGGGGAGCTGAGTTTTTGGTAATCGATTACCAAGGGTTGTAATCGATTACCAGAGTTCCAGAAACGTTTTCTAGTGTAATTTTCACCTCTGGTAATCGATTACAACATTACTGTAATCGATTACCAGCTGTCCAGTATAAATACGTGGACATGCAAAAATCAGAAAAACTCACTTGTTCTTCTTCTTCCTTCGAACCCTAGAGAGAGAGAGATTCTAGAGAGAGAAAGTGGATTTTTGGAAGTAATTGAGGAGAATTGAAGCTAGAAAACATCAAGGGCACATCTCTATTCATCAATTCCTCCTTGATCTTCAAGAATTGGTGAGTAAAGTTCACCCACACACTCCCTTGTGATTTTGAGTTTTCCCCACTGTATGAAACCTATTCTCTAATTCCCCTTTCTATTTGAGTATTGTGGTTAGATTAATGTTGATTGCATGAGATTGAGTAGTTGTTGTTAGGTTTTTCATTGAAAACCTTAGGGTAGCGAGATTACGAATTTGACGAAATGCTCGTTGTATGATCCCTACCCCTTCGATTCCCTTTCTATTCGGTTAAATTGATTGGATTTATGATGTTTGTGCTTCAGTTGAGTAATTAATGTTTAAGTGTTTAGAAAATCTTGGAATGTCGAAGTTACGAACTTACGATAGTTACAAAACCATCGAAATGCTCAATGTATGAACCACACCGCTTTAATTCCCTTTCTATATGATTATATGGATTGGAATTGTGATGTTTGCATTGAATGAAATAATTGATGTTAGGAATTTCTTGAAAAGATTTGATTATTGTTTGTGGGCGTGTGCGCCAAGTTCAATTGAGGGCATATGCGCCACAGCCCGTCGGCTGGGTTATGCCGATTATGTGCCTTTAAGTTTAAGTTTTCTATCCTGTCAAGTTACTAAGTGTTAAGTTAAATTTATATAACATACCAATTGAGTTAATTAGGACATTATGATTCAAGTGAGTAGAATAGTTAGGTATGCCTTATGAATTGCACTAGGTGTTGTATTGCATATGATTGTTTACTCTTTCTGCATGTTACATACTTTGCTCGCTGAGACTGTAGTCTCACCCCACGTTTCGGGGATTTACTTTAGTTATGCAGGAACTCCAGGTAATGATATGGCAAGAAAGGTGATGGTAGAGCTGAGTTTTATTTCACAATAGAAGTTCCTTGTAATAGAAATTAGTTCATTTGTAATTATGGCTAGTTGATTATTGATGTATAGACATATATATATGTTTCTTAGCCATGGAGGCTCAATTATGAGATTTGTAATATTCATGTTATTAGTCTGTAATGGTTTTTGCTGTGTTTCAGGTTGACCTTGGAATTGGCAACATCCAGTTTTTAGGGGAGACTCTGTCGGATTTCCGGTATGAGTTCATTAAATCACACTTCTCCAAGTGTGGATTCTTCCCTAAGTTTTAGTAAGATCTACTCCTATTTAGAGATTTTGATGTTGTAATGTAATTGCTTAAACTAATCGTTGGAAAGTTTTAAGCGAATGTATGACGATATCGAAAATTTAACGTAATGATTTCAGGAACTTCAGGAATAGTGTCTCCAACGGACACTATTTATGAGTTTAGAAATTAGGACGTTACAGGGAAACTGTCTGCAGTCGTGTTTTAAAAATGTTGTAACCGTCTTCTCGCTCAAGCGAGATTCTAACTTAAATTAATGTAAAAACACAGGTAAACACAGTAAGGGGGTTGAATTGTTTTTATAACAACTTTTCATTTTTAGATGAAACTTTAAAAAACATTGTCTTAAAGATTTCAGACAGGTTTTAAAGGTTATCTAAAGTATTGCTCTATTATCTGAAGCTTTAATAAGAGTTTTTCTTAAAGAAAATACTTTAAAAAAGTCAAGCTTCTCAATCACTATTTGACCCCTGTAGCTTTAATGTTAGCGTAAAAACTGAATTGACAAAGCTAAGGGTAACAAGGAAGCAGCGTTATTCTGAACCACAACAATATTGTAGAACATGTTTCCTTGTTAATTTGTGCTTCAATTGAAAGCTTCCCAGAAAATTGTCTTTTGTCTTCCTTTCTTGAGCAAAGTCTTCTAACGTGTGGTAGAGAAGTTTTGACTTATCAGAGTTTGAAATAAATATCCGAACATAAAATAATTTTTAAAAAATAAGTAATTTTTCTAGTAATTTAATTAACAATTCATTAAATTATATGCGTAATATTTGAAAAAAATATATTAAGAACATTTTGCTTGATAGTTTTATAAAAAACATTAATTTAATTAATGTTCATAAAAAATACTCATTTTTGTATAAGATAAATATTTAATTATGAAATGTTATATATTATTATGTGTTCACTTGCGATTCAAAGATTCATACATTTTCATTTACTGTTTTAATGTTTTAATCCCCTTATAATGTAAATATTTATTTTTACAATTATTATATTAATAAGCACTATATCACTCACTTAGTTTAGAAATAACTAAAATTGTATGCAAAATATTTGAAAAAAAATTATTTAAGATGATTTTATCTATCTGATAATTGTAAAAATCACTTTTAGGTTAATTAGTTAAAAAAATAATAAAATTTTATGTAAAAAGATTTGAAGCAAAAATTGTTTAAGATATTTTATCTAATAATTTGTTAAAAAATATATTTGTTTAATAAGTTATCATGTAAAATATTTATCATTATGTAATGTAAATTTTTATTTATGGTATATAAGATATTAATATATATATATATTTATGATTTAAAGATTTAAACTTTTTCTATAAATTAATAAATATACATTAAAAGATAATATTAAATGCAATGATTACGTAGCAATTTTATTATAATATCCACAGATGCCTTGATATCTCTATATTATACCTTTAATAGTTTAAATTTCATTATTTATGGAATATACTATTTAGTGTATCGATGCACCATATTTTTATTGGTCCATCGTAAATAAAGCCAAAAAAAAAAATGTGAAATAAAATGTAAAAATTTTAAGTGTGAAAGAATCATAATTTTCAACTCGTAGTATATATTCAAATGTTCTTATTAAAAATAAAAATTTATCATTATTATTGTCCCATCTAGACAGTATATTCTTCATATTCCAATCGTTACACGTTATTGAGAATTATATATTATAAGGCATCTAACCATAAATTCATTGATCAAGATGGAACTTCATTTGCACGTTCAATGTCCGTCTTTTTAGCGATAGGAGGTTCCAAACGTTTTATGTACTTTTACCTAAAAGTAATTTTGGAGGACTCCAAATTGGAAAATAAACGGTGTATTTGATTTTAGTTTCTTAACTTTAAAACTAGTGTGTTTAGTCTTTGATGTATTTAAAATTCCTGAATTTCATCCCTCCCTAATACTGTGAGCTAGTGTTGTCAAATGAACTACGTTTGAATATTTTTTTTATCCCTCAATTTTGGCTAAATTTGATTTTTGTCCCTCATCAACTTTAAAACTAACGGTGATTTTGGACCCTTGATGTATTTAAAATACTTGAATTTCATCCCTAGCTAACGCCTCCATACAAGGCATTTGATGAAATTAACTGATGATGTTATAGGTACGTAAGGGATGAAATTAGGTATTTTAAATACATAGGAACCAAATACGTACTAATTTTATAGTTGGGGGATTAAAACCAAATTTGATCCAAGGTTAAGAGACAAAAAATATATTTAACTTTTTTTCTTAATAATCACCATCTCTGTTCTTATTTATCAAATATTTACAAGTTCAAGGTAATACTAATTTCATTTTTTTTTTCAATTATACCTAGTTTGTACTATTTTTTTGTGTTAACCATAAGTATCTCCTATTATCAGGGATAATCTTGTTCGAGACTTAGTCACAACTGACCCTTATACCTTGTACTAATTTTAAGTAACAAATGTTTCACTATTGATAAAAGATAATATAAAAGATAATAGGTATAATGGAAAGTTTAAAAAAAAAAATTCATAAAATAAGAATATTACTAATTATATTTTTTAATATGTGTGTAATTATATTTTTTTAGGAAAAATAGAGAGATAAAAAGAAAATTTTCGAACAACTTACTTTTAAACTAACATAATATAGTAATTGATCTAAAAGCTAAATGACATTTAAAATAAAATTAACTTTTTATTTTAGTATGTGATTTTATATCTCCCTTAATAAAATGAAGTTTATATTATATACCAAAAAAAAATAATATACTTGGGTGTTTGCATTAAATATTACGTAAGAATTGATTACATAACATATTCTATTCGATTTCACACCTTACAGTAAAAGTTTAAAAGGTTAACATGTGGCTGGCTCCGAAATTGTTATTAGGATCCCGATTCTTGAGTTTCAGCCTATTGTTTATGAGTAACAAATGACGTCACATTACACTAACATATATATGCTTTAATTTCATTAGCATCGCTGATATATATATTGTTATTATTATATTAAGGATAATTGGTTGGCATCATGTGATCCTGTTTGAAAGCATATATTATATATAGAGCCTCGATTTGTTTAAGGATTACTACTATATATTATATATAGTGCTGTGGAAACCTGGAAGGAGGTTATGAAACCTAATCAAAAGTTGAAGAATGAGTTTTCAACCTCAGTCATTACAAAATTATAATCAAAATTCGGTTGTATTAATGTGTTTGATTCTGTTTTATTTTTAAATTATTTTTTATAAATGCAATGATTTATTTAGCATTACCACCACCACAAACACAAGAAAACTCAGAAATAATTTTCTAAAACATCCCACAGTAATTTCAGAATTTAAGAGACAGTTCGGGGTGGTTGCGAGTTTTCAATTTTTTGTTTTAAAATATTTTAAATAAAGTTTTACAACTCAAAATCAACAAATGAAAACTTTTTTGTGGTTTTCAAAACAGACATTTTGAAAACAATAAAAAGTAATTTTCAATTTTGAGTCGTAAAACTTGAATCAAAATTTTTAAAAACCAAAAATATTTTTAAAACAGATATTTTTTAAAACTGTTTTGAAAAAAATTCATCAAATAGATTTTTCAATTTTCTATTTTTAAAAATAAAAAATATTTTTAAAAATTATAATAAAACAAGCCCTGTATAATTAGTTCATCTAAAATATATCTAGCTAATTTGATTTGTCCCTACAAAATTTTGTTTCTAAATTCTCATAAAATAAGAAATTGTTCAGATTGATCTCAATTCCATTGATACTCACAATCACAAGATCACCATTTATTTAGTTATTTTGTGAAGATTAAAATAAAAATTAAACATTTGCAATGAGTAAAACCAAATGGGTATATATTACAACATCCAAAAATTAGTTACATATGACTTAAATGTAATATTTTCTTATTTTATGAGAACAAAATAAAAAAAAATAATTTACAGGATGAAAAACAAATTTACATATATTTTATGTAGACCAAAAAACATATTTTATCCCTCAAAATTTATTATATTTTACTTGTTTAGTTGTTATAATTACTACTAACAAAGCCTAACACAGTTGACAGATAGTTGGGTCCTTTAAGCGTCTTGACATGGGTTCGATCATTACTGCATTTGACCGTGATTGTTTTTATTGATATAAAGTATGATTTTACTCAATCACCACCCCTAGCTCAAGGGGTTAAACCCACATCTAAGCCCTTGAGGGATTTCGAAAAAAACAAAAAATGTATACTTTTTTTCATGGATGGTGGAGGTTACAAGTTATTAATTTTCGTAATTTTTATTAAATAAATTAATTTCAAGAGATTAAATTAAATAATACAGACTAATTTTGATGCAGGGAAAAACATAAATTTTTTTTTAATGAAAAGACAAAACTTTACCTTTTTAATTTATTAACTATAATAATAAATTTTAATTATTGCTAGAATATATCAATATATATTAAAATAGTCAATGTATAAATTTATTTATTAAATAAAAATTATAAGGATAAAAATATATAATATAAGAAAATAAATATATTAATAAAGTTAACTTTTTTATGTTAATTTACATATTTCATTTAATAAATAAATCATATATATTAAATAAGATTTTGATAATAAAATGAAATTTATATTATATATTAAAAATATATATCTTTGATGTTTGCATTAAATATTTATAAGACTGAATTAAATAACTTATCCTATCGACCTAATTTTGTTATGTCTCAATATAGAAGATTAAAAGGAACTACTGAAACAAATAAAAGATTTTAAGTCTAACGAATGTTGTACAATACTAGTTAAAGAATCAATAAAAAGAAATTTTTTTCTTAGCAAAAAAAAATAAATAGAATATTTGTATTAAAAATTATGTTATTTATTATATTTATAACATTAAATATTATAATGTTATTTAATCAATATTTTAAGTATACTCGTTAGTACTATTTTTCTTAAAAATAGAGAAATTGAAGAATTAAATTGAGAGATCTTAAAACAGCAATTCATTGACATTACAATTAATGAGTTTGAGTCCATTAAGGCCTGTGACATTAAATCCATTTTTTAAAAGTCATTGTGACTTTGGTTATACATGTTGCTGATTGCCTGTTTCGCATTATCCGTATCTAAAAGTCTTAAAACCCATAAAATAAAAGTGTCAAACAGGTATTCTAATTAATGGGGGGAGAGAAAATGAGATATATATGATTAAATACAGATAATGAATTACGAAAAGAAGACAAAGGTTCTAATTTAAAAGGTTATCTTATTTGCGCATTATAGTTTAACATTATTTTTTCGCTTTTTTGTTCCAAAAAATAAAGAATCAGGATACAATCTTTCTTATTTTATATCTAAAAATAATAATATAAAATCAATCAAATGAAAATATTATATATACAAAACATTCATCGTAATGAAGACTTTTGTTTGGTTAGAAATAACATGAGAGATGCGAAACAGGATTGGATGGGCGGCACGATAGATTCTCCATTTATCATAAAATTCATTTTTTAAAGTACTTCACCAAAAAATAAATTAAAATGTGTTGCTTAACCCATAAAATGCATGCACCGCCATGGATAATTTATATTTTATTTAGTATTACCGCGTGGAGATTTTTTATTTTGAAATTTAAATCTATCTGTAATGTTAATTCAATATATATATAGCTTTTTGGTATATAATTTTAAGTTAAGGGGTGGTGTCCCAATTCAAGAAAAGAAAAGTCCTTTGATTCAAAGAACCCTTATAAAAAACTTCCATTTATCTCAGTTACATGAGTGGAGGTTAGAACCTATGACCTGTCAATATATTAATAAATGTGATGAAAGTAGTTTTAAATTGCGGTCACAATCACAGTTGCATCCATTACGATTGTGGGCATTGCGGCGGTTGCGGTGTGAAATTATTTTGTTCTTGCATCAAATGTGACATATCATAAATTATGTTTATAATCCTACATCTCTTATTCCCACTCCTTAATTACATTTTTCATTTACCATCACTCTACTATCATCTTTAAATCCCTCTGACCCTCCAAAATTTCCTCTAAATCTACTAAATAAATAAAGAAAAAGAATTAAAAAAATAGTTTTTATCAGAGTTGCGGGCTAATGTGGCCGTTACAGCCGTTGCGGATTTTACTGTGAATTTCAATCACACCGCAATTGCGGTTTGATGCGATTGCGGACATTGCAACAACTGCAATATTGCGGCCGCATCAGGTGATGTGGTCCGCAATTTGAAACCATGGTGATGAATAATATATATCATAAATGTTGGGCTTAATTGCATTTGTGGTCTTCCTATTATCATTCATCCGCGATTTTAGTCTCCCTACTTTTTTTCGCGATTTTAATCCCGCTATAATTCCTAATCCTGAATAACGTTCAAAATTTTGGTTCTTCTATACCTCCAATTTTGGGATCGAGAATAGGGAGACCAAAATCGCGAAAAAAAAAAAGTAAAGGACCAAAATCACGGATGAATGATAATAGGGGATCAAAAATGCAATTAAGTCTAATTGTTGTAACTCATTTATTGGTGGACAAGACAAACGGAGCAATTATATAAAATGCCTAAAAATTGAGAAAAAAAAATACATATAAATGATACTAGCATTATAATTAATCTCTCATAATTAATAGCAGCCAAGCAAGGAGGATTCGTGAAAAGAACGGAACCAATGTGTTTGAGTAAGACAATCCTTAATTTGCTCTATTTGCTTACTGTACGTACATATCTACATGCCAATGATCACAACCAAGCAGCCCTCACATTCTATAAATTAAGAATAGGCAAAGTGCCGAGGCCTCTTATCTCTGCACCTTTTTATGAGTGCCAAAGCATGCACCACTAAGATGAATGAAGTTCCAAAACTTCTATAAAGTATTAACAATTTTGCAATTCATATTTCTTTTATATAATATATATTTGTTATTTTAAGTGAATAATTGACTCTTGCATAATTTTAATTCAAAATAGTCCAAAGTGTAGAGTTGAACAAGCAAGGTGCAGGTTTTAATATTTGTCATAACGAGACGAGTTTAAGCTAGTTTTGATCCTAAAAATGCAAGTTTAATTAATTTGAGTTTGAATATAAATCCTGGGTAGGGGTTGACTTGAACATAACTCGTACCTGCTACATTGCCAACCTAGCTTGAACTTGCCATCTCCATCATCATGCAAATTGGAATTACTATAATTCTAATTCTAACTCTAGTTCCACTTACAACATATGAAAGAGTTAATTAAAGTTGTCCTATTTGATCGTCAAATTAGTTTGATTATTATCTGCAGTTATCTTGTCGCAATTAGGTAAAGCAGCCAATAGGTAGTTATATCTATCTTCAATACTAATCCAAAATACGGCATATATAGGTCAGACAGTACATTTGATTCTTTTTCTTTTTTTGAAATTTCACTCGGCGTCATTGATACACAACTTGCTATATCAAATTAATGGTATATATCTTAGTTCTTAATATGAAAATTCAATATTATAGTAGTTTTAACCTAACTCCATAAGTCAACATCTTCAATCATTAACAGCAAAAAAATCACTAATAATATTTAAGAGTTTCAACTTCATAAGAATTAAGAATGGATATACTATGCTTTCATCAATGGAGATAATATTCAGACCATATAATTATAATGAATTATTAGGGTTAAATTTAAGAGTATATATATATATATATATATATATATATATATAGAGAGAGAGAGAGAGAGAGAGAGAGAGAGAAAAGGCATGGCAAAAAAATCCTGAATCCACCTGATTTTAATAGCATGAGAAAACATGTTTTGACCAGGTTCAGGGAATCCCCACTTCTTAAAGTCAGGGTCAGGGGATAGGGGTGTTAATATCCACCCTGCCCCAAACCCGCCCCGTTAGGTGTAAAAGTATCAAATTACCCTTAACGTATATGTTAAGTAATAGGTCGACACTAGGGTTTTTTTCCCTCTTTTCAAAATTCAAATTGGCCGATCACTTTTTCACTTCATCCCATGACGTACGGATGGTGCATCCCTTCTTTGTCGCAACCTAGTCTCCAATCACCATTGTTCCTCGTCGGCCACCACAAAGGAGTGATCACAGTCACAGTAAGCGCTTTGTCTTTCTTTCACTTTCCTTCAACCTTTTTCTTTTTTTTTCTTCAAATTTGAATTTGATTCGCAGTTTTCCTTGTTCCTCTTCTTCTCATTTCAGTATCTGGTGGAGCCTGACGTTGTCGTGTGCTTCCTCATAACCTAGTCATCATCACATGTTTCCTCAAAAGACAATCATCATCACATGGTTCCACGGGCTTAACTATGACTCTCTCTTGTTGAGTGTTATGTGCTTGTTTTGTCATCTTTTTTTTTGGGGGGGGGAGGATTTTGCATTTTTGGGGTTTCTTATTCTTGATAAATTTGAGTTGTGTATGAGTTTCTTGTTCTTTTTTCCTTTTTTCACTTCTAACCCAAATAATCGACCTGATCCAATTGATACTTATTCAGTTCGGGTCGAGTTGAGTCTCTAGCCACAAACGAACTACGCGTAATTCGACCCAACTAGATGCATATGGTCATTCGGTTCG
This sequence comes from Sesbania bispinosa, assembly GCA_026901365.1. Lineage (NCBI taxonomy): Eukaryota > Viridiplantae > Streptophyta > Magnoliopsida > Fabales > Fabaceae > Sesbania > Sesbania bispinosa. The sequence goes on from QLOH01000012.1 coordinate 3,569,679, forward strand.
GAAAATATGCGTAACCCAACCCAAATTGACCCGTGTACACATTGACATTGTATTTTATAAAAAATGTTAAAAATCGTTATTACATTATTGAAATTAGTTCTACTTAGTCTCTTTCACTCCGTTTTTTTAGCTGTTGGCACTTGGCATTATACCTAGTAAAAAAGTGATGTTAAGTTGTTATATTTACTGCTAGTGGTATGTGCTAATTCATGGTGAATTAGGAATTGATTTCGTGATTATACCATAACAAATCCTATCAAAGAGTGGAGCTTAAAAGGGAGAGAAATGAACATTTTGAATACATAATGATATTGAAGTACAAAGTATCCGTTGACTTTTAATGTCTTTCCTATCTATATATATATATATATATATATATATATATATATATATAAGTACTGTGAATCACTCTTAGCTTCCTTAAATGCTCTGTTTATGTAAGTTATACAAGTTTTCCAAATAAAATGGAGCTTTGTAAAATAAAGTCAACTCTGTTGAGTCTCAAAGTTCTAAGACCTTGAGACACTCTGATAGCATTTTGATGATAACAAATGAAAGCCTAAAAGCTTTGCCTGAACATTAAAGACTTGTTCTGAGTTGCTTCATGAAGCTTTAGACAAGAAATTGTTTCAAACAAGAGCTACGACATTCAGAAAAGAAAAAAAAGGCTTATTTGAAGGATTGCTTTCTAAAGTACATAGCAACATCTCTAAAGAGTAAACTTAAAAAAGGCATATGAAGAGGAACGTGTCCAAAAATAAAAGACCAATAGATGAAAACACTTTATATACTGAAAAAAAAAAGTGTGCAAGCACCGTTCATCATACCACAAGAATAGATTCAGTTAGGTTTTAAATTTAAATTTAATTCAACCCAATTTAATTTAAAGTTTTGGAATTAGATCAATTTTAAGCTTTAGTCTTAACTTTTTTTCTTTTTAAAGAGATGGTAGAAATTATTAAAATATGTAATAAAAATAGGTCTATAGTATAATTAATTCAAATTCCACACAGGTGAGACAAACTAGAGTCTTTAGTTAATACCTTTTTTTTTTAGAGATTTCAATAAGTTCTAGCCTAGAAGTATCACCTCCAATCACTAGTAGCATAGAAAAGAAGTCTCGTTTGTGAGCTTGGCCCCTCCACATTGATTTGCTTCGCAGAACCAACCCTTCTACATAGACTGCTAGACTACGTTGTTGGGTTGACAGTCTTACTCACCCTTAACCATGGCACTATGTTTTAGGAGTTACTAACACTTACCCCCTTATGCCTTTGTTTGTTTTGACGTTCAATAGTGTAAAATTATGGTTTTATGGAATTAATTTTAAATCACTTTCGTCAAATGTGTTTCATAAAACGTACATCATTTATCTTAACCATTAATTTCTAGAATCAATTCTACTAAACTACAACTTTGTGATGCTTTCTTTGGGGGTGCAGATGGGTCAGATTGACCGACCAACGTCTTTTGACAAGGTCGGTTTAGGTAATTCATGTCCATTTTTAAAGAAAAAGGTCGGGGATTTACAACTCTATAAACTAATCCAACTTTAACATTTATATATAAAAACTAATGTACTCAAAAAATGAAAAATCTCACTTTATTTAATTTTTTTACCCTTTTTATTCAAACTCAACTCACCTTACACCTACTCTCCCCTTCCAATAAACACATAGTAACCCTAGATCATAATCAGTCTTGAATCTTTAATCTTCAAATCAATACAAATCACAGTACCAAATCTTCACATCACGACTCACGTTCTACCCTTGTACTCCACGACACCGTCAATCTCTGCATCCCCTTATCTGCGACGCCGTCGATCTCTGGGTGTTGAATCAGATCTAGGGTTGAGGGTTCTACTAGAAGAGGAGAGTAGGTGAGAGATCTTGATTTGAAGAACCTATGGGCACGCTCTAGAGGATGATGAAAGTAACTAGTGAGAGGGTTGTGTTGGTGTTAGCATTGCAATAGTCAACCTTCACGCGAGTAGGGCTCCGTAGTGTAACAGCACGTGTGTGTGTGTGTGTGAGAGAGAGAGAAGGGGGGGGGGGGGGGGGAGAGAGAGAAAGAGAGAAAATGGAATTTCACTGAGGTAGAGGTCACACCAATAAGAGCTATGACAGTGGGGGTTGCGCCTGTAGTGGTCACGGCGTGAGTGTAGAGTGAGAGTGAGATAGTGAGAGATATCGAGCTCGTTGATTGTCAATTTGTCATCGAAGAACCCTAACCAGTTCTAGAATCTCCTTTTGTTTCAACTTCTTTGTGCTTTACCCAAACTTGAACTACTGATCTGACCCGACTCAATCACATTCAAGTCAGCTTACCCAAACCAACCAAACCCATTTTATCTGATCGGTTCGAGTCTAAATAATGGTCAATCCCAACCCAATCCGAATCGACCCATTGTCACCCTTAGCTTTTTTTGTGCCCTGCCAGCCCACAATGCGCTAAAGTCCAATCCATTTTATTGGTTTTCAAATGGATTGTGTATTTGGGCCTTGGCCCTTTTGTCCTTTCAATTGGAATCCAGCTTGCCTTTGACCAAAAAAATTGGATTTAATTTGAATTTCATTGAAAAAAAACCAAACAATGTGCAGCTCTACTGGTCTTTCGTATTTAAAATCCTCACAAAAGATGTTTTGCACCCAAAGAAAAAACTAAGTCAGAAAACAGTCTTATCCCACATTAGTGAATGCTAGGTTGATACTTTACAGCATAATGTGGTGAGCATACCCTTTTTTCCCATGGACCAAAGATACAGAACATCAAATTCTTAATTAGGAACATCTGATCTACAGTAAAGTTCATCATACATAGTTTATCAAAATTTGAAGGAAAAATATTGCTTCCTCTTAAGCATCGTGAAACACACCAACAAACCATGCATGGACTGTGACTACAAATGGTACATACAAGGCATGAAATCCACCACCTGACCTTTTACATTAGAATATCCAAAACCTCATTTGCTATCGCTTCACTTATCAGTTCAGCGTCTATTTATCTAGACAAAGGAATCCCTGCAACCTATGGATATGTAACTCTAGAAATAAATAAATAAATGTGAGTTGGATGCTTACTAGTCTATCCCTCATTTGCATACCCTTGAGGTACCTCTAGACCTGTCTCCTCATTTGAAGGGCTTCTATTGTGTTGGGCTCCCATTTTCAACACTAGCACTGCTGTCAACTGTAGTAACATCTTCCATGCTGCTTTTAGGTGGCATATCTCCAGCCACATGGTTATCAACAGTTGTAACTTCCTCACTTTTATGTGGCATATCATGTGCTTGCTCAGGCATATCAGTGTCCACAGTCTGCTGCCTGCTATCAGGTGGCAAATCTCCAGCCGTGTGATTATCAACAGCTCTAGCTTCCTCATTTTCATGCTGCATATCATCTCGTTCAGGCATATCAGTGTCCACAGTCTCCTGCCTGCTTTCAGGTGGGATATCCCGAGCTACATGGTTATCAACAGCTGTAGCTTCCTCAACTTCATGTGGCATATCATCCGTTTGTTCAGGCATATCAGTGTCCACAGTCTGCTGCCTGTTTTGTGCTCCATCTGCATTCACTGATGGTTCTAGGTGACTAAAATAAGCACCGTTTTGCTCAAACTGATATCTCAACTTTTCCTGGAAATAAAAAAACGAAAAAAAAATATTGATATTTTTGTAGAATAGAACCGAGAACTACATATGCAGTTTTGTATAATAGATTTTATTAAAGGTAAGAAGAGTGCAATGGCAGAGGATAGAAATTCTGAAAAGGACAAAGTAAAGAACAAGCAGCAGACAAGGAACAAAAAGCAAAATGCACTAGCTTAAAAGGAAACTCTTCCCGGAAAAGAATGTTCAAGCAGATGTATTAAAAAGAAACTACAGAAATAATATTATCCCATATAAGATGTAGCAATAAATATCTCACAGGAATACTTCTGGCCTAACACTTTAACCAAATGCAACATAAACCAGCAAATAAAACACGCTCATACCATTTACAGCTTTACACTCTTCCCCCTGCCCAACACCACAATAACCAAGATAGTTCAGATTATTTGGTAAACTGGTAAACTAGGCTGCTTATATATAATATTTTATTTGACATTATATTTTCATTCCCTGGGTAGTAATTTGTTTCCCTAGATCATGCTCAATAATTGAAATTGGATTTTACATAATTGATAGGCTAAATCAAAGTACAAAATCTAAATGATATGTTTTCAACTTTTTCAATCCTTATTATAGTATAAGTTGAGGGAAATATAAACATGGATAGTTGGATAAAATTAAATTTACATCATTGTAGGTTTGTAATCTTCATCATAGTGAATTTTCTCGCTATTTTGCCTGTGGATATTTACATTCAGCTCTTTGCAGTAGGTCAAACCATATCACAAAGCAAAACTATGGCAAAGAAAGGCCTTTAAAACTACAAGAACAGCAAACTACCACAAAATTTGGGCCTCGTTTCTTCCAAACCTTTAAAATGAAGGGGTGCACACCAAACAACTTATTCCAAAGTAAAGAAGCTGCCATTCGATGTTTAAATTAATGTGGGTCACTGTTTCTGAACTAAAGGTGCCCATAAAACAAATGTCACTTGTATTAAGCCTGTAGCACTAAATTGCTTTATGTCTCATCCATAAGTAGCAATTACATCAAACATGTTTCTTGAGTAATTTCTCTCACCGCACCTCACAGACTCTCACTCGCTCTATACCGTAAATAAATAGGTTCTACCATAAATAGGCACAGTGTGTCTCTGATTCTCTCAATAAAACTTTCAGTTCTGTGAAAAAAATTAGCAGCTACAAAGTTTGTTTCTATTTGGATAGCATGGTGTAATCCTTTCACAAAGGCATTCACAAATGAAGCAGCCCTAGGTGTGATGGCAAGTTTTATTTACTTCTTATCCATGACCTTTTCTAAATAGTTTACTTAAACCCCATTTTCTTGACTAGATCTAATATATCTCTTATTAAGAAACCATAATTTGTTCTTGCTCAAACTACCATCGAAATTACCTTCGAATAATGTTTCACACTTGACAGCAAAACATCACTTGACTCCTTGGTTGTCATCTATCCAGTACTTCAGCAGCACCTTATTGATTTCAGGTTGTAACAAACTCTAGCACTAAACCCAAGATTCACTAATCCCATGCTCCAATGTCTGATGATTAACTTCCATGACTAAACCCATGGCAATGTGCAACCACAGTCCTACACTACATTTTGGTACATTTGGTTGAAGCATAAGATGTATTTTAAGGGATATATTCCCATGACCATGACACAACTTGATTTGGGATAAGAGATATTCAGGCTTCTATTTGGTGTAAACCACTTCGCCAATGATGTTTCCCTGATATATTCAGGGATAGAGCAGTTTGCTCCATCCATTTTCTCTTTTTCTTTGTTTTATGTTCTGTTCTTACATCAAGGAAGTGCAGTTACTTCAAAATACTAGCCATACCTATGTTGTATCTGCATCGGACACATATTCATGTAGACACTTCACAAACACTTTGGATATACCCCTAACTGCATTATATATTTTTTTTTTTACATCCATTTTTTAAAGCTTTATACCAATACAGATGAAAACAAAATAATTACATAAACTATAGCAATTTATCATATCTACAATGACTTGTGCTAATTTTTAAAACATCGATTCTCTCTTTTGATATCATAGTTGTGTTTTCAAATTCAATTTATACTAATTGTGTTGTATTATAATTGTATCATGTAATATCATTTTTAAGTTTATTGGATCCCTATGTCCGTGTCATATCATATTTGTATATGATGTCTACTATCATGAGACATACCTGATACTGCCTTTCTATGATACTACCCATCTCCTCAATGCCACTGACAAGATGTATATGATGTTTAGGCCCTGGATCTTCAACATTGCGTTCAGTATAAGATGTAATCTCATTCACATTAAGGGCAAGGCGGTCGGGTCTCTTAAGAAGAAGCTGAAATGTAGGCTGCAGCTCATAGCATTGCTCAAAAAGCGAACGGCGGCAAAAGACATATAAACCAAGCCTAGCACGTGACATGGCAACTACCAATCTTCTTACATCACGGAGGTGACCAACAAATCGAGTACGCACAAGAGACAACAATATAAAATCATTTTGCTGACCTTGAAACTTATCCACGGTAGTAACCTGAGAGCAGTCATGAACAGAAAACAAAGAAAACTTGATTGAGATTACAGCTTTAAAAAATGTACAAAAGTATAACGGGTGTCTTATTTACTCTACTGTCTAAAATATTATACAGGGAAGAGAATGACATTGATACATAACATGGCTAGAATCTGTCTTGGTGGCTTGTAGTAGTAGTAGTAGTAATATAAACTAATAATATTTAAAAATCAAGAACCAACAATTGACACCACCTCCACCAAAGAAATCATTTATAAATTTAATCTAAAATATAATTTAAAAGTAAAGAATGAGCAGCATACCTTGCTTGGTGGACCAATGAAGTCATATGGAACGCATCTCCTGTTTATAACATCACGGATGAGAAGTTTCTGGCCATTGTAAGTAGTCAATATTGATATCTTATTTGCAGGATACCCTAACAGACGCATGTATATATAGACACTAACAACATATTCTGCTTCTCCCTCATTTTGGTAAAACCATGGAGATGGAGTTGTCTCCCCCTTACCAAGGTAATCTGGAACATCCACTAACTGATAATCATAAGCAAATCCAGCATTTGCCCTATTGAATATGACTTCCTTCTTTACATAAGGAAGGTCTCCCAAATCTCTGTATCTCCAATTGTAAAGTTTAGCTATACTTGGCCTGGCTCTTCCCTGCGCATTTAGCTCAATGTATGGGATGCCCAAACGAACAAACCTAGTAAATAGACTCTGATCCATGTGGCTGTACTTTTGGAAAGCCATATTCTTCACAACAGGAGGCAACTGGTGATGATCACCAATCAGAATGCAGCGTTTAAGCCGTGCATGACCATCCTCCTGCCTCTGGAGTAACATTGGAATGAAAGTTTCAATTTCTAAAATTTGAGCGCTTTCTTCCATCAACAAGTTGTCATACTTAAAACCTAACTGAAGGAAATCTTTCCTTTTCAGAGCTGCATGCGTACAAGTCATTGCCACAATCTTAGCCTGCTTGGTCATTAAATAGTTAGCCCTATCAGCTGTTGACTTAAGTAATTCAAATGCTCGGCATTCTTCAAGTTCTTGAAACATAGTCTTTAGATGACGAAAACATCCCATAGCAGCCCGCATGTCTTTCTCAAAAGACTCGCCTGTAAACACTGGACATGGTGTGTCAGAGAAGAATTCTTTGAAGGGAAAACGATCTCGAACAAATGTTGGCTTTTCTTTGTTCTCAGCACAAGCAGCAAGAAATTGCTCCCAGCGTGAATAAACATGAAGCAACCAAAAGTATCCTGCAGTTTCACAAGTGTAACCCACATCCTCTGGCAATTGAAGAGATCTTGCTAGCCTCTCAACTTCACTAAGAAGTTCTAACCGTCTAACAAGCATTGCATTAACACGACCTTGCCGACTAAAATCAAGATCAGTTGCTAGCTCTTGTTCTCCTTGACCAAGTCGGAGAAGATAACGTGCAGGTACATCTCTCTAAAATAAAAATGAGTAAAATGTAATAAGTAAAATGAAATACATAAACTTCTATATAAAAGGAAAAGATTTATCAAGAGCTTAGCTACAAATCTCAGTGTTAGATCTCTCAATAGATTAGTAAAGGTAAATCCCAATGAGAAAAAAAAATAGCTAAGTACTGGGTCTATCTTCCATAAAACTAAAAATTGCTTGAAACCAAATATTATGGCAGTGCTTTATGTAACTTTTCAACTCAGAAAGGCCAAAAACAATTGCATGTATGTTATATTAAAATAGCATATTGGTATTACTTCTTAGTATTCTTCACTTGATTCTGAATTCCAAATTTTGTTGAAACTAGAAATTACATGGAGAATTAGACCCAATATCAATATGTAGCTAGAAATGACTTCTTAGAGTGGCTTAATTTCTTATGAGTTTTGACAATCTTTTTTTGGGACTTTGACTTGATATCCCCATAGGCTTCGCTGTGAGACTAATCTCATAAAAGCCTCCTCATAATGGTGGCTCTAGGATTTGAACCCATGACATTGCAAGTATAACTCACCTAGGTTGCAATTCACTTCCACTACAACCAACCACTATTGGGTTTTTAACTGACTTTTGCACAACCTAGAATTACATAGGCCCGTAAGTATTAATGTCTAGGCTTAATTGTCTTATCAATTACATAAACAATGGCTGACTTTTGAGTGGCTAAAACATCTACACCAATACTCAAACTACTAAAACTCTTTGTTGAAGTGAATGAAAGTATAAAACTATAAAATTGATGTGAATAAAACTAAAACTCATGAGAATAAATTGATTTTTGGAAAATAATATTTATTTTCGGTCAGTTAAATTCCAAAAATCAAATTACATAAAACTACAAAACAAACAATATTTTCAGCATAACCATTTCCCTTCCCCTGCATAAGTACTTAGTAAATATCACACACCATGTATTACTACATTATTAGCTAAACAAAATTAAAATACAAAAATCAGAAGAAAAAAAAAGCTAACATATAATAGAGGAGGGGCAATAAAATATCTTGCCTGCATTATCTTCTCAAACAGGTCATTCAGAGCTTGATTTGAATGAGTAATTATTAAGGTTCTCTGAGAAGGACAATTATGATAAAGAACATTCAGAATTTGTACAGCAGTATCAGTCTTTCCTGTACCAGGTGGCCCCACAACCATAGTTAGGCCAGGTTGAATGCCTGATATAATTGCTTCAACCTGCTTGATGGGAATATTCCACATTATTAGTACTTGTTTAGTATTTACAATAGAAATATAATAATAAGAAAGAGGATAATGTACATGTGGGATTTGGATCAACTGCAGTTTGAGAGAGGCGAAGGAAGAATACGTAGGCACACCAATTTTTAAAAATGTCAGATGGACCCACATACTCTCTTCCTTTCTCTAACTGCACATGCAGTTAAACTACAGGTGATCCAAATCTAAGGATAAAGAAACAGATGAAAGAAAGCATAAGAAAACAGCAAGCCAACGTGGCCCAAAAAAGCTGTCCAATTTCATTACATTCAGTAGTGGAAATTGCTTTAAAACAACCATCAGCACAAAATCAACATTAAGTGATAAACACAATCCCATCCTATAACAAATATAAGTCAAAAAGACACTCTTGAAAATATGGGAATTCCTTTATAACGATATACATGAGAAAATCACATAGATGCACACTGCCCAAAAATCATGGTCTCCTTATTCCTGCCAAAACCTTTGAAGGTGATCATGACAAACTGACACCCATTTCACATGACTGATGATACTCAAGGGAAATAGGATGTGAGCAGTGATTCTAACTAAGCCGTATACTTAAATATGTAATGGATTAAGAAACACTAGCATTGTATTGATACATTCTAGAGGTATCAATGTAGCCATCTGAATCACTTGAATTCAGTCAAATTCCACTATTCTGTAGGCGGGAGGGCAGAGAATGATTACAAGAAATAGGATTATACATGAAAAGTGACAATATATGCTAAGTTTAAGAGCTGAGTGCACCTGTGTGGGTGTAAATCTAACTGAATTTTGTTTTGGCTGATCTTGAGGATAAGGGCCAGGGTCAGGGGGAGTATATGTTTCAATGATTAGTGATTCTTTCTGATGATTGGCATCAACCATGTTGATATCATTTGCTGCACCAGCAGTAGACACTGCACTCCCAGGAAGAGCACCACTGCTTCCTTTAAGCGTTCGGGGAAGCTTGATTTTAAAAGGAGGCCTTGGATCCAAGTTTTGTGTGCCATCAGAATTAATGAAAGAAACCTGAAGCATACAAGAAGAGGCAATCCACATCAATATCTTAATTTCATACTACAACTCCCAATGGAAGACATCAATCATATCTTTGAAACTATAATTTCTATAAATCTAAAAATGGCATACCAACCTCATAATCAACAAAACTTTCCTTCAAGTGATCAGCATCTAAAAAAGTATCTTTGAAATCTACTGTTTCCAATAGATCAGGCATATTAGTCCACTGTGCTGCTGAAGGATCCCCATAACCAAGAAAAATGTTTTCTAACCACTTTGGAACAATACAGTATTCATTCATCAAGTCCCTTATTGATTCCAAGATGGCTTTAAAATTGTTTTCTTTTGGCTTCCTCCTCATCAGCACATGAAATGTACCATAAACATCTTCTGCCCCTTTCTCAGCAATGTTATTGACATCCATGTGGTATTGTGCAGTATCCAAAGCCACAGTTACTGTTCTCAGCTCCCCCTTTGGTGGCTTCCACTCATCTCGTTTAATCTTTCCAGAAAAATCATTCATAAGTGTTCCTTCTTCATCACGAATTTCAATAATTTCGCATCCCCGTACATATTGTAGGCCAAGCTTCTGTGGCACACTAGCTTTGACTTCTTCTGCACTTAGAGGCTCAAATGATGGGCGAATAGATAATAAAAACATCACATCATGTTCTTTTAATGCATCCCATTCTGATCTAATCTGTGCTCTATAGCTGGAAATGCTATAAGTAACTTCTGCAGTCACAGATGAAGGCTTGACTTCTCCTATGTTAGGTTGTTTTACTTCACTGATCTTGAATTCTTTAATTGGCACAGCCATTCTTGACCAACCTCGAAACGCGGTTTCTCCTTCATTATTAATATATGCAAGAAGATGTGGAACAGCTTCCTGAATGTCCTCACGTATCTCATATGTTGATTCAAGTCGAAAGAGATTAAAATTTCGAAGAAGATAATCATGAAGTGTTAAGAACTGTAAGTTAAGCTTTGGCAACGCTAAACAACCTTCTCCAGAGTAATTTATGCTTGGTACAACACTTTCATCCCACATAATCTGCTCATTTGGGTAAAGAGGAAGAGCATTGATAGCTTCCTTTTGAGATTGTTGTTTCTCAAAAAAGGACACCATTACTTCAATAAGAAAATCAACCCTCTCTGACCAGGGATCTTCTTTAGAGACCAGTTTGAGCTGCATAAAGAAACATTGTCAGAAACACAAGTTTGTGGTATTGAAGATCAATGCATGGCTCACACTTGCAAGCATTACTATACTATTTCTAAAACTAGACAACAGAACCAGATTATTACACTATGCAAGACCCTTTGGTAAAACTAACAGAAGCCAACCCACTAACATATTGTAAATATAACAAAAGATCACTTCCCCCTTCTAGTATCATAATCCTGCAATCAAAAGGAAGGAGGTATGCATTTAGAAGGAATGATTCGGCAAGCTCTTAAATTGAGATAGAACTCATATTCTCACAATTATCTGGATAAGTATATTAATTAATGACAATTGAATTGAAAAAATAAATTTTTATGATTTGCCTTCATAACTTGATGCATTGCTAATTTCAAACAACTCCAACCAAAGATATAGGAAACTTGAAGAAAAAATATCAAAAAGAGAAAAAGGTACAAAGCAAGACAGGTAGAAGTATAAGTGAACTTTAAATGAAGCCACTATAATTGGTAATACTGAAATAGAGATAAAAATATAGTAACAATAAATTCTAATTCTCAACAATCATATGTGGTAAAGAGAATAATTGAATAAAAAACAGAAGAGTAAAGAGTTGCATCTATTAACCACACACCTCACAGCAAACCAAATCCCTTAACTCCTCAGGAGAAAGAACAGACAATTTCTTGGATAGATTTGCACGCTTGTGAATTGAACCAATGTTAGTCAAAGAAAGTTCCCGCAACTACAACCAGAACACAAGGAAATTGTTATAATCAGCACATACCAACAAATATGAAATTAGGGGGAGGTAGGTTGAAGAATTACATGATATTACAATTAATACACAGTAGAGGAGGATTTTTATTATAATTTCTTCATTCAGATAAAAGTACATCCAAACGTACCTTGTCCATCTTTTTAAATGCAAGTAGCTGGAATGACTGCAGTCGGCTGTAATGAGATTCAAGAACCTCATGATCTGTTAACTGTGTGCCAGTATGATCATTAATCTCAAATCCTTCATAGAATTGTAATAAATCAACTAACTGGGCAAAAAGTTTCCCCCTTTCATGCCTATAGAGCACACTCAGATGGCATTTGGCAACTACAGCTACATCAGCCACTAGAGGCCTCAAATACCTGCACAACACATGAAAAGCAGGGTAAATAGACATATAAGGAAAGCAGTAAACATTTATTCTATAAGACTACACAAGAAAAATGAGGCTTGTCTAAAAGTATCCCTTCTTTGTTTCAATGTTTATTAGATTTGCATTGTACTGAATTGCTGTCAGATTAGTATTGTAACCAGTAGTAACTGTAGCAACTGCACTGTAACTGAATTCAGGTAGCTTATTTAGCCTAGCCTAGCCTAGTGGTATAAATACCTAACTGATGTAATCATTCACAATAATGAAAATCTGATACAGAACAATTCCTAAAAACCTCTCTGAGAACTCCCTCCTTTTCTTGCATTTTCTCTCTACTTCGCAAAGCCTAACTTTTTAACATTCCTTAATGCCTTTAAGAATCAAATTCATTTTCATTTTGTTGAAATTATAGGGTTTTGGATATAAAAAAGGAAGAGAGGAGAAGAATAATTCATAATAGATAACTGATAATAAATTGATCGATGATGGATAGATTTATTACAAAAGACTATACACTGACACTTATTTATACTGACCAATATAGACTAGTAATTAGAAAACAAATCATAATAATTATCTAGAAATATGGAAACTAATCCTAGGGGATATTATATATAGGATTAAACTTAATCTTAACGGATATTCTTAAGATATTAAATATATTATTCTAATAATATTCTAACACTCCCCCTCAAGCTAAAGCTTACTAAGCTTTAAGCTTGTTACAAATATACCCATACTAACAAATATGAATATAATAAATCGCAGGCCTAGATAGATTGCACTGGGAAAGTTGTGGGGCTGGGTAGATTGAACTGGGAAAAAACCACAGGGCTACATAGATTGCACTGGGAAAGCCACGGGGCCAGGTAGATTGCTCTGGGAAAGCCACGGGGCCAGGTAGATTGCTCTAGGTAGCCGCAAGATACATCTATGGGTTCTTAATGGGTGTGAACCGCAGTAGGCAGGGGAGAGAAAACAACCATCAGAGGAGAGAGAAACAAGCCAAACAGGGATGACCAGCAAGTATGAATCCCAAAAAACATAAAAAAACAAGACCAGATCTTGAGACAACATGGCGGGGCAAGTCCGCCAGAGGCAAGAGCGGAAAACAGGAGAAAAACAGCTGGAAAAAGCACGACAAGGAGGAGATGAAGACAGAGCATACCAGTAAAATGCACGGTGGATGATTTGAAAGCACGCCGGAAAGATACACGGCGAGGGAGGCTGGAAATAAAAGAAGGGTATGAATATAGAGTGAGAGAGACAACAAATAAAAGTCCCAAACTTTGGAACCCAGCAGCGGAATAGGGCCGGGACAAGTCATGGTGGATGGTACCGCTCTGATATACCATGTTGAAATTATAGGGTTTTGGATATAAAATGGAAGAAGATAGGAGAAGAATAATTCATAATAGATAACTGATAATAAATTGATCGATGATGGATATATTTATTACAGAAGATATACACTGACACTTATTTATACTGACCAATATAGACTAGTAATTAGGAAACAAATCATAATAATTATCTAGAAATATGGAAACTAATCCTAGAAGATATTATATATAGGATTAAACTTAATCTTAACGGATATTCTTAAGATATTAAATATATTATTCTAATATTCTAACACATTTCAACCATAGATGCCAGGAAAGAAAAAGAAAATTGCTAATTCAAATTATGGGAGTAATTTAATCAACCATTCACATCACTTGCAAAATGCAAAAATATACATAAAATTTGAAATATATAAAATTAAACAAAACACCTCAAGGCTCAAGCCTTAAAAGAGAGAGACCGTAGATAACCATATCAACATACCTTCTTGTTGGCAATTGACTCAAGAGGTCAATAAGAAATTCCATAAACCTCTCACAATAAAGGACACAAGCATCATTAGCTAGCCCCAAACCAGTGCCATCAATAAGTTCATCATCCTCACTAGACAACTGTCTCCGGGGAAATACTTGCAAATCCAGTATCTAAAGGAGAAGAAACACGACATAAGGAAATTCAGTCTAATAATTTCAAGTAAAATATTTTGTTGTGCTGGAAAACAATGCAGACTGTTGTATATAGATTCAAAGTGCTTAATAAATTCCAACCTCCAGAAATTCTTCTATGAGGTTTCTCAAGAACGTCACTTCAACTGTAGTTGAAGGATCTGAATGCTGTCCTCCTTTCGCAGGTTCCTTCCTTATCATCCTTTTCCATTTCTTGATCAAACCCAGATTATGACAAAGCTCCATCTACATAGGTAAAGACCAATTGGCCAAAATCCATTTAGCATGCGAACAATTACATTTAATATTAATCACAAAAAAGTCAAAAAGAATAAGAGAAACAAAGGTAATATTTCATCTTCAGAAAAGTTGATCTTACCTGAAAACGACCATAAGACAAACTGTACCAGGATTTCAAACTTGCTAATCTCAAGACTGTCTTGCTAACAACCTCATCTTCCAAACTCTGTAATGCAAAGTTATTAGCTCAGCTACATTTAACAATGATCATAGGCCCTAATTTCACTGTAATTATTTCAGTGAGAATGGGAAAGGAAATGGATAGAATATAATGACCATTCATAAAGTCTTGTGGACTTGTTGGTATGTTAAATAATGGAATGACAATTCCATTTCATTCCTATGTTAGACTTTCCCTACCAATTTTTTTTAGCAGGACCAGCTGACCATCATTAAAAGCCAAATTCCGAATGCACTTGATCGGGATGGGATGGAATGATGGGTTGGTATAGTACATGTTCCGAGAAAGGAATTTGTGACTTTAGAATTTACAAATTATTTTCTTCCTTTTGGTTTTTTTTTTCCATTGACCAAAAAATAATAAAGTTGACCATTTGAAACAAAGTAAGCTTTTTCTATGATGCAGTTTTCACCAAAATTAAAAGATGAAAGCAACACACCACTTCTATCTGCATCAAAGTTTTAGGAGCTCTAGCAGAAAGTCAGAAACACAAAAATATATTTTAATGGAAAATTTGCTGAAAGCATAATGATTATGTAACATGAGCCTGCCATTCAATGATAGTTGATAAAATAAACTTCTATGCCAAATTTCCAATTATTTAAACAAGTGAGATTAAAGCCAACAAGTATTATGACTTAGGTAAAGAACGAAATGCAGTGCCAGCATACCTGAAAGGCATTTATCATGAAAACTAGGTAATTTGTCTTCTCTGCAATACTTAGTTCTCTTCCCTACAGTGAGATTTGAACATAAGATTCAGCAAAATGTCACAATATATATAGGATTCCAACATCAAATGCCATCCTCCCACTCCACTAGATAGAGGAAAGAAGGGAGGAAAATTAACATTGGAAAGTCCAACTCAAAAAAGAAAAGACAAATGGATTGGACACTGAACAAAATATTGAGACCTAGTAATTGGTAATGAATGAAATCAGTCATCCCAGGGAGATGCTATGTGATTACGAAGTATCCATTCATCTTAATAAGTGAAATATCTCTCTCAAACTCAAAAAAACGAGTAACAAAGGGAAGTAATGATGCATAGAGAGAAAGGGAAAGATACCTCCTTTAGGCGCAGAACCCTCTCGAGAAACCCTTTGAAAACATCTTTCCTATCATGGAAGCAAGCCCAAGCGGCAACATTCTCTCGGAACTGCAAGGTACACATTCGGATGAATCAAATAAAATTTATTGAATAAATAAATGGTTGAATAGAAGTAGTAAACAAGATTGGATAAATGTAACAAGAGAGGAAAAGAGAAAACCTTACCTTTTCATTGACCATGAGGATGATTGACATAACATGCTCAAAGGTAGCAGTGAGAGGGTCGAAATGAGGCCAAAGGTAATTTTCCAGATACTGACTAACCTCGAGGATCATCCACCCTCTGCAAAGGAACGGGCTTGTGGCCCTGACCCTCTTTCACCAACAATTCAGTTTCGTAAATTTTCTGAACAAGGTCAAGGTCAAATCCCTTCTTCTCACCGCTTTTCAACCAGTTCTCCTCTGCAATCTTGGTAAGGTCGGTCACGCTGAATCTCAGACACGGTGATTGTGCTCGGAAGACCACCACTACCACCCTTTTGACTCCATTCTACTGCTTTCGGCTCCGCCACCGGATACTCCGCCACTCTGTGACGCCGGAAATCGTATATCCCGGTGCCGTACACCTTCGTCATCGCAACAAAGCTAGGGTTTATGCAACCAAATCGCGCTTGTCAATTTAGGGTTTTGTCTCTGATAAACCCTACAGCTAACTATGACTACTCAAATTTGAGGACAAACACAGCAAACACCATTGTTTATTGGAATTGGCCAAGCCAAGCAGGTGTGACTTGTGAGTGTGCACCAATAACAGCGCCCCATATTCTTCTTTATGTGCTTGTTCTTACTTGTTAAACGGATATTATTTAAATTAGGGGTGTAATCGAGTGGGGTTGGATCGTGTTTGGTGTGACATCAAGTCTAAACTGGTGTTGGGTTGGGTTTTGTATTTTTTGAGCGAGTAACGAAAATCAAACCAACTCGAATATGTTCGGGTTGGGTCACAAACATTTTTCCTTTTTTTTCTTGAAATATTGTGGAAGATGAAATTAAATTAAAATATAAAATGAAAAAAAGAAAATAAATTGAGAGGAGCAAATGAAATAGGATTTGGGGAACCATCTCTGCTTGTGTTGCCGTTTCGCCTATTTTTG
This sequence comes from Sesbania bispinosa, assembly GCA_026901365.1. Classification (NCBI taxonomy): domain Eukaryota; kingdom Viridiplantae; phylum Streptophyta; class Magnoliopsida; order Fabales; family Fabaceae; genus Sesbania; species Sesbania bispinosa. Next base: position 3,586,645 of record QLOH01000012.1, read on the forward strand.
TTCTCTCCTTGCATGAAATGAAATAAGGTTAGGACTTCTTTTTCTGGTTTGGTTCGGGTTGGGTCTATCGGGTTCAACATAGGCAAACCCGAGACCCGAAATGAACCAGACCTGGTTTGAAAGAAAATGTCTGAATCGAACCAAATACCCGAACCAAACCGTTAAATATCTTCGGATTGGGTTGGATTCGTCGGGTTCGCGGGCTGGGATGGACCCGCTTACACCCCTAGTTTAAACATGTTGTTAGTTCTTAAAAATCAATGAATTTAGAGCTTTTTTTATTGTTGAAAAAAAAAAGTGTGTTTTAGTGTGTGTTTGGCTTGCCATTTCAGCTAGCTGAAAGTTGAAAATAGTAGTTGAAACTATTTCAGCGTGTTTGGGAAGGTAGCTTTTTTGGGTAGCTACAAGTTTTTCTTAAAAAGCTACTTGGGGTAGCTTTTTTAAAAAAAGCTCCTGATCCGGACCTGTCTGAGATGTCCCTCAGATATCAACCCCATACGAGACCATGGGAGAACCATCCGAGGTTCCCTTTGATTTGATCACTTGGACGAGGCCTAAAGAAGCTTGTCCGAGGCGCTACATCGAAGCCCACTCTGGACGAGGTCCCGAGGACCTATTCGAGGTCCTGGGGACCTATCTGAGATACTCCGCGACGTCAGCTCCAGACGAGATGATCAAAGAACACCAACCGCCTATGGCTAGCCGTCGGCCATGGCGAACGGCCTCGGAACCTATTGGCCCCAAGCCCCAGACCTAGGCTACCTACCAAGTCCCATCGCATTTAATGCACCCCTTACCGCCCCGAACAGAGGGAGCACTACTGACACAACGCAACCCTGATTTACGACTGCAGCAGGAGGCTTACGGCGTAGGCGTGCCTGCTATTACCTGCCTATGACACCTATGTCCCCCCTCTACCGTGACAGGAAGTGGCTATATAAGGGACTTCCCTCACAGACAAGGGTAACACATCTATCTCCCTCCTTACTCACTCATTCTTTTCCTAACTTGAGTGTTAGAGTGTCTTTTGCAGGTACCCCCTTCGCGCGCCTCCGCACCGGAGCGATCATCGGAGCCCCCTCACGCCTACACCAGACATCTCGGAACCACAACCTGTGATCTCGGCTACGATCAGCCTCCAATTTTCAGCTACAAGCTGAAAATTAATTACAAGTTTAGCCATCAACCACCCTCACTTATCATTATTTAATAATTAATGTTGCTTTCTTAAATGTCATTTTACCATTTTCAACTAGTTTACCAACACATTCAATTATTTTCAGCTTTCAGCTGGCTTTAAGTTTTCAGCGAGCTTTTCAGCTTTCAGCTAGCTTTAAACTTTAAGCTAGGTTTTCAGCTAGTTTTACCAAACACACTATTAATCTAATGTTCTTAAAAATGTAGAGCTTTTTATTTAGTCTCTTTTTTTATAAAAAAAATGTGATTTTATTGGAAACCAAACACACTATTGATTATATTATTATTGTTAAGTGATGTCAGATGTGACACACTATTAGGTGGCACTATTAGACCGAGTTGATTGTCACGTGCAATTTAGATTTAACTATTTTACTAAAAAGACATTAAAAAACACATCAACATTTAAATTACTAATAATTAAAAATGTTTCTGAAATAAAATCACACAAAGAACTCTCTTATTTTACCACCCTTTATATCATTCCCAAAAAAAAAAAATCCTAACTTTCCATTTCCCGGTACCAAAAAAAATGGACTATTAGAAATTCTTCAATTAGTGACTAATTTTGTCACCAGAAATATCTGATTACTATTAAAGACCGAATTAGTGACCAATATCTAAAAGTTTTACTGAGTTATAGGCGGTCGCTAAAATAAATTAGTGACTGAAATTATTGTAGAAGTTAGTGATTGAAAAACCAGTCACTGAATTGTACATAGTGTCTGGAAAAATTTCACTACTTGGACAACTTTCACGGCCAACAAAAAGCACTACTCTCTGCTTGTATAGACTGAATTTTCGGTCTCTAATCTTCAGGCCTAGAGATCGATTTTTCCCGTCACTAGTCTTTGGCTAGTGACCACTTTTTTTCGGTCATAAAATTATGAACAAAGCTAGATAACAAATTAAATTTTATTAGAGACTAGTTTTTTTCAGTCACGAAGTTATGAATAATGTTTAAAAACAAATTAAATCGTCTTAAATATGTCTTTTCATTCACAATGTGTCTTAGCCAAACCAACAACCCAACCTATTTCACCTAAGCCAACCACAACCAAGCTAAGTACAAGATCTTGAAGGGAATCAAGCATGTGGTCAGGGTGTAGCGGAATAAATGGATTCCCTCCCTTGTTATGATCGTTAATGCAAAACACGAATCAAGGCATAAAAGACATGAAACATAATGACATGCCTTATAAGGATTGTAAACGAGGCAATAGCAGCCACGTCTCTAGAGGTGTCCACGCCAACAGCCGAACTAGGAAAACCGTCCCCAACTCTGCTAGTAGCCTTAGAGAGTAAGAGCCATTGCTCATGTGTCCAGGGTTATGCATCTCATGCTCTATTTATAGAGTGGTGGCTAGGGTTTGACCCCTCACTCTATTAACCCTAACATATATGGGCCTGGCCCCATTATGTTATGATTCTAATCAAATTAGAATTATTATCTTTCTTAGTGGCTTGTTGTATGCGTGTGACCCAATAGGCTTTTAATATTTGGTCATGATATTAAATAAAACCCTTTTTATATTTAATATCATAAATAGTGAGCGGTATCTAGCAATACATCACTACCCAAATATTGAGATTATCAACAACTTTGACGAATCCTATTTTATGATAATTTATATGATCTGTCTCTTTGTCCAAATATCAAATTGAACACAAGGGCATGGAATGTGTCAACCTTGTATAATTCAATTTATGTTTTCTTGATCCCCAAGTAGACTGTACAGAAAATAAACATCTCATGTTTATCCTCCTGAGCATGGCCATGCATTTTGTAGTCTCACTTTATCAAGAGGCCTACAAATATAACTCCTGTTACATAGGAGAGACAAATCCCATCTAGGTCACTCACATCCCACCACATAATTTATTACATGTCCAAATACCAACTTTATGATCACCTTGTTACAGGCAACGTTTGATGATATTTAAAACATATAATTCCTTATGTAGGAATCGTAGTGATTTCAGGTCAAAGGACTTCATATAACATTTATCAATTTAAGAAACGTTCATAACATTTATGTAACAATCCATGCAACGTTCTTAAGGTGGGTCTGTCCAGTACACAATTACTCTTAATGTGTACCTATATGAGCACATGATATCTCATATCCATGATCCGTGAGATGTGATCATCAATGAACTCACATACTAGTCTAAATGCATCTTTGTCCTAAGATGATACTTAACCAGGGACTATTTTAAGAATAGTTCTTCATAAGATCTCACGATCAAGTCATCTACTTGATTTCTTATGAAGTTTGAGCTTACTATTCTAAGGACATTAATTGTATTCTTAAAAGAATGAATTGCCTTTATAAAATAATATGATACATGTGATGGATGTTTCAAAAACATATAAGTCTCTACTGCATATACCTAACAGATCTACCAAACCTCATGTTGCACTAGCTACATCAACACATATTCATGAGAGAAGGTCAAAACGAAGGCAAGACACAAGTGCAACAAGCACACTTGTGAAAGAATCAAAGGGCAAGGAAAAGATAGACTCACCCAGAACTAAAGCTCCCCAAGGAACATCCAACTATTTCTCAATAAGGAAGTTGAGAAACTTTACGGCACAAAGTTCAAAGAGAAAAAGGTGCTCTTGGGAAGGCTCACTAACTTGGAGAGCCTAAAAAGAAGCAATTGGGATTTCATGTCCTATGTCCAGAAGCAACAAATTTGAGAATTCTTTGAAAAAGACTTAAAAGTGTATCCATCTCTCACCAGAGCCTTCTCTGCAGCCGCATTAGTTGAGTGGAGTCGACAAAGGACTCCTAGAATTAGAAGTTGGCTGAAAGGACAACTGACGGTCCTAGACTTTGAGATGATTAGTAGGCTAACAGGACTCAAGGCTGAAGGAATCTTTCTCTATAATGAGAAGGATTGGATGGAAATTGCAGATGTGACTGAGGAGGAAGTGGGAAAAGCCTTGTTTGTTAAAGGGCGCATGTCAACAAAAGTAAAAAAGCTGGCTGATCTGGCAAAGCTTTTTTCAACCTCGTCTCTAAGACCCTTACTCCAAGAGCCGAGTCTTTCGAGAAGCTGTATAATTCTGACGTACTCCTCACCTTTTACTTGGTTGTAGGAAGAAAGATAAATCTACCACACATTATCCTTTCCCACATGGCTCGCTCTCCGGAGACAAATCTCCAATCATCCATTGTCTAGCCAATGATTCTAACCAAGGCTTTTGAATATTTCAAGATTTCTTTGGATGGGGAAGAAGTCTCAGAAGAATCCAGAAAGTTTCTTTCTACCAAATCCATCTCAACTATAAAGATCAGTGGATCAGCTCCATTTGTACCTCAATCATTTCGGCCCACACCTCCATCATCCCTAATTCACCCATCCACATCTCCCACTCAACCTCAATCACTAACAGAACCAAGTGCACCTTAGATGAACCCGGAAAAGAAAGGAAGAAAAGGGTTGCAGAGACAGATGTAGCTGAGGAACAAAAGAAAGAAAAAAAAAAGAAAAAGAAAGAAAAGACACATGAAGAAGAAGATGCTCAAAAGAGCGAAGAGGGCCGAGAAAGAAGAAGAAAAAAGGAAGAATGAGAAGGAGGAGGAGGAGAAGAAGAAGAAGAAAGAAAGAAAGAAAGAACGAAAGAAAGAAAGAAAAAAAAAGGGAAAGGAGGAAAAACAAAAGAAACAAGAAGAAGTTCAAGAAAAAGAAACAAAGACTTCTGTTGCAGAAAAGGAAGTAATGGAAGTCTCTTCTCCTCAAGAAACTCCTACAGAAGAAAAACAAGATGAAGGAATAAGTCTCTCTGAAAAAAAGGAAGAAGAAAAGATGCAAGAGGAACAACTATCGTTTGGAGATCTTGATACTCAAGTTGCTTAGGTTCTCTCTGAGTTGAAAACCTCATCTGACCTTGTTTCACCTAGAGAAGAGGAACCTACACCTGAAGTAGAAGCTACTCCATAAATGCATAACTCCCCAGCAAAAGCTTCTCAGGATAAGGAAAAGAAATTATCCCAGGGGGAGCTTGAAGTTGCTCCCACGCATGTCCTGGATCAACCATGACGTAAGGAGCAGAGGCATCTGAGACTCAGAAGCATCCATTTGCATCTGAGCTTAACGTAAGAACACCTCCTTCCTCTCCTCCTAGATCCTCTTTTCAAATGACTCCCAACATATTTGTTGTCTCCCTTCTTAAGTCACCAATGTTTGATAAATCTATCCCTGTGGCATCATCCTCCCAGTTTGAGCTGCCCAAAGATCCATTGGGTCTATTGGTACCAAGTTCTAACTCATGAACTTTAAGAGATCCTAATAGTTCCTCTATCTTCAGGATATTAAGGTCCTTTTCATCCTGAATAGCAATAACTTTGGGTCTCTAAGTCTTTGGTAAGCTCCTTAGAATCTTTCGATTATAATCTCCAGATTCATAGGTTCTACCTAGGGACTTGAGTCCATTTGTTATGGTTTGAAACCTACCAAACATTTGGTCAATGGTTTCTGACTCCTACATCTTGAACATCTCATGTTGATGTACAAGCATGTTAATCTTAGACTATTTGACATTTTCAGTACCCTTATGGGCTGATGCCAATGTGTCCCATATTTCCCTTGGCAGTGTTGCATCCATGAACTTTCTCATACTATGGTTTGTTCAGGGAACAAACTATGTAGAGTTTAGCCTTGGCATTTAACTGTACTCTAGCTCTCTGTTCACTTGTACAATCAGACTTGGGTATGGGTTGTCCACCATGCATGGGAATATAATCAAAATCAGTGACTATGTCCCAAAGATCAATGTTGCTGCTCTCAATGAATAGTTTCATACAATCTCTCCAATAATGGTAATTAACACCATTGAGTGTTGGAGGCCTTGTCACAACTGCTCCTTCTGTGATATAGTGGCTTGTACTTGTAGAGGTTTCCATCTAGATCTTCTTCCTCTACACTGTCAAGTGCTCAACCTGAGGTTGAGCTCTGATTCCAACTGTAGGAACACACAGGAAATACTAGAAGCGGGGTTGTTGAATAGTGTTTTTATAAACTTTAAAGTTTTTAGAAAACCTTTTCGTAATATGAGTTTTAAGACGTTTCAGACAGGTTTGAAAGCTGTCTGAAATTCTATTCCTTGTCTAAAAATGTTCAGACAGAGGTATTAGAACAATTTTCGCCAAATTGAGTTTTAATAACTACTTATAAGAACCAAGTTCAAAACCCTCTTTTTGTTAGTTAAAATCAAACGTAAAGAGTTTAAGGGTATGGAAAGCACTCAACCAGATTTATCCTGGTTCACCCACTTCACTTGTGAGCTACGTCCAGTCCCAAAGCCAACACGCTACTGGATTTTCCACTAATCTTAACAGATTACAAGTATTCTTTCCACCAAGCTTCTTCAGGCTCTATACCAAATATTCTTTCTTCAACCAAGCCTCTTTAGACCCTTAGACGAAGTAATCTTTCTTCCACCAATCCTCTTCAGGCTCTCAACACTTTCAAAGTGTACAAAGAGAGATGAACTTAGAACCTGCAGTTCTTCGTTCAAATTGTACAAGGATAACAGTGATCTAACACTGGATATAAAAGTTTATAGTACAATGAATTTCTAAAAGAAATTCTAAAGAAAATTTGGCAGCGTTTTTCTTCGCGTGGGCTTTTTTATTTTCAGCATTTTGTCTCACAGAGTTCTTGCTAAAGATCTTTTTTTTAAAAAAAAAAAAACTTCATCATATTCAGTGAGGATTTTCTGGTATTTATAGGCTTCTGAGGCGCTAGGTGTTGAGAAGTCCGTTGAGAGATAGCTTTAGGTGGCAAATACTCCTATTGTGAGACATCTCTGACGCAAGTACGAGGTAGGCAGTATTTTATCTGACTACAGCAGAAAGCTACTACAAATATCCTCTTTTCGCGTCGGTTAATTCAAAAAGATTTCCTAGAAAGCTACTTCTTGTCACTCCTAACTTTTGTACAAAGGTTGCGTGGAGGAGTGGTGCAAACTAAGTCATGCTACGTCAGTCAGACCTTTGACTTCAGACAAACTTGACTTCAATTAGCACTTCAGTCTTCAGACAACACTTCAGACTTAAATCTTCAGAACAGGGCTGGCTTTAATCTTCAGACAACATTTCAGGTCTTTAATTCTTCAGACAGGGCTTCTTAGTCTTCAGACAACACTTCAATCTTCAGACTTATACATCCTTCAGAACCAAAGTAGTACTTCAGATTTTCTTCATTCTTCAGAATATAAAGTGTGCTTCAAACATTCGTACTTTAGATGAAGTTTAGCTTATCTTGGAATATAAGTACACTTGTTAAAGTTCTATACCGGATACACAGATTTAATTTAAGTTTGTAATCACCAAAACCTTTATCATGAGAATATCTTTAGACTCAATACTTTCTCAAATCTCAATCTAGTTTTAGGGGTTCTCAACAGATTATATATATATATAATAAATATATACACCATAAATATATAAATATATAATATACATAATAAATATTAATCGATATATAATAATAAATTTATAATAAATATAACATAAATATAAATATATAAATAATTAATGATTTATTAGGTTGTGAATTATATTGACTTATTTATACATAAGCCAAAGCATATTCATCTATTTAAAACTCTATTTCAGTCTTAATATAATATAGACTTTTATTAGATGAGAGGTTAAATCAGACTTTCAAATATTTTTAATTTTTATTATTGATTTTTCTTATTATTTGAACATTTAAGAAATAGAAGCAATACATTTATAAAAGTATATTTTCATAATATTACAAATTCAAGTAAATATTTTTCATGAATTTAAATAAAATATTTTTTATAAAGAAACAAAACAAATATTCACAGCACCACCCACAAATATTCAATATAAAACATGATTTAACTATAAACACACAGACAAGAACAAATAATGAAAACCCAAGTATTCAAATAGAATTGAATTAATGAACAAAGAAGAAATAACATTTTATCAAAAAAGAAATAACAAATAAAAAAAACACAGAGTCAAGAGTAGCTTTTGAAAAGAAAAGAGTAGAAAAAGAAAAGCTTTTAAAAGTCAAGAGTTACAAGGCCCGTGTTTGGAAAAGCGTTAAATTATGACCCGGATACGCGTTGATGTTTCAAAAGCTCTTCTGCGCACCACAACACGACACAGGTTTCAGAAAAGAAAAGAAAAGGAAAAGGAATAAAACAAAACCCTACATAAAAAGGGAAAAGAGAAGAAA